>JAEAOA010001752.1:0-600000 GCA_016746295.1 Potamilus streckersoni | reverse complement strand
TTAGGCCATTCTTTACTTTGTCCTAGATGAAATTTTTGCCATGTACTCTTTCAAGTTACTAGGTCTATAAAGAGTGACATGAATAGGATTTCCAATGATAACCTGTTGAGTCATTTCATTTAAGTATTGAGGCATTGTTGGCAACAGTGATATCCATTAGGGTCTGATATTTCAGCATTTGCCTCTCTAACATCTTCATAAAGTAAATGGATGATTTTTGCAAGTACACAAATGACTTTTTCTACAGTTCCACTAATGTCTTCTTTGCTTCCCAACTGCATCTGGCAAGTATCCAATAGTCTTTTGCAGTTACTTGTGTTGCTTTTATAATACTGTTGGTGCACTTAAGTATCTTATGAACTGGACCCAGTTTTTGTCTGTTGTAATCACATATGTATTTTTGCTAGGCAATGTGTGTATGATGAATCAAATGAAACCCACCAACCAGCAATGGCTGCATCACTGCCTAATCATAGAGATTATTATTATTTCATAAATGATGTAGCTGTCCAGGGCAGCTGGATCATTACTTGTCATGTTTGTTTTTTTTTGTTTTTTTTGCTTGAGCATGACATGCCATTCTGACTCAAATTTGTTTTTAAACAATAATACATCCCAAACCATACCTGGTGATGTGAAACAATGTGCAGGATCTAACCTGTACACATCAATGGCAGTGTCACAAAATTTTCAAACACATCAGCAAGCAACAATAAATCAATGCACAAATACAGACCAAAATTTGTTTGCAATAGCTCATAATCACTGGTAGAGTATCTTTATATGAGGGTGATCACTTTGATCAGTGCCAATTGAGTTTCAGCTAAGTCATTCCAGTAACTCATTGTTCTTGTTAACAAGTCCATATAGGTTGGATAGTATTGATAAGTAATTGTAAAGTTCACTGCCATTAGCTGACTCATTAGCTTGTCCAATGATGAATTCAGAAACTGTAACAAATTGATCAATTGAAGTTGACCCAGCCTAAATGTCATGTATTTATCTGTGTTGTTGGGGCTCTGGGAGGCTTGGCTATGAGAGACAGTAGCTTAAATTTCTAAAGTTATTGTGATCAGGGAACATATTCAAAGGAGAAATAAAGCTATACTGTACTCAGACCGAGTATAGATCATAAATACTTGTTCATATTTTCATATACAAATGCAGTAACCTATAATTATTCATAAGCATCAGCCGTTTCCCTGATATTTAATAAACATCAGAGAACAATTCGAAGAACATGGTCACAAAATGTCATTTAATTACTGCCATATATGGGAAAATTTCTTTGTAGTGCTTTATTTTCATAAATTTTGTGCCTGAGTGGAATATAACAAAAGTTGGCCTTGCAGAAATTAATGGAATTTGTTTAATTGTACATTCACAAAGATTTAAAGCACAAAAATTTCCCCTTATGAGGCAATTTACCACTTTATTGTAAGTAACATCCAAGTTTAATGCCACATCTCTAGCATGCTTGATGAATCTTCCATCCAGGAAAATGGTATATTTGTCCCCATGTAGAAGATCCATGTGATAAGTAAAATTCATGTCTCTGTTATCCTTGCTATTGTTAGACACATGTGACGTCATCAATATCTTCTCCTGATAAGGAAATGAATGAAGTATTACGATACAGTAACTGATCTTTGTTGAGGTGAATATAAAAGTTTTATAACTAGTAAATCTTATATTAAATCACAAGAAGTGGAGGTCAATATATTAGGTTTATGGTTCATAAAACTTCATAAAATATTCACCTTAAAAGATGGCCAATAGTTGTTTGATTACATGATTTAATGTCAAAGTTTGAAATTCAGTTTCATATATTAAAGTAAAATTGACATTTCATTTACAATACATAAAAATCATGCACTATGACAGAACCATTGTGTAATATCATGGCTTATCACAAATCACTTGTCTTGCCAGTCAATGAAATATTATTAAATCATGTAATATATTACTTGAACTTGGATGGGTTAAACCACAGATAGATGCACACTCCTAAAGGTGGATCAAACCCAATACCAAATAACATGGGAAAATTTCTGCATTGTTACATTTTAACTTCTAACCAATATACTATTAAAAATGTATATACTGCATGTTTAATTTTTTGCAAATCATGGTGGTTCACTATCTGAGATGTTAAATTTCTGCAGTTTTAACTCATCTCAAAAGGTTGTAAAAAAGAAAACTACACAAAAATTGAACCATAATGCAGTATATATGCATACACAGATGTAAAAATCAATTACTTTGGCCCCTACAGTAAACATGAACATTAATGATTAATTACCTTGGCCCCTACAATATCATGACTACTAACAATCAATTACCTTGGTTCCTGCAAAGACATGTACATTATCAATTATTTACCTTGGCCCTCCAGTAAATATGCATTATACTAACAAATCAACTTCCTTGGCCCTACAGTAATCATGCATACCAACAAATCAACTTCCTTTGCCCTACTGTAAACATGCATACTAACAAATCAACTTCCTTGGCACTACAGTAAACATGCATATTGACAATTCAATAACCTTGGCCCCAACATTTGAAATATTTGCTGATTAATAAAACCACTTTTATCACATCTATGTACAGACCTCTGCAAAATATGTATCATTATATCAGAATCAAATCTGTTAAATTTAACAATCACAATTGTGGATAGGGTTCAGTAACAGCAGCAGCAATTTCATGATTGGATAATGAAGAATATTGTTTAAGAAGATTCTGCCTGAGTAATCCAGACTAAAGTAATTGTATTTCACTCACCTGCTTTTTCTGACTGAGGTAAGTTATTGTTGTGGTACGATTGGCGTCTTGAAAGTTGGCTGTCATGTCATTTTCTACATAAATATTCTGACCTAAAGTAAAAGCAAACTAACAGTCATTTATAAAGACCTTAAATGTTGAAAATATAAATGAGCATTTAGAAAGAGTCTAAGTTTTGAGGTCTAACCCGATGATAGTCAATTTGAAAATGATTAATTGTGATGCATCTTTGCATGTAATACTCTATCTTATCTGCTGAACAGCAAAATGTTAGAAATTTTGATACCAATGTTATGACTATCCCTGTTATGTAATGCCTTGGAAAATAACAATTATGTTTATTTTTGGATGACATTTTTCCATGTGTGTTAGAATGGGTATGACAGTCTTAACTTTTTGGACCTTAAAGAAGGGTAATGGATGCAGATGATTATCTTCATTTTGAGTATTTCAGGAGGTTAATGGAAGGAGATTATCATCCTGTGTTTGCTGATAGATTGAAGTTAACTGAAGGAGATATGTGTGGTTTGTTTCAGGATTTGTGAAGGTTATTGGATGGGGATGACAGGTTTCCAATTCTTCTTTTTAATTGCTGATTGTTGAAACCATCTCTGATATTCTTGAGCAGTTGGATGTTCAAATTAGCCACTGCTGCAGCCATACCTGACATCAGACTGTCACCATTTTCATTTGGGACAAACTAGACAAAATAAGAAGACTTTAGGATAAATCATATGATGAAATGACAGTTGATTCAAGAGAATCAATGATAAGATTTTCCAACTGTTCAATGCAGTGCAATATTTGAAGTCAGATGGGCACCATTTTAATTCAGGACCAACTAGATATCATAATAATCCTCTTGTAAAAAACTCATGGCAATACAGGTTATCACTTACTAATGGGAAGAATAACAATAACAAGATTTTCAAAATGGTTGCCATAGTAGCCATACTGGATGTCAGATCAGCACCATTTTCATCTGCTACAAACTAGAGACATCATAACAAATTTTTTAGTGAAAATACAATAATAATATAACATTTTATCTGGGATAAAATTCTCATTATCTGATTGCCACAATTTTTATTTTAGACCAACTGCTGTGGTAACCATATTAAATTTATGAACAGCAGCATTTTCTCTTAGGACCTGTCACCATGGGATGAATGAGTGTAAACATTCAGGGATTTGAGGCAACAGGCTATCCTATAAGCTTTCTAGCAGACTTAGACACATCAAAACAGCAAAAAGCATCATTCTATATATATATACTCATGTATATATATATATATATATATATATATATATATATATATATATATATATATATATATATATATATATATATATATATATATATATATAAATGATGCATGCATCATTTGATCAACTCAGTTTTATCAAATTTTGTTGATTTATTTACACATTGATGCTTTTAAGTAAATAAAAGAATTTGAATTTAAACAGTGATGTAGTTTATTAAGTTTAAATCTTTTTATAACAAATTCAAGTATCTCTGGAGAAAATTAAATCAGTTTTTCTACAAATTCTGATTGTTGAAACCATCAAACTTTTCATTCATAAAGCCAACTCTCAAAACAAATCTAGGAGTTTTGAAGGCAGCTTAAAGATTGGTATCAAAACTATAAAATTTATAAATCTGCTTCTAGCCCTACCCAGCTGTAAATTTTCTGAGGTTATATTTGTAACTTTGACTTAAATCCTTAGGCAGCCAAGATTTTTCCATGTTTTTCCTAAAATAAAAACCCGGGAACCTCAGACAATGCTAATATTTTGTCCAAGGTTTATATAAGCAAACCTCGGACATTATCTTGTACATTAAAAATCTAGGAATTACATTGGACAAAGCCTTGGACATGAGCACTTAGTTATATTTTGGACTTGGGAAAACCTCAGAAATAAGAACTAGACAAATTCTTAGCATTCATACACTTTTAATCACTTCATACAATCATGCTTAAATGTAACTCAGTGGTCCTAATTCTAATGCCATGTAACCACTCAGGACAACCGTAACAATACATTTTCATACAACTGGATCTAAAGTAAAGATCTCACTGCTTAAATGGACACATAACATTTTTTCTTAAAATTTGTGTTTTTGTGTTAGTTACAGGAATAATTATTTCAAGTGCCAGTTTAAAAGGACAATAAACTATTATAGTATTAGTCTTTTTTGAAAAATTGCATGACTGTTTTTTGTAATATTAGTTAAAAGAATAATAATTATAAATATACAATTGAGTTAGAAAAATATTGCATGGATAATTGGCATGCCACTATTTTTAATTATCATTTTTACTATGAGAGCTGATAATAAGCACAGTTACAATAATAAAGTTCAAACCCTTTTAAAATGATTTGGGAAGAATGCACCTAACATTTGATTCTGTTTTCTGACAACAAAAAGGAGTTGTACTCTGCTTGCAAAATACTGATTCCATCTCTAAACACATATAATCCATTTGGGGATTTAAAAATATTAAGTTTTACAAAGAAAGTTTCTAAAAACTTTTTTAAGCAAAAAGCATTGTGTCATATATTTAAGGGTTGATTCCAGTACAATGAAAAAATAAGATAATAATTCTGAATAATTTTAATGTACATGTATAATATGATTTTAATAATGGGATCTTACAATTGACTGAATACATTAGTCTGAACTTGTAAGACATTGAGCCAGGAACAGAATATTTTATAATTCAACCAATATATTTTTGCAGAAGTGATCCAAAAGAAATCGTATAATATCACAGAGGTGATAATAAACAAGAAAATCAATGACGTGTTAATGCCATCAAGACCAGGGTATAAATGGATGGATTTTCACAAATTAAACGGACAATTTATAACTAAAGACACCTTATGGGAATTCTTGTTATTTGGACCTAATATTACAATCTTATTTGTATGTGCTGAGGAAATAAAAAATAAAATGCATTCTTATATTCTGTAATATTTGCTTCAATTCTTGGTCTGTTGTTTTATGCCAGGGAAGACTGTCTAAGGAACCCTTTGGATGATATGTCCAAGGAATTCTCAGAATGCTTGAAAACTATGGACATGTCTGGGGATTCCTTAGGAAACCTTGGAGTATTGGTTATAAAAACCTTGGCAGTACAAGGTCATCCTTGGATGTTTGATATTAAAAACCTTGGACATTGGTATAAAAAAATTTGTCCTTGGACTATTACCTAGAAGTCAGCAATCAATACAAAACAATAGGTTTTTCCTATGAACATCTGTCCAAGGTCTCCCTCAGAATATGTACAGCCAGGTAATCTGATTACATAAAGATGAATCTTTGTATTCCAACAACACATCTATTTAAAACTTCATATGGCTGTAAAATGAACTTACACTTAATTAGTGACAAGCCTCAGAAAAATCAAAAATTTACTTGATATGTTTTTAACAGAAAAAAATATTATAAATTGATTTTGAAGATGCAAAATCTACAGTCAACAACCTTTGTCTTTTTTAACATTTTTGTTGTCAGGAAATTCAAGAAAGTCTTTATTTACTGATAAAATGATTTTTGTCTGAAAAAGATCCTCAAATTTACCTCCCAGTGACAGGTTAATTTTACCTGGATATGTAAGCTGAAATTTATCCACATTTGTCCACAAAACTGGATTCCATGATACATATTTCATATTAATATCCACAACAAAGTCCACTTTGGTGATATCCCCATTCCGGGATGCTAACTCGGGATTTATATGCAGCTGATACATTACAGGATGGTCCTTTGAACTGAAACAAATTAACAGAAAATATTACTCACATGACAAACAATAAACCTATAAATAAACAAAACCTAATCAATAAAAATATCACTCACAATGTTTTATGTATTGATTATATTCATTATTATAGTTAGTAAGTTAATTAATTAATAATATTTTAAATACTACTATTCTTTATGAATGGGTTTGTACTATAAGATGAGTTATGTATATATATATATATATATATATATATATATATATATATATATATATATATATATATATATATATATATATATATATATATAGAAGATGCTTGGTTGAGCTGACCTCTAAATTGACTTAATCTTTTATTATCTAGTGGAACCCATGTGGCCCTTGTTTGATATGCAATGCAAAGTAGTCACTGAAACATCCTTATGTTGCTGTAGTTAGGACTTATCATTCTATGCAACAGAATTATTGGATGGAATTAAGTATTCTTAGTAGTTTAGTCTCAGTATTTTCAATCTTATATTCATTTTTTTTTAAAATTTGTTGGAATCACAGTGTTATAACATTTATTTAAAGTATTTAAAGACTATATCTAGATATATAATAGCTGTATGGAATATTGTGAATTTATTTAAGGACATTTGGATTTATAGCTGTATTGAATTACTGTAAATTCATTTAATGAATATTTGAATGTATAGCTGTCATGTAATTACTGTGAATTTATTTAAAGACATTTTGGGATTATAACAGTCATTCTTCTGTATTGTTGATACATCAGTACAATACACACTATCAGTTGGAATACATTTGGAACTAATTCAAACTACTTTAAACTTTTGGAATTGATAGAATATATTGGTTTATTCACCATATTGTAAGTTATTTTTAATTCTTTCACAATTTGGGGGGGGAGGGAAATACATTTTTCAATTACACAAAACTTATTGATTTTGCTCTTTCTTGACATTTATTTTAAGACCATAGAGTGGCAAATCTTACAAAGCATCCTATCTATAATGAACACATAATCAACAGAAACTATCACATCAAATAACAAATAAGAGGCAACCTGTATATAAAGGACACCAAAAGACAACATTTTGTCATTTGTGGAAGATGTCTTTTACAAAGAGGCAAAACATGTAAGCAAAATTAGGAATCAAGGTTTTTAAATAGTGTCTTTCATGGTTAGATGTTCAGTTCAGTATATGAAGGTTTCTATTAAAGCTGCTGAGTTTTCACTATATATCATTGTTGTTCATGCAGGAATGCCAACTCTACCAATGTCAATTGGAATACTAGCTTGAAAATATTGGAATCTAAACATAAAAATTTCAGGAATGTTTCAAACTTAAATCTAATTTCAGTATTAAACATTATTCATTCAAATTGCTTTTTAATTGACACATGCTTCCTGCAGTTATTTTTATGTAAACTAGGTATTTCAGGGTTTTCAATAACCATGACCCAGACTCTAAAGTAAATATGATTACTTCTATTGATAATGACCCTAATATTAATCCCACACCCTTATAGAAAACATTAGCTATGTATTATTTGTTACCAAAATAAACATTATTGATCAGATACAAGATAAATTTTATTTTGGACAAGGTCAAGTACAAAATACAATCATAACTTATAGTCATGGTGAAAACTACCAAATACATATTAAGTATACATAGCATAAGTACTACTAATACAATAGCCTGGTTTATGGACTGTAGCACCTATTACTGGTAGTCAGAATCCTTTTTGGGGTTTCTTTTTGTTGTTTTTGTTTATTTTTTAATCAAAACAATCATTAGTGATGAGTAGTAATTGTTACAAATGATTACATATATGTCAGTGGTGTGTATATGTTCAAATATGGTTGTTTATAGGGATACTGGGTCCTACTCAAATATATGTGCACTAGCTATGATAAAGCCAGGAACCAGGCAGAGTTCGGGAATAATCTACATTTATTTTAGTCTGGTTTACAAAAAGAAATTATAAAACACTATAACCACACCTAAAATTTTTGGATATTGGTAGCTAGCGTATTCATATTTTAGAATGGTATAAGCAGTCATTGTTACAGGTTGGTGGAGTTTGTCCCCATTTTTGTGATGTGCTCATTCATAGCAGATTCAAAATGCATATTTTGCCAAGACATCATTGTCACTGGCTGCATTCAGCAAGTGGTCACTAATGAAGGAGCATTTATATAATAAAATCAATATGTGGATTAATGATTATAGTCAGAAATGAGAGGCAATAACATATCAAATGTCACTTTTAACAGGCTTCACTATATTACTGCTAATAGTAACAACAATAATAATAACAATAACAATTTAACATCACACTAGTACACACATTAATAAGTGCACACCTCTCATGTTAAACTAAAAATGTGTTGTTCTTACTAGCACACTTTTCTCAATCACATCATGTCTCATCAGAGTCAAGAGGCTGCCAAAACTCATCCAGAACAACATGTCTTTTTGTAGTCAAGAGTCTGCTAAACAGTCTGGTGAAACAGCGATCAACAAAAAATTTTGGTAAATGCTACCAGATCGCAACAGAGAATGAAATAAACACCAATTCAATGTCTTGCTAGGTGAAATTCACATTCCAATCCTTTAATTTCACCTCAATGTAAACACTATCATTGCAGCATACATATTCTCTTCTATGAAAACATGAAAAGAGTCAATCGACCATCACATCAAAAACCTTATGTACTTATGTGAGAACCTAATTACATGCTGGCTTTGTTTCGATTAAAAGCTTGGGGAAGTGTTTGCTGCAATAAAAGAATCAATTAAAAGAGAACTGTGTTATTCTATTACTTTGAATATGTCTTTTGTATTAAATTAAACAAGGTAAGTACAATAAAATAAAGTTCAATGACATGCCAAAAAGAGCATAAGTTCTTGTATACATTACCATTCTCAAATTTCATTTTATTTGACCAATTGAAAATGGTTTCACATTTTTATGTATTAACATCATTAAAGTATATAATATCAATAATGTATCCTAATCATTTGTAAATGTGACCATGGAGAGCAAAGGAATTAAGCGAAATGCATTCTTAGTTACTAAAAAGCTGTGCATCATAGATAGGGTTCATAATGATGAAGCATGATCAAAAATTTGCAATGAACTAAATTTGCTGAGTCAACATTTAGAGGATGGCTTATTAGGTTGAGAAGAAAATTCAAAATTACTTACATAATGTTGATTCAGATGAAGAGAAGAAACAAAAACGAGTACGGACTGCAAACGATACTGAATTAGATGATGCTGTGTATGCATGGTTCACACGGCAATGTGAACAAGGTGTTTCCATTTCTGAAACAATTTTCAAGTCCCAAGCAGAATAAAATGGCAAAAAGTATGTAGAATGAATCTCATTTTAGGGCAAGCCATGGATGGCTTTGGAGATTTCAGAGCTGATGTGGAATAAAACAAAATTCATTGTTGAGAGAGATACACTCAGCAAATCAGGAAGCCACAAGTAATTATCCAAACTGGCTCAGAGAGATATTTATTCATGAACAATACACAGAGGACCAGATTTACAACTGTGATGGGGCTGGTCCCTGCTACAGAATGATAAACTCATAACAAGTGATGGAAAGATCCAGGTGGAATACCTCCCAAAAAAATACATCTATAATCCAGCCACTGGTTAAAGGAATTATCAGCCCTTTTAAACAGAATTACCATCAGCTGTTAATACAATAAATGCTGGACAGTAGAGAAGGTGTTATGACCTTTCTCAAGAGGGTGAATTTAAAAGAGGTTGTATTCATGGGTAGTCAGGCTTGAAAAGCAATCACTCCTAAGAACACAGGTGCTGGATTAAGGGTCTTGGAGCTGCCTTTGACATGAAGCAAATCTGTGACAGAGACAGTTATGAAGATAGTGACTTTGAAGGATTCAGTGAAACTGACATCATTAATGCAGAGGTTGTTTGGGAGAAATTTGTACAGACTCATGGACCTAAGATGCATGTTTCTCTTGATGATATGGAGGAGTGAATTTGTGCTGACAATGACTGTTCCACAGCCAAATACTTGTCAGATGAACAAATTATTAATTCTATAAGAAACAAATGTGCATCAGATGATGATTCCATAAGTGTTGAGAGTGATGCAGATGCTAATATTGCATCACCTCTCCCTCTGCAGTAGAAGCAATCAAATCTTTTGATATTGCTATATGGTGGCTGGAGACACAAAATGTTGACTATATAAAGATTATGCAGTTGAGAAATATGAGGGATTTTGCAAGGCAGCAGAGAAATGAAAGAGTAACACAAAAAATTAACAGATTATCGTGTTCAAATTTATGTTTTTTTTTAATTTTTAGACCCATTAAATTCAAGTTTGCAATGGTTAACCCATGTGAATTTATTTTACTTCCATTTTACTTCTACCACAATAAAATTTACATATTGTTTGATCGACATTGTTTTTTTTCAAAATGTGTCAATCTTTTGTATTAAAAAATGTGTACTTTGGATCAAACAATAAAACTAAAAAGTATCCAATTCAGAACAAAAATTATTTCTGTAGTACACAATGTGTGAAGTCGTACATGTGTCAAGTGAAAGGAAACACTGTGGAATAATATTTTGATGATCTCCTCAATAAAATGTGAGTTATCCTGAAATTAATGTTACTCTGTGAGGAAAAAAGTAAACAAAGTACACAACTATGAAGAGATATTGATTCATAGTTAGTTTTAGCATGATTATTAATTGAGTATTCAACACTGTAACACATTTGCATTAGTGTTCATTGAATAGTTAGAGTCAATCATCTCACTAGATACATTTAGATGAAACAATTTGGTATTCATCTCTTTGTCAGGTTCCTAGTATTGACAGTACAACACTTAGGTCTCTCTGGATAGTTTCGTATTTTGACACCCCCTTAATTTTTAAGGTAGAAGGCATGAGCCTGATTATCACAACCCTAGCATTTATATAGTCACACATAAGCTAAATCTGCAATGTGGTTTACATTGATTTGAGTTAGGCTTGTAAATGGGTTGCCTTGTTGGTGACTGCCTGTCACAGTTAGACTAGCACTGGAGATCAAATGCGTAACTTAGTCTGCAAATGTGCATCTGACTTGGCTTACGTATTTACATGTGTCTGCTTCAGAGGTAAATATCTAAAAATCTACATGGTTGAGGGGTGATGAAAAGTATGTTAATTTGTTATAGTACTAGTGAACTTTCAAGATCAATAAGGTACATACTGACTCTGTGAGCCTGCTTCTCACATGAACAGGTTGAAAATTAAGCTCTTTTCTGTCAAAAATGAATGTAAAAAAAGAAGGGTTGGTGGTAGTTAGTATAGGTTCAGTATCAAAACCACCAGTTGCATAAGGAATTAACCTTAATACCTTAGAATCTTACAAGCATCCTTTCAACAAAAATCATTAGTTAGCTTTTATTTGTATTTTTATTGTAAAATTATGATCATTGTTCTGCAATAGGTCATTGTCCGATGAAAATTTGGCAACACAACTCTCCGGTGAGACCTTAACAAGCTCAGCCAATCAGATGCAAACTTGTCACTCAAATGCATAAATTTTACTCTTTATCATACTCAGCCAAGACCTTGATGACATTGATCAAATTTGATCAAAATAAAATGAGAAATACAGTTTCTAAGTGGTAAAAGTTTGACCAATCAGAAGTAAGATCAGTTCATAAATATTTACAGGTTTTGCACTTCATAAAAAGCATATAACATCTTGAAAATATTAGAAATGTAACAAGTTTGATTAAAATTGAGCAAGAAATTCATTTTTAAGATTCTTAGCCAGTTATATATGAGATCACCTCAATACTGAGTGCAAATCTTGCTCATAATCAAATACATTATATATCTGGATGATATAAGCCTATTGACCAAGTTTGGTAGAACTGTGATTAGAAATAGTTACTAAAGTATTAACAACCTATGTCAATCAGATATAAAATCACACTATTACTACACATAGATCTTGCTCACAACTGTACTCATCAAAGATCTTGGTGATATAAGCCTATTTGCCAAGTTTTATCAAAAATGGATCTGTGATGCTGACTCTAGAGTGGTAACATATTCAGTTAATCACAAGCAGGATCACATCGTCATGCTTGTATCCTGTGCATTACTGAACTATAAGCATATATTCTCAGTTTCATCAAGATCACCTTGTTAAAATGTCTTGTTTATACCCATTTTGTGAAGACAAGACAAGACAAGACAAGACAAGACAAGACAAGGCAAGGCAAGGCAAGGTAAGGCAAGGCAAGGCAAGGCAAGGCAAGACAAGACAAGACAAGACAAGACAAGACAAGACAAAACTCAGGTTGTAAAGGTTACAGTATATGAGAGACCACCCATCAATGTTATGGACACTATAATGTTTTCATCCAAAGTGAGCTGTCATTACAATTTGCTGGTTTTTTTTATTTTCAGCTTTTTTCCTCAAATCTTACATTTCAGCTATGAAAAACTGCCCTTTTCACCACCTTTTTAAAAATTATAATTACTTGATCAAAACCTAATGTCAAAAACACTTTTTAATGCCACTTACCAATAGTAAACACTTGTTTGTTTAATTTTACGATGCATATCTAGGAGTGCAGATCCTTCTGTCTCATGAGTGTAGGCAATATCAAGTGAGAGTCCTGGTCTAATTACATTGAAATGGGCTTCAATTAAACTATGCTTTGGGTGCTGATTATCATCTATTGCCAGAACTTTGGCATCATACTGAAAAAAAGTGTGTCAATTATAAATAAATGTATTCTAAACAAGTTTCACAAAAATAAATTGAATATTTGATTCTTTATACATGTACTGTATACTTTTAAATTGCCTAATGATTATCATGCAGATTTGACAAATTTCCTTTTACTACAAATGCATTTACAAATCCCCAAGTGAGCTTTTATATAAAGATAGAAACTCTGTGCAAGGCAATGCAGTGCACTGTGCAAAACAAAGATTTGGCAAACACAGCTCCATCATTAAAATATTTGATGAAAAGAAAGCTTGTAAGAAATTGATGTAAGTTGTTACCAAATAAAATGATTTTGATATTAGACTAAACCTTGGCTGTTTTTTTCTCCCCATTTCTTCTCTGATTTTTGCCTCTCTGAAAATGTCTTCCTGTGCAATCACACTGCTTGCACATAGCTTCCACAAACCCAGGGAATGCTACTCTATTTAATATGATTGCAATTAAGATGAACTTCCATTTAATATGAACAAAAGTTGTAATTCCTTAAAGTGGGGTCTTGTTTGATATGATCCTGCTCTGAAGATAATACATCCAAGTCCAGTACACTTACTGTCTGTTTCTCAGGTGTTGACATTAAACTATATAATTTGAGCTATTGGCAATTGTTGCATTGCAAAAAGCACTGCTTTCTAAAATTTAATTGGCTCGGCTTTAAACAGAAGAATGAAGCAATGTGATGTCATCCTTTTGATACTTTTGTGCTTGTCATTTTTAAGAGGCTCATTGTCCTCTTCACCTTCATTGGGTTTTCTCTTGTTCGGATGACATTGCCAAATGTTGCTATAACATAAGCTACAGTTTGATCACATAGGCATTTTATATTACCAAAATGGATAGATAAAATGTGTCTGGTACCACCTGAAAAGTTAGGGTGTGCTCCTGAACAGTACCACTGAGTTCAACATCAAAAACTGGACAACCCAAAATTTGATATTGACTGCAATAATTTGATTATTTTATTACATATCCATTTAAATTTACTTAGCTTATCTGACACTTAATACAGATGTTCAATCTATTATTCCATATTGCACATATACAATTTTTGCGTCTTACACACACACAACCTGGAACTAATGTTAAAACATTAAATGATCAATAATAGTCCACTTATAAAATATAAGAAACAATTTATTACCATTTATTTGAAAATATAAAAAATGTACACCTTTGTAATTTTAAGAAATATATTTGGTGAAAATGGTTACTTTTGTCAATGGGAATAATGGGGGAGAATGGTAAAATGTGATGACCAGTTCATGGGCATTTCATGTTATCTACCACTGAGAAATTCCAGTGGTAGACAACAATATTTTGGACAGAATGTTTGAGACAGAGAGAGAGAGAGAGAGAGAGAGAGAGAGAGAGAGAGAGAGAGAGAGAGAGAGAGAGAGAGAGAGTCCCTATAGCTTAAATCCATTCCAATCCATACATCAGTTCTAAAATTCAAATTCCAAGAGAAATCCCATATCAGACAAACTGATGAATCAACTGCACAATGTATATATAAGTCTAGGCCCAATTATGTACAATGAGGGTTGTACAATGTCATTTGTAAAACACCAAATGCCTAATTCATTTATTAAAAGTATATATTCAAGAATATTAAAATAATATATGAATAAAAATGGGATATGTAATAAATACAAAACCACCCAAGTATTTTGTTCTGAATCAGGGAAAAGAGCTCTTTTGATATGATGTATTGCTAAGCATATCAAACTCATTGTTCTGCCTACTCACAACAAAGGATATGTGTAGCTTTGCTATTACTTTTTGTTGTTTTCTTCAGTAACAAAATAATTTATGGTTCATTTCAGAAAAGCTTTATTGTAAAATCATAATAGTTGGTGGCAGTTCTGACAACTTAGGCACACACCTACTGCATCCAATTATGTGTGGTTTTAGCCAAATTTTCACTTAAGTTTTGCTGAGATCTCTAGCATTTCATTTTGTTAGAGTTTATAACTTCAGTGAGATTTCATTAAAATTTTTATCATTACATAGTATTTTACATAAGTTATAGGAATTTTTCAGACATTTCAAAAGGTCTCAAATAAATAATGGATATGAATTGTGTGTGTCACAGTGTTTAGGATTTTTAGTGTAGCTTTAACAAATTTTTGGTCATCTGTAGATGTGGCAGTTTATAGTGATGTCTCCCTCTTCATGCTTTGCGCCAAGTGAGGCAGGTGTTAGTAAGTCTTTGGAATGACTCAGCCAGGGATCAAACCTACAACCTCCCACATTCAAGGTGGATGCTGTAACCACTAAGTCACAAGAGCAGTACTGAATTTGAATTAAACAGGACTTTATTTAGAGAAGGTAACTCACTTAGTTACAGAATTAATCAAAGCCCCAAGTGGCAGAGTGGTCCAAAGCGCTGTCCATTAGGGATCACTGCCATCTCACACCTGTCTGCATTGGTTCAATTCTAGGATTCATAGAATGTGGATATGTGAGAAAGCTCGCTGGTAGCTTCTTATGGGTTGGTGGTTCTCTCCGGTGATTTCTTGGTTTCTTCCTCCACCATTAATACTGGCTGCCATGTATAGCCAATCATGTGCTGAAAAATGGCATTAAGCCCCACAAAAACAACAACAACAACAGAATTAATCTACCTTTAAGCCTTCTATCTGTTTGCACAATATATTATATACAGATTTTAAAAATCAAATTATCAAGCCTGGAACATATCCACAGGCATAAGTGAACACATAAACATATATAAAATATTATCTTGCATTGATTATTCAACTGTGAAAATGATGCAAAATGACAGAAAAGCATCCATTTGAGACATTGATTACGAAAAAATTGCTAGGAGTCTGCCTAATGTTACTGCAGACTTGATTTTTGATTAATGTCTATGATGTTGTTGTGGTCTCTTGATTTAGTCCTTGTTCCATCATCAGTGACGACAAATGTTTACCATGATATAATTTGCAGGCCAAGAGAACTCCATGATAAGATTTTTTAGACATGGGTATCTGGCAACAATACAAACAATTCCCACCAGTGATCTATGCAATGTCCCTCCTAAAAATCATCTTGTTTCAATTCCTTTTCATATTCAAAAAAATTTGATGCTAATGTAGTTTTTATAAAGTTCAAATTTATGCCTAACATTTCTGCCAAAATCAGTCTAAGTCCAAAATTCATTTTAAAGTAGGAAAATGACATGGACAAGCAGCACTTTTCCATCTAACAGTTATCCTTAAGGAGGAATATGAAAAATAGTATGCTTAACTATCAGGAGGATTCAGTCTGTCACCTTAGCAGCATTCCCCACTCAGTCTAAAGTCTATCTGAAATTTTGTGCTTTTAGTTGGATTCCACACTGAATCCACCTAAACTCCTGGAGTAATCTGCCTAAAAAATTTGTACGGGGCCCACATGCCTTTCTCACATTCATATCAAATAGGCATATCCTACATGCATTTCTCACATTCATATGGAATAGGTATATCATACATGCCTTTCTCACATTCATATGGAATAGGCATATCACATATGCCTTTCTCACATTCATATCAAATAGGCATAACCCACATGCCTTTCTCACATGGGCAAACTGTATACATCACATGAAAATTATAAATATTTTTTTCCATTTTTCATCAATTGGATAATGATTATCATGTCATCATTGTTGTCTTTGTTGCTATATTTACTCTTATTGTAAACATTTTTATCATCACCACCATCATTATTCTCATTATATATAAAAATGTGTAATAACATACCTGTAGAGTAATGCCATACAGAAGGTTAGACTGCACAGTACAGTTTGCTGATAGCAGACTGAATATCAATTGATTTCGGTGGTATTTTCTCCGGAAATCAGCAGAAGCAGAAAGTGAAAACTCTGGACTGGTGGTTGTCACAGAAATATCCAGTGTTTTCCTATTCAGGTGAATCACACTGACCACATTCCTTTGTAACACTGATCCTGAAATAAAGTCAAAACCATTACTAAGAAATACTTCCACTCTTAACTCAGCATGAAGCTAAAAAATATCATATTTATTGCTTACGCTAACAGTAAAATAACTTCAAAGTTGGAAAGAAGCCTAATAAATATTGCTTGAGTATTCTGAGTTGTTTTATTTTGCTTAGATTTCAATCTAACTTTATGGACACAATCCCTGAATGAATTTGCAGCACTATGTCATTCTTAATACTATGTATCAAAATGAAATTGATTTAAAGAAAAATTATGCATTTTTTACACCATGTATGAACATAAACTTGAGTTATGCAATATTATATCATCATGTAAACTATGCATCTTGAACTTGATTTATACAATACCATGGTATCATATACACCATGTATTAACAAGAACTTGATTTTTTCAATACTATGGCATCATATACACAATGTATTAACATAAACTTGATTTATACAATACTATGGCATTATATACACCATGTATTAACATGAACTTGATTTTTTCAATACTATGGCATCATATACACAATGTATTAACATAAACTTGATTTATACAATACTATGGCATCATATACACCATGTATTAACATGAACTTGATTTATACAATACTATGGCATCATGTATACCATGTATTAACATAAACTTGATTTATACAACACCATGTCATCATGTATACCATGAATAAACATGAACTTATTTATACAACACCATGTCATTAGGTATACCATGCATCAACATGAACTTGATTTATACAACACGATGTCATCATGTATACCATGCATCAACATGAATTTAATTTATACAACACCATGCCATCATGTATACCATGCATCAACATGAACTTAATTTAACAAGACCATGTCATCATGTTTACCATGCATCAACATGAACTTAATTTATACAACACCATGTCATCATGTTTACCATGCATCAACATGAACTTGATTTATACAACACCATGTCATCATGTATACCATGCATCAACATGAACTTAACTTATACAACACCATGTCATCATGTTTACCATGCATCAACAAGAACTTGATTTATACAACACCATGTCATCATGTATACCATGCATAAACATGAACTTAATTTATACAAGACCATGTCATCACGTTTACCATGCATCAACATGAACTTAATTTATACAAGATCATGTCATCATGTATACCATGCATCAACATGAACTTAATTTATAAAACACCATGTCATCATGTTTACCATGCATCAACATGAACTTAATTTATACAACAACATGTCATCATGTATACCATGCATCAACATGAACTTAATTTATACAAGACCATGTCATCATGTGTACCATGCATCAACATGAACTTAATTTATACAAGACCATGTCATCATGTATACCATGCATCAACATGAACTTGATTTATACAAGACCATGTCATCATGTATACCATGCATCAATATGAACTTAATTTATACAAGACCATGTCATCATGTATACCATGCATCAACATGAATTTAATTTATACAACACCATGTCATCATGTATACCATGCATCAACATGAACTTAATTTATACAAGATCATGTTATCATGTATACTATGCATCAACATGAACTTGATTTATACAAGACCATGTCATCCTGTATACCATGCATCAACATGAACTTAATTTATACAAGACCATGTCATCATGTATACCATGAATCAACATGAACTTAATTTATACAAGACCATGTCATCATGTTTACCATGCATCAACATGAACTTAATTTATACAAGACCATGTCATCATGTATACCATGCATCAACATGAACTTGATTTATACAAGACCATGTCATCATGTATACCATGCATCAACATGAACTTAATTTATACAACACCATGTCATCATGTTTACCATGTATCAACATGAACTTAATTTATACAAGACCATGTCATCATGTTTACCATGCATCAACATGAACTTGATTTATACAACACCATGTCATCATGTATACCATGTATCAACATGAACTTAATTTATACAAGACCATGTCATCATGTATACCATGCATCAACATGAACTTAATTTATACAAGACCATGTCATCATGTTTACCATGCATCAACATGAACTTGATTTATACAACACCATGTCATCATGTATACCATGTATCAACATGAACTTAATTTATACAAGACCATGTCATCATGTATACCATGCATCAACATGAACTTAATTTATACAAGACCATGTCATCATGTATACCATGCATCAACATGAACTTAATTTATACAAGACCATGCCATCATGTATACCATGCATCAACATGAACTTAATTTATACAAGACCATGTCATCATGTATACCATGCATCAACATGAACTTAATTTATACAACACCATGTCAGCATGTATACCATGCATCAACATGAACTTGATTTATACAACACCATGTCATCATGTATACCATGCATCAACATGAACTTAATTTATACAAGACCATGTCATCATGTATACCATGCATCAACATGAACTTAATTTATACAACATGTCATCATGTATACCATGCATCAACATGAACTTGATTTATACAACACCATGTCATCATGTACACCATGCATAAACATGAACTTGATTTATACAACACCATGTCATCATGTATACCATGCATCAACATGAACTTAATTTATACAACACCATGTCATCATGTATACCATGCATCAACATGAACTTAATGTATACAAGACCATGTCATCATATATACCATGCATCAACATGAACTTGATTTATACAAGACCATGTAACATGATGCATCAAAGGGTTATTAAAAAATCATCTAAGGAAATCATTTTTCAGAGGGTAGCAGTAAATTCAAAACTCATGCCAAATTGAATAGTTTCTCAGCATTGTACTATACGTACTATAATTTTATTCAACACCTTGTCTAATAGAAAATGTTAAAAGTCAAACTTAATAAAGATATTATTTATTGAAACCTCAATCTATTTCATCATTCTAAATTAACAGTTCCAAATTATAACTCAGAAGAATATCCCACACCCTAGATACATGACCTAAGATCTGTAGATCTGATTTAGTCTTATGTCCGTCAAACCTACATTTAGTTATATATTGTGGGATCTTAATTATTTCTAGAACACTTTTTTAAATATTGCAGTTATTGCCTTGATATTCACCATCACTACTTAAAACATTTAATATTTTTAAAACATTTTCCCACCCACCCATGTCTTATCAAATTTTAAACCCTTTTGTACATTAATATCCCATCCCCAATAACATTCCAACATTTTAAGTCTGTGTCTTCAGTGGTATAGGAGATAAACTCACTTATCAACAAATGGAAGCACATATAGATGTATGGACAAGCTAGAAAACTTTTTAGTAACATCAAATGTATTCTTTATTGCCTAATAAATGGCATTAGGACTGCATTACATTTTCTAAACAGGAGCATTTATTAGAGCACAAAATTAAAAGCTAAATTTGTTCTTTTGATGTACCATTATAATGGCCACATTGGGGTCATTCTGCCACTGAATTCAGTCATTGTAAATGTCCTATACCACTGAAGACACAGACATACTTTTGGGATATTATTGGGGATGGGTTATTAATGTACAAAATGGTTTAAAATTTCATAAGACATGGGTGGGTGGGAAAATATTTTAAAAATATTAAATGTTTTAGGTAGTGATGGTGAACAGTTTAAATAACGAGATCAACATATTTTCCCACTCTGTAGTTGGTTGAAGTTGAACTGTATACTATGCATAAGCTGACATCCAGGTTTCATTTACACTGATAAATATAGGTTTGGTCATGAGCACTCATAAATTTAAAGTTTTTGAACTTTTAATATCATGGTGTTTGTATAGTTTTACTATGGGAATTTAATTAGTACCTTGAGTCCTATAGTAATTCTTACACTGACATATATGTTGCAACTGTGTGATCAACTGAGACTGGAACAGATATGAAGCAGAAGGCTTTAACTAAAAAGGATAAGTTTTACACTGCATCTTTTACATTTTCTGTTTTTAAAAAGGGGAGGGGCATTAATTAAAATTATCAAAAACTATCAAAAAATAAAAATTACTAAATTTGTGAGAGCTGGTTAATTAAATATATTTAAACTATGTGAATTGTAGATAATGTTAAAAAAAGAGAATTCAAAATAGTTGTGAATGCTCTGTATATTTGTATGTAGGTGGATAGATGGATAGATGTGCAGAAAAAATACTCAATACCTGGTGCCAGAAAATTGATGGCAAGTTTATCAGTCCATTCTGATTTTTCCTGGGCAGGGGTGTAAACCAGGATCCAATTATAATTCACAAGAATGCTAGAAAAGACAAAAAATCCAAGACAACATCAACCTTATAAAATTATAGTATTTTACAGATGTATCTTATTGTGAGTGAGAAAGACATTATTCACAAGCAAATACAGAAATCAACATGTCAGCACTGTTAGATTAATCTGGAAATCTTAATTTCTGTTTACTGGCTATCACATAACTTTTCCTTTTCTGTATTTGTCTAAGCAATATGAAGATATTCCAAGAGCTGAAGAGTAAATATTTAAATTGTAAACCATGGTACATTAAAACCTGTTTTGAAAAATAACCCCTTTCCAGCAAATATTTTTAGTCTCTTAAGACAGGTAATATCACATGACAGATCACAACACTATATCAATGAATCTGTGCCTTGAGGAACTGGTCTTGTAAGATGGGTAGGTCTCGCATAGCAGTGATTTTTCAAGACATGTTTATCTGTACTGTCATCTTTATTTTAGGCAATGTTAATGTAAATAGTTTCATCATCATCATCATCATCATCATCATCATCTTCTTCTTCTTCTTCTTTATCTTCAACAATACAATAGGGTCCCAATAAATAAGACTAAAAACAACTAAGAGCACTAAGAGACTCTTAAGTGTAACAATCATGGCATGCATGCTCTTGGTAGATCATAACAATTATCTACCAGGACCAGTAGAATTGGACAGGTGGACTCTCAATAAATAGGTTAATTTTCAAGTGGGTATTAATTACTGTACAATCATTTTATTCTTGATTTCTAGTTCTTATCAATACATTAGATAAATTAATCTAATAATAATTGTATAAACCAATAAAATTATATATACATCATAAACTATTCACATTTTTATTTATGAAAATATCAATAAATATGTGACCAGATGCAGTAAGGTCTAGAGTGGTTCTGATCAGGCCTTGGGTAAATCACAGGGGTTTTCAATTTACCTAAAAATAATACATGTACAGAATTATCTCAGAAAAAGAATTTATTTAAAGACAAAAGCTACGGGTTTAATTAAAAAATGGTAAATGGATTAGCCTAACTCAATAAACAGAAAATGTAACAAATTAACTTCATCTTAGTCTGTGCCACTTTTGGCTTGGTGTGTATATTTTAACAACTGTAACATTATGAAAGCAACAAACAACAGGAATCTGACAATGAATAGAATTAAATCAACTAATAATACTATTGACCTTCTAAAAGGTTAAGATCTCAATCAGCTCATGAAACCATGTACTAATTCTGTACTGTCTGACACAATCAGCTTTTTCTGGAGTCTTTCACAACAGATAAAGAATACAAATGAAATTCTGAACAAATTATGTGTTCACATGACTGCTTCTTTCAATGAAAAATAGCTAATCTTAATAGGGATTTACAATTGACAGCAGCAATACAATGGCAGGTAGGTGAGTATAATTTTGTCTGGTTTATTACCAACAATATAACTTAATCAAGAGAAAAGGACCTTGCAGTATTAAAACAAATATAATAGGAGTTATGGGTTGGTATCACTTAATGCAGTTTTAATATTGCTGTTGTTGTTCTTTAAAATGTACCTGTCTTTTTTTATCATGAGCACTTTCATCTCAAAAGGTCCTGACAAGGGGAAATAACCATGTCTCTCAGAGTTTCTGGTATTGGGATATACAACATGAAAGCAGAGTAATTTCCCTGTCAACATCTCAAACATCTGACCAGTGCAATGATCTGCAGTGTTCTCATACTGGGAATCACCAGCGATGGTCTCCAGCTCATCTCCATGGAAGAGAACCATTTCACCCCTGTCAAAATACACAGTATCATAAAGCAATTTAAAGGACATTTCTGTTTAATTGGAAACTTTCATGAAATCTAGAGCAGAATTTATTTTATATATTTTTATTTTCATTGTACCATTTGCACACTGAATTAATACAATCATTTATTGTTCCAATCTATCCATTCTCATTGTATATAAGGTCTGTTTACTTTGTCACAAAGAAATACATATGCATATTCTCAGATTTTATCAATATATTCCTGTTATATTTGTCATTATGTATGTACATTATATTTTTTAAAAATTCTTACACGATGTCTTCAGAGATAAAAAAAACACTTATGCAAATTTATGTATAAATACCACATGTTTGCAAGAGATATGAAGTACAAATATCTGTATCAAATGGACAATTATAGAATCCTTGGTTATCCTTTATGGAATCACTTTATTGCACATAGAATTTATGCCATTCTCAGATATACTTTATATCCTGGTAGAGATTTGAAGTTCACATTAGTAAAACCACTGCAGCCTGACAATAACAAAGGATGGGTTGTAATTGTCAATGACATTATATATATATATATATATATATATATATATATATATATATATATATATATATATATATATATATATATATATCTATGTATATGTGTGTGTGTGTGCGTGCGTACACTGAGACAGAGAGAATTATAAATATACACCAGACAAAACAGAAATTACTATTAATGTATTCTTTAGTAGAATGCTTGATAACAGTAGTCTAGTATATTATTATAGTTCTCTATAATAATCCTATATACCTTTAATTCTTTCAGTGCAATTCAGAATGAATGTGTAGACAAGAATAAATTTCTTGGTCATCATGCAAGTGTGTCTGCTACACTTGAGTGTATATATAACAACCATTAAATAGCATCATTTTTGGTGATGCATACTTAGTTGTGATGGAATATAGACTGATGTGTGCAGGCAGGGCAATGGGTGCAAATTATCCAGGGACCTGGGTTCAATTCTCTGTAAAGCATGAATTAAAATTTCTCTAAAATATGATAGTATTATCTATATGTGTGTTTAAATTTTGTCCAGATTTCAGATTGTATGGGTCATTGTATAAACAACATATTACACAGCTAACATGTCCATGAGTGTAAACTAAACTAAAGATAATATTTATAAACTGTTTACTTGGATTTGGGTTTAGGACATTGGTTTTCCATTGTAAATTATGTGTACTACTTAATTTCTGACAGGCTGGCTGCTAACATTTTAGTAAACAGACCTGACATTGTCATAATGAATTTGATGGGAACTTCCATTAAAATGACAAAGTATTTTCAGAAAATGCTTACTGCAACAAAGGTCAAGTGGCAATGAGTAAGAATTACTCATTCTTATCTTAGCATCTGTCTAGTGGAATCATTTACTTTGTTGTATTCATTTTTAACTTCAGTGGTTTTATTTATTTCATTTATTCCATAGAATTACAAAGTACTCATTAATATTTTCTGACTAAAAATCACTCTTTTGGGAGTATTGTGAATTCATTAAGAGTCATTTTGATTTATATCATTGTGACACATCAAAACTGTTAGTATGTCAGCACTATTCTAGATTAATGGCACATCAGTACATTCAAGATTGTAATTCATACAGAATATTTTATACTTTTGGACTTGTGATTAAACATTTAGGACTATCTGGAATTTAATTTGCAATACACTATGTGCTTTTATTTTAATTTTTACTTTGCATTTCACTCTTTTCTGTTAATTAGTTGAAGACCATAGAGTTGAAAGAGAAGGATACAAGTCTGAGTTAAGTTTTCCCTTGTGGTGATTGTCACCATGAGGCCAGAGGCATGGCTATAATGCACAACACAACATTTATACATGATAGTTTTAACTGTCTGATACTTTATCAAAATAGTTTTAGTGCTTCAAAAGTTATGCTCAGGACAAGGAAATAAGTCACCAAGTTACATTTTTATTGTGACGTTGAACTTCAAACTAGGACACCTTTCATGGGTGCATTTTCTTCGTCTCTCAAGACTAACGGAAGCCAACCAAAACGAACTTCAAGCATGGGTGGTATACAAAACAAAATCAATGCATGAAAATATCTTCACTGGTTTAAAAGTCAAAATCCGAACAAGGATACAAGGCACAGAAGTATGTTTTCACTTGTTATGACCTTGTTCCTGAGTCAGTGGCATAGCTGTAATAGGCAATATATTATCTAGTCATGAAATATACTTGAGCAAGTTTCATGAAAATCTCCCTAACCTTTTAAAAGTTATGGACCAGATAAGGAAAGTTTGATGAATAGCTAATGAAAGCACAGACTGATGGACAATCCCATATAATAATATGACTAATGATGGGAGCAATGTATGATTGTTAAATGGATGTCTAAAAATGAACATTGATGAGCTATAAATGAATATTCATAGTATGTGTTATAATGCTTGACAATATGCCAAGCCAATGAATGAATCAATATTTATCCACAAAGTTCAAATTAATGCAGTGGCTGGTGATGTTGGCAGACAAAAATGAATTAAGACAAGCTTCTGCTTAGTTTGAAAAGGGTAACAACTGACTGAGATGCTGCTAAAACTAGAGACTTTCAAAACAGACTCATCAACATGGAGACTGTCAAAACAGGTTCATCAATATGGAGACGGTCAAAACAGGCTCATCAACATGGAGATTGTCAAAACTTGCTCATCAACATGGAGACTGTCAAAACAGGCTCATCAACATGGAGACTGTCAAAACAGGCTCATCAACATGGAGACTGTCAAAATAGGCTCATCAACATGGAGACTGTCAAAACAGATTCATCAACATGGAGACTGTCAAAATAGGCTCATCAACATGGAGACTCAAAACAGATTCATCAACATGGAGACTGTCAAAACAGGTTCATCAACATGGAGACTGTCAAAGCAGACTCATCAACATGGAGACTGTCAAAACAGGTTCATCAACATGGAGACTGTCAAAACAGGTTCATCAACATGGAGACTGTCAAAACAGACTCATCAACATGGAGACTGTCAAAACAGACTCATCAACATGGAGACTGTCAAAACAGGTTCATCAACATGGAGACTGTCAAAACAGGTTCATCAACATGGAGACTGTCAAAACAGACTGATCAACATGGAGACTGTCAAAATAGGTTCATCAATATGGAGACTGTCAAAACAGGCTCATCAATATGGAGACTTTAAACAAGTGAAATCTGAATTGATGATACAACTAATTAGTGTTGTTGTTGTTGTTGTTGTTGTTCTGGGGCTTAACACCATTTTTCAGCACATGATAGGCTATACATGGCAGCCAGTATTATTGGTGGAAGAAGAAACCAAAATCCACGGAAAGAACCACCGACCCACAAGAAGCTACTGGCAAGCTTTCTCACATATCCACATTCATTGAATCTTAGACTCGATCCCATGCAGACAGAGGTGAGATGGCAGTGATCCATAATGGAGAGCGCTTTAGATCACTTGGCCACTTGTGGCCTCGGCAACTAATTACACCTCGTAGGGTAAAGATGATATTATTATATATTATTATCTTCAATAAAGATAGCTGACTGCTTTTTGTTCTTGAATAAAAGTAATAATAATAATAATAAGGTGTTACTATTTAGAGAGTTTTTATACAGTAGTGATCATTAACAAAACACAATACAATGAGTCCTGCAAGTACATGTGATGGCCCTTTTGTGTTACATTTCTCACGAATCCCTTTCATGTGTTTATTCATTCATTCTTTTAATAACAATCTTTGATAAGTCAGTGTAAATATATTTAATGATAAATACTCTGTCGTTACTTAAAAGGTATAAAAGCACATTACAGACAATAATTTTATACATTTCAAAGTATGGACATACATAACAGACATTAATTCTTTGATGAATTTTACAAGTCTGTAAAAATATAATGAACTTATAACTTTTGATATATGCTGATTGTTTCAGTATTACAAATACATTTTTTTAATGTAAATGTAGTAGAATCCATACCTTGTAATGATTGTATTTATATTTTTTTATTGATAGATTTTACTATTGTTTAAAGATACTTCTTACAAATGAAAAAAATAGTATTAGAACATAATCCGATGTCTTATGTCTTGAATACTAAAGATCTCAAGGGTTATACTAAATGTAAATTTCTCCCAAGGAAAGGCTGGATATATAACATCATCTGATATAATACATATTAAGTCTTGGTGATGACATTCAGTATATTTTAACATTGCTCATCAGATTTTAATCAGTCATGAAGTTGACTGCTTGCTTTTATCACCCAGTATGACAACCAATTGATAAGCCAACCTGCACATTATTATGAATACTGTCAATGTCACATTAAATGCAAGCTTCATGTGAATATTGTAAATGTCACATTATATGCCAGTGCCATGTGAGTACTGTCAATGTTACATTATATGTGAGTACCATCAATGCAATGTCATATTACATGCCAGCTCCATGTGAGTACTGTCAATATCATATTATATATCAGCTCCATGTGAGTATCATCAATGTCACATTACATGCCAGCTCCATGTGAGTACTGTCAGTGTGAAATTATATGCCAGCTCCATGTAAGCACTGTCAATTTGACATTATATGCCAGCTCCATGTGAGTACTGTAAATGTCACATTTTATGCCTGCTCCTTGTGAGTACCATCAACATCACATTATATGCCAGTTCCATGTGAGTGCCATCAAAGTCACATTACATGCCAGCACTATGTGAATACTGTCATATGACATTGTATGCCTTCTCCATGTAAGTACTGTCAATGTCATTATATGCCAGCTCCATATGAGTACTGTCAATGTGACATTATATGCCAGCTCTATGCGAGTACCATCAACATCACATTATATGCCATATCCATGTGAGAACTATATATGTTGTGTTACATGCCAGCTCCATGTGAATATTGTCAACATTGCATTATGCGACAGTTCCATGTGAGTAACATCAATGTCACATTGTATGCCAGCTCCATGTGAGTACTATTAACATCACATTATATGCCATCCCCTTGCTTATTAGTTTATTTTTGGCACTATCATGGCATGTTAGTCTCTCAAGGTTACTAACCTATGGGTTATAATGCCGGAGTCAATCCTTTGTCTAGATCTGTGGACATGAATAAAACTTAATGTGCAGGAACCATTATTGTTTTTGTTAGTTTTGCTAAGATTTCTGACCTTTAGACCCCAGAATCTGTAGCTTTCTTTATTAAAGTAAGTACAAGCGATCCACAAATTTTGGTATAAAAATTTTTTTATACTAAATAATAAAGTGATTTTGAAAATCTACTTTTGTTAGAGCCACAATAACCTTGATGTTTGACATTTTAGTCCAAAAATCAATAGACCTCTTCCAAAAGCTTGCTGTCCACAAACTTTGGTTAAGGTACATGGTCAAAAACTAAAATTATAATACAAAAACAAATTCAATACTTCAGTCAGTGAGCCTGACCTCTTGCCTTTTCACTGGAAATCATGGCAGCTCATTAGTAGAGCAATAGACTCATGATCCAAGGGTTACAGGTTCAATATCCACCCATAACAGCCCAGGCTGACTTCCTAGGTGTGTTATAGGAAAGGTTCTTTGGCTAAAATGATAGGTTTCTTTTCTTTCTTTAAGTGCAAGCTATCAACACAGCTTAGTCCAGATCTGTGATGTAGAACTAATGTTACTGTACAGAAACCATGTTTTATTCTTTCAGTCAATGTGATCTTGCCCCTTGACCTTTTCACCCTCAAAACAATAGGCTTCCTCCTTACTCAAGAGCAATGAGCTATCCACAGAGTTAATCTAGGTACATGATGTAATTTATTTTATTGTGCAACAGCAATTATATTCTTTCAGTCATTGTAGCTTTATCTTTAACATTGTTGCCCTGAAATCGATAAATATTTCCTTATCCCAAGTGCAAACCATACACAAAGTTTGGTAACTGAGCATAATACCATTTGTATCCATCTTTCTTCTTACAACCACAGTTACCTTGACCCATTTACCCCAAATTTATGATTCTTCCAAACTGCAAGTACAAGCTATACATATAGTTTGGTAAATGATGATGGAAACATCTGACATAACTGCAAAAAACCCAACTGATAATAGACAGATGGAGAGACAACATCACAACATAGCATGCTGTGCCATACAATGAGCATATCAATACTTCATTATTTTGCCCATGTACAGACTTCAATCCCAAAAGAATTTTGATGTGAAGTGGATGATGAAACTTTATGATGATGTACTACCTGAACAAATATTAAATTTTCTGAATCAATATAAAAAAACAAATTACGGTGATTTGAAGATTTTACATGTTATCTGTTATTTTATATATAAACTCAACAGACTTAAAACATCTTTAGAATTAATTTTTTTTATTGCTGAGCATCAGATTTACATTTACTTAGAAGGGTTTATCCTATTTTTTGTGCAATTCAATTTTACATTTTTCAAACTTTAATGCTGCTTGGCAGCAATTTGCCACTCACTATGTAAAGCTGTACATGCATATATACCCACAGAGTATTGTCTTCAAATAAATTACAGTAGAAAGCAAGTTAAAACCACCTGATATGAAAAGGTGTGTATTCTTCTGATTTCATGGCAGTGATGGTAAGGGTAAGACTATCCGATGCATAGGAAAATGTTTTTTCCATGCTAAAGTCCCCATGGCTTGACATCATCAGCTTCATTCCAGCTGTGTACACATCCAGGAGCTTGATATCTAGTTGACACGACAAATGTGAGCTGAACCTGAAATGAAAAATTATGTGCTTCACAACTGTTTTGTTAACATTACAGCTCTCTAGCCATCACTCTGTGTGCATAATTTAAATGAATACCATTCATCAAATCATGACTTCTACAACAGTGCAAGTCTTCTTTGCTGACCTAACTCATCAATATTTTTTTTATAGATTTGCTCAGTATTGAAGGCATGCAACAAATTGTCTTGTTGGATCCCACATAATTTCTTCTTTCCGTTATTTTGTCTAACTGAAATTAGGACAGAACAATGCTTGACAGGAATGTTTTTGGGCATATTATGACTTGCCTTTGATATTTATAAATTACAATTTCTGAATGCTAAACCAAACAATTCAGAATTTACATTCATTTATGATTATTTTTGTTGTTTTTGTTTCCTTTCAGGCATGTAAATGCAACTAAAAAGTGGAACTAACATCATCATAGAATAAGACTGTACTGATTAGGTTAGCCATAACACAAAATGCATGTTTGTATTTTCATAATATAAAGCTTTCTGGCTGGTCTGTACAATCCAGGCACTAATTTTCACTTTTATCCTGTAAACATATATTTTCATGATAATAAACATTAGTTCTGGCTAGTAAAAGTTCTTGCTCTCTTGATAACTTACATGTTTGTCTCCAGCAAGCTTTGTTTACTTCCTAAAGAATGGGTTTTAAAGCATTACATTGGAGAGGGGAACAATAAATGTATCTACTGGGTACAATATTGAGAGATAATTAACCTAAGACTACAAATAAATTATCAGTTTACGTCCTACACCTCACATTTTTTTTACATGACAAGTATATGTAATATATGACAGGATTTGAGATAAAACAATATTCTAACTAGAAAACATACATTTTTATTTCTAAATTACCTTTCTTTCAAAATACTTACCCAACCAGAACACAGAGATCCAGCAATTTGATTATCTGTGTTTTGCAGAGATAACTGACTACAGTGATTTTCTCTCATAAGGCCACACCTTCTGCAGCAGGAAAGCAGCCCTATAAGAAGGGTTGGCCTTTCTAGAAAGTGATGACAATGATGTGTTCTAGTTACATATTTACACATTTAGCATGAAAGACATTAACCTATTTTAAAAAATATTTAATATTTCCATTACAAATTAGAGTACAATCTTATTAAAATTATTTAAAACATTCAAGAATAATCATGAATTGTGGTTTAAAAAGATTTTGTTAAAAAGATCTGAGTAATATATCTGGCTTAACTTTCATTGTCCATCCATTCATTTCCCCCCCCCCCCCGTAGTAGAAGGAATAACTGATGATGTTCATTAAGTCTTTCTGACATCAAATTTCTCAGCAATGATAAAAAACTACCCTCAATTTGTTTAGACAAAATGCAAGTGCTTTTCTTCCTTTTTTTAAAAATGTCTGTAGACATTTTTCACTTTTTGCAAATACTTATTCATTCACTAACAATATTCAGGTATTACACAAAATGCTCAGTGTTTACCATGGACATAAGCTTATCATATCATTGATTTTAAGCTGTGACAGCTAACATACCATTTTTACATTATGGTGACTGGATGTCAAGCAGAACTGAGCTGTACAATGCTATGTTTTTCAGTCTCAGTGGCTAGCTTTTGTTATCCTGATAATTTCTGGTGCTGATAATAGCAAGTAATTATTACAGTGACAAAATCTAACAGTAGTGTGAACAATGTACTTTCAAGCCAAGAAAAAATATGACAAAGAGCCATGCAAAAAATAAATCACACTATTGCAACAGGACTTTAAACAAGTCTATTGCAAGTTATTGAAATTCTGAAGGACTTTTCACAAAAAAAATTTAAAAACTTGTGTTAAAGAATTAAAAACTATGAATGAATTTTAAAAGTCTAAATTAAATGTTTTATACATGAACCTAAACTACATACTCAGTATCAGAGAGGGGAACTTTTTGTATGAAATAAGACAATACCAAAAATTTTAGTAAAATTCAACAAATAATTTATTTCCATTGAATACAAAATGAGAATGCAAAAAGAACTTAGAGTCTTATGAATGAAATCTATGATATTTTGAAAGTTAAATCTCAAGTCCAAAAGTATAGAGTGTTCTGAATGAATTTCAGTATTGAATATCTTGTTCTAACAATCTTGATGTATCACAGGGATATAATTGAATGTCCAAGGCTGAATTAAAATAATCAAAAACAGTGATTTTATCATTAGCATTGTGATGTATTTTATCAAGATATAACATTTTGCTTGAATGAAAATACACAAGGTAACATAATCATGTCAAACATATTTCTACAAAGGGTTCAATAATAAATTTGTTTTTCCTTGCTCAGTACTTCCAATAAGCATATAATGACAATCTGACACCTGTATTTGATTGGTTGGTTGATTATATCTTTATGGTGCACCAGCACTGTTAGGCTATTTAGTGCCATGTAAAATGTTATATCTTTGATCGTGTAAAAGTGGTAAAAGATTTCATATCAATCAGCAATACAAAAACCAAATGTTGAAAGTAAAATGAAAAGATGGTAATTGTAAAAAATAAATAAAGCATCCAAATCAATGGGGAACGTAAATGGTGTATGTTAATGAAGGTAGATGAAAGGTAATTACAATTAAGGGACGGTATATACATTACATAAAACAGCTCTAGATGATAGCATAAAAGCTATAGTTTGTAAGAAATATTTACTTCCTTCAGGAAATCTATAATACAAGCCACACAGACTGTATCAAAGAGCACCCTAATATCATCCATATTGTAATACCGATCATGCATAGGTTGGAGTCTGAAACACTCCAACATAAAGTACTTAATGGTGCATGATTCATTGTAAGAAATGCACTCTGGTTGGTCTTCTACTTTTAGTATGAAAGAGTGGGTGACACATGATCAATATGAATTCTTGCAATGACCTCCTCCCTATGGATGTTTCTGTAGGAAGGAGTCCATTCTCCTAGGGTTGGCTTGCTGGCATGAAGTTTTTTATTCACTGCATCATTCCATGATACCTGCCATTTCTGATATAAAAATTCTTTAATACTACGATTAAATTGGAATACAGCATTTTGCAGCATGGTCTTCTCTTTCATTACCTATAATGCCAATGTGACTGGGTAACCAACAGTATACTATATTATGGGAGGTACTCAGCTTAGTATTTTTGAGGATAATAGTGGTTAATAATGGGTTCTCCAGTTTTCTATTGTGTAGTGACTAAAGTACTGATATGGAGTCAGAGAAGATGATGCTGTTTAAAATTCATTTGTTTTCAACATAAGACAGCAAGGTCTATTGCTCTAATTTTGACTGAAAAAATTGAACTACCATTTGGCAAGTGAACTTTTGTTGTGTTTTCCACTAATGAAGGCTGCAACAGCCTTTTCCTCATCTCCATCAGTATAAAGTCTTGTGAAGTTTTTAAATTGGATAAGGAGTTCATGATAAGAGTTGAGGAAGATGCAAGGGTTTGTATCCAATTTTGTTTTCATCATGTAACTTTAAAATTACTTTTGGTTGTTTGAGTAGGCAAGGAGGTGTTTCAGAGATGAATATTTTTGGAATTTTTGAAAGATCAGTTTTGGAATGGTCAAGTCTAGATCATATTCTAAAATGTCTTAAATGCTCCCATAGTGAGTTTTAATCATTGAAGATTAATTGGGTTAAGCATCTTCAAATAGGACTTCCTAGCTGATCCCAAAACAATGCAGCCATAGTCCAGAATTGAGCAAATAAACATTCTATATAAACTGAGGATGACTTTTCTATCAGCACCTCAGTCAGTGTATGCTAGTAACTTTAAGTAAATCTAGAGACTTCAAGCATTTAGCTTTCAAGTTCTTTAGAAGTGGAATAAAAGTCAGTTTTCTGTTGAAGGTAATACCTATTTCCTCAACAACTGGTTCCTTCTAGCATGAGTTTAGGTTCATCATGATGTCTTTGTAACTGAAAGAAATGCATAATACTGTTTTTGATCTGGAGAATTTGAAACTGTTAGTACTGGCCCAATTTTGAATCTTGTTGATATTTTGCTGAAGTTGTCTTTCAATTGTATGCATGTGCTTTGATCAATAACATGTTAAAAAGTCATCAATGTAGAAGGAGTAATCCACACCAGGAGTCAGACACTTGGTGATGCTATTCATTTTTATGATGAAAAGCGTCACAGATAAAATACTGCCCTTGGCATGCCCATCTGTTGATTGTGCATATCAGAGGGGGTGGGGCCCACTCATACCTTGAATTCTTTCTGAAAGAAAGTTAGATATGAAAGAGTGCAGACAGCCATTTAGATCCAGATCATATAGGTCATTCAGTATCACATACTTCCATTTTGTGTCATAGGCCTTTTCTAATGTTTCAGGACAATTAAGTTTAGAATAATATATATTCTTGTTTTAATTTTAAGCAGAATTAGGTACTGTAGTCACCACTTGCAATTATTCAGCTGTTCTTACTTTGCATACATGTAGCCAATTAGGTAACATTGAACCAGGATTACCTGTTCAAGTTTTGTTCACTGTGAGCAATGAAGCTACCTAGTACTAATATTAGTACCCTTACTCCTACCTCAACTCACTGTGAGCAATGAGGCTACCTAGTACTAATATTAGTACCCTTACTCCTACCTCAACTCACTGTGAGCAATGAGGCTACCTAGTACTAATATTAGTACCCTTACTCCTACCTCAACTCACTGTGAGCAATGAGGCTACCTAGTACTAATATTAGTACCCTTACTCCTACCTCAACTCACTGTGAGCAATGAGGCTACCTAGTACTAATATTAGTACCCTTATTCCTACCTCAACAACAAGAAACCAAGTTGAGGCTACAACATCATCGTTATGAGGCTACCCTGATTACTATTCATGCTTATTTGTTTTATTATATGACAAGTAATAATTATCTTTCCAATTAGTCAATTTACAATTTGTTTGTATCAACAATATATCATGAACAGCATATTAATGAAAAATAGTGTGATAGATTGTTCTGAAAAGTGCTGGGGATAGAATTGCATTTAGTTTAGTTAGTTTTACTTTTTGCATTTATTATGCCAATGTCAATGTGTCCTTTTGTAAAGTGTACATTTTTTTTTCATTCATGTTTTTATTGTTTTAAATTCAGCTTTAAGCTCTTAGGGATAAAATTTATGATCTCCTTAAATTGCCACCTGTGTAATTGTTTCAGGAGATGCTTTCACACAGGATGGAGTGAAAATATTTTCCACAGTGTTTAATTGCTTGGTGATCTTAAACTCTACATCATGCATTTGTTTGTTATCGGAACACAAACTAATAGAGAAGAAAATGTCTTTTTTACATATTTGATCTTGTTCAGTATTCATGCCAGTAAGTTTCAATACCAAATGTATTTAGATCTATGGTTTTGATTATTGTTAATTGATTATTATTACCTTTTGAATTTCTTTGCATTCCCAGAAGAGTACTTGATGATTTTTGTCTCAAAGAAAATGTGTGACCTTGACCTTTGTCCCATATGTTAAAATACTTGGATTTATATGATTCAGTTGATGTTTTGTTTTTTGTATGCATACTTCTCTCTGAAATGTATGTGATAGCCTGTTCATATTAATTCCTATGGAATTAATATTATCTTTTAGTATTTTAGTACATTTAACAGGTTATCAATCATTTTGTTCTTTCATGGGCATATCATTATGTCCATATACCTGTGTGTCTGTCTGCTCTCTATTTTGATCTACATTGGTTGTTTTACATCTGTAATTGGTAAACTTACATTCACTATCTCTCTATATGGATAATTAATAAATATAAGAGGTAGTAAATACGATGTAGTAAATCATCCAGACTGAATGTATTGGGATACGACTAAATATGTACATGTAAACAGTAATATGCTGATAATGGTATTGTTATGTATATTTCTTGTAAAAGTATTTTATTGCAGGGTAAAATAAAGCAGAAGAAATACAACATTTGTCACTAGTTTTTAACTTTATGCACAGTAAACCCAAATTTTTTACAACAAAACTGGACTGAGTCTTGTCTTTTCTGTTCTGGGAGTAAAAGGCAAGTGCTGTAACATCTATATTATCACATGTTTAGGAATAGTAACAGCAAGATTTCAATATGCAAGCTATGGTGTCCATATAATATGAGACTGGATATCAGTCATGACAGTAATTTAGGAGGAATTGTAATAAGAATGTTTGCTGACAGACTGATTGATAATGAATGACAGACAGCGGATGATGGACAACAGGCCTTCACTTAATTAAAGCTTTTAAAGTCAACAATGTCAAGTATAATGAGAGAACCAGAGAACAATACTGACTTAGGAAGTGGATGTGTAATATTTCATGAAAAATCCAATGGATTTAAGGATTCAAGATAAAATATTACACATGTAATGTGAAAGTTAAAATTGAAAACATCCACTAAACTGGTAGGTACCAAGAAAGGTAATCAAAATGGTTATTGAAAGAGTTTCTTTGCATGCATGTTATAGTCTTCATAGTATACAGATGGGGAAGATGAACAATTATCCTTCTTGGATTCAGAAAGAAATGAAAGTTAAATTTCATGATAAATAAATTGGTTAACATGGTTCCATGAATCACATTTTTCTTTCTTTTAAATCAATTTCCCCAATTATATATCATCTGCCAGATATGGAAAAAAATTAATTCTTTACACACCATCTTAAAATTGCTAATGATAATGTTGTTGCCATACCTGCAACTGTCACCAGTGAAAAAGTGATATCCTTGCTTTATTAATAGCAAACTTACATGGATTCTGTTTTTACAGTCATTGTGAGAGGTCCCTTTCTCTCCTTGAAGGTAATGGCATTCGCAGATACATTCAAATCAAGGGAGGCTACCGTTGCCATGCTGACATACATGGATAGTGGCAGGCCAGCCACAGTGGGAACAACTTTTAAAATCTCTATGTTGCTCATTGACCTTAAAAAACAAAGGAAAAAAATGATTAAATACTGAAACCACATAAAAATGTTTATCAAAGGCTTTAAAAATTTTAATTTTAGATATATTTTCAGTGCTTTTGGTGAACCTATTTGTATTCCAGTTTTCATTCCTGAATACTGTAAAAATGAATCTTTTAAAAGACTGTCATGCTCATTATCCAATCACCTCCATTTAACTATATGCTACCAAGATCATGGTTACATGTGCATCATTATGATCCCAAGGTCATGGTTACATGTGTGTCATTATGCTCCAAAGGGTATGGTTACATGTGTGTCATTATGCTCCAAAGGGTATGGTTACATGTGTGTCAGTATGCACCCAACATCATGGTACATGTGAGTCATTGTGCTCCCAAAGGTATGGTTACATGTGTGTCAGTATGCTCCCAATGTCATGGTTACATGTGTGTTAGAAAAGGATGATTGTAAAAAAATTGGCAGCATTTACAAAAATACCTGAATATGTACTGAATAATCTACACAAAATATTAATCATATTAAAATGACATGGACTAATGTAATTTAAATATAGTTTGTCTATTTCTAAAAGAAATGTTACAAAGATGCAACAAACCAAGGCAAAGGACAAAATTGGTTACTGAAAAAAAATTATCTTCCTGAACACAACAATACTGAACACAACAATAAGACTAACTTGTGCTTCAGATGTTATTGCTAGAATAAGTAATTTCTTATGACAACTGAGACTAGTTCTACCAAATCCAAGGTTTGCCCCTGTGGAGTCAAGCCTCATAGAAGATTGATTTTTCATGCCAAACAATGACCAGTGTTGATATCTTTGATGGTGATATGAAGGTCAAAGCAAGGTTCACAGAGATTGCTCTTATCTTATGATCAGAGATCTTCATCAGATGACATTAGCCTAGTGAAATCGCAGAGTGCATATTAGTGATATTACCCACTTCAACCATGATGACAGGGATTGTGAGGTAATGTCCTCTTTTCATGTCAAAAATGGAAAACACTGCATCTTTGAGCTATGCAAATAGGCTCAGTTCACTTCAGATAAAGTCTGAGCCCATGTGCTGGTTCCTTTTTGAAAGACTTTGGGTTGTGTCATACAGAAGAGCAGTTGTATGATGACTATTTGAATGCAAACCACTAACAGCAATTCCTGGCTATGAAACCTGGTAGCAGTATAAGGAATGCTGTGCCAATTCTAACCAAATCCAAAGGTAGATTACAACAACAGATATGGCATGTAATTTAGTGACTCTGCAATGCAAAGCAAACACTCTCATGAAACAGGTTTTGTATGAAAGTAACTTCATTTAGGTCATGACTAATGGCTCAAATTTGTTTGAATTAAATAAGTCAAAACCACAGAAAGATTTCACTGAGGAAATCAATATAAAAGATTTAAATCTATACAAGTGAACATGTCAGAAAGGACTTTGTTATGACCATGGTCCTCCCTGCCATGATGTTTTCCCTTAACAGTAACTGGAGCTAACATTTTCTCTGAACACAGCCAAAGAAAAAAAGTCACCTACTTGTAGGACAGGGCACTCAGCAGAGGGATGTTTTTAAATTTATTTGTGAAAACACACCACTTCCCTCTGTAATCATCTAGCTCAAGTAGATTTTGCATAATGGATGGGTTGAATCGTTTCTGCTTCAAGCATGTCTGGGCAAGAGTTTTTAAAGCATAATTGAGAAGACAGTTAAGGCAAGAATGAAACACATTGGTCCAGGGTTGTTTGAAGGGTTTGACCTGGCCAAGATCTTCATCATTAGATCTACTGCTAGAGAGACAATCTGAATCATTCTGCACTTCTGGCTCTGTAATTTATGCCTAATCTTTAGCACTATGATCATTGGAAGGTGTATACAAAGGCTTGCAATGTATTCCTAATCTTTAGAACTATAATCATTGGAATGTGTATACAAAGGCCTGCAATTTATGCCTAATCTTTAGAACTATGATCATTGGAAGGTGTAGACAAAGGCCTGCAATTTATATTTAATCTTTAGAACTATGATCATTGGAAGGTGTAGACAAAAGCCTGCAATTTATATTTAATCTTTAGAACTATGATCATTGGAAGGTGTAGACAAAGGCCTGCAATTTATGCCTAATCATTAGAACTATGACCATTGGAAGGTGTAGACAAAGGCCTGCAATTTATATTTAATCTTTAGAACTATGATCATTGGAAGATGTAGACAAAGACCTGCAATTTATGCATAATCTTTAGAACTATGATCATTGGAAGGTGTAGACAAAGGCCTGCAATTTATATTTAATCTTTAGAACTATGATCATTGGAAGGTGTAGACAAAGGCCTGCAATTTATCCCTAATCTTTAGAACTATGATCATTGGAAGGTGTAGAGAAAGGCCTGCAGTTTATATTTAATCTTTAGAACTATGATCATTGGAAAGTGTAGACAAAGGCCTGCAATTTATGCTTAATGATCATTGGAAGGTGTAGACAAAGGCCTGCAATTTATGCCTAATCTTTAGAACTATGATCATTGGAAGGTGTAGACAAAGGCCTGCAATTTACGCCTAATCTTTAGAACTATGATCATTGGAAGGTGTAGAGAAAGGCCTGCAGTTTATATTTAATCTTTAGAACTATGATCATTGGAAAGTGTAGACAAAGGCCTGCAATTTATGCTTAATCTTTCGAACTATGATCATTGGAAGGTGTAGACAAAGGCCTGCAATTTATATTTAATCTTTAGAACTATGATCATTGGAAGGTGTAGACAAAGGCCTGCAATTTATGCATAATCTTTAGAACTATGATCATTGAAAGATATAGTCAAAGGCCTGCAATTTATGCATAATCTTTAGAACTATGATCATTGGAAGATGTAGAAAAAGACCTGCAATGTATTCCTAATCTTTAGAACTATAATCATTGGAATGTGTATACAAAGGCCTGCAATTTATATTTAATCTTTAGAGCTATGATAACTGGAAGGTGTAGACAAAGGCCTGCAATTTATGCATAATCGTTAGAACTTTAATCATTGGAAGGTGTAGACAAAGGTCTGCAATTTATGCGTAATCTTAAGAACTATGATCATTGGAAGGTTTAGACAAAGGCCTGCAATTTATGCCTTATCTTTAGAACTATGATCATTGGAAGGTGTAGACAAAGGCCTGCAATTTATGCCTAATCTTTAGAACTATGATCATTGGAAGATGTAGAAAAAGGCCTGCAATGTATTACTAATCTTTAGAGCTATGATAACTGGAAGGTGTAGACAAAGGCCTGCAATTTATGCATAATCTTTAGAACTTTAATCATTGGAAGGTATAGACAAAGGCCTGCAATTTATATTTAATCGTTAGTGCTATGATCACTGGAAGGTGTAGACAAAGGCCTGCAATTTATGCCTAATCTTTAGAACCATGATCATTGGAAGGTGTAGACAAAGGCCTGCAATGTATTATTAATCTTTAGAGCTATGATAACTGGAAGGTGTAGACAAAGGCCTGCAATTTATGCATATTCTTTAGAACTTTAATCATTGGAAGGTGTAGACAAAGGCCTGCAATTTATGCCTAATCTTTAAAACTATGATCATTGGAAGGTGTAGACAAAGGCCTGCAATTTATGCCTAATCTTTAGAACTATGATCATTGGTAGGTGTAGACAAAAGCCTGCAATTTATATTTAATCTTTAAAACCATGATCATTGGAAGGTGTAGACAAAGGCCTGCAATTTATGCATATTCTTTAGAACTTTAATCATTGGAAGGTGTAGACAAAGGCCTGCAATTTATGCCTAATCTTTAGAACTATAATCATTGGAATGTGTAGACAAAGGCCTGCAATTTATGTCTAATCTTTAGAACTATGATCATTGGAAGGTGTAGACAAAGGCCTGCAATTTATGCCTAATCTTTAAAACTATGATCATTGGAAGATGTAGAAAAAGGCCTGCAATGTATGCCTAATCTTTAGAACTATGGTCATTGGAAGATGTAGACAAAGGCCTGCAATTTATGCATATTCTTTAGAACTTTAATCATTGGAAGGTGTAGACAAAGGCCTGCAATTTATGCATATTCTTTAGAACTTTAATCATTGGAAGGTGTAGACAAAGGCCTGCAATGTATGCCTAATCTTTAGAACTATAATCATTGGAATGTGTAGACAAAGGCCTGCAATTTATGTCTAATCTTTAGAACTATGATCATTGGAAGGTGTAGACAAAGGCCTGCAATTTATGCCTAATCTTTAAAACTATGATCATTGGAAGATGTAGAAAAAGGCCTGCAATGTATGACTAATCTTTAGAACTATGGTCATTGGAAGATGTAGACAAAGGCCTGCAATTTATGCATAATCTTAAAAACTATAATCATTGGAATGTGTATACAAAGGCCTGCAATTTATGTTTAATCTTTAGAAATATAATCATTGGAAGGTTTAGACAAAGGCCTGTAATTTATTCATAATCTTTAGAACTATGATCATTGGAAGATGTAGACAAATGTCTGCAATTTATGCCTAATCTTTAGAACTATGATCATTGGAAGGTGTAGACAAAGGCCTGCAATTTATATTTAATCTTTAGAACTATGATCATTGGAAGGTGTAGACAAAGGCCTGCAATTTATGCATAATCTTTAGAACTATGATCATTGGAAGGTGTAGACAAAGGCCTGCAATTTATATTTAATCTTTAAAACTATGATCATTGGAAGGTGTAGACAAAGGCCTGCAATTTATGCATATTCTTTAGAACTTTAATCATTGGAAGGTGTAGACAAAGGCCTGCAATTTATGCCTAATCTTTAGAACTATAATCATTGGAATGTGTAGACAAAGGCCTGCAATTGATGTTTAATCTTTAGAAATATAATCATTGGAAGGTTTAGACAAAGGCCTGTAATTTATTCATAATCTTTAGAACTATGATCATTGGAAGATGTAGACAAAGGTCTGCAATTTATGCCTAATCTTTAGAACTATGATCATTGGAAGGTGTAGACAAAGGCCTGCAATTTATATTTAATCTTTAGAACTATGATCATTGGAAGGTGTAGACAAAGGCCTGCAATTTATGCCTAATCTTTAGAACTATGATCATTGGAAGGTGTAGACAAAGGCCTGCAATTTATATTTAATCTTTAAAACTATGATCATTGGAAGGTGTAGACAAAGGCCTGCAATTTATGCATAATCTTTAGAACTATGATCATTGGAAGATGTAGAAAAAGGCCTGCAATGTATTCCTAATCTTTAGAACTATAATCATTGGAATGTGTATACAAAGGCCTGCAATTTATATTTTTCTTAATCGCTATGATAACTGGAAGGTGTAGACAAAGGCCTGCAATTTATGCCTAATCTTTAGAAATATGATCATTGGATGGTTTAGACAAAGGCCTGTAATTTATGCATAATCTTTAGAAATATGATCATTGGATGGTGTAGACAAAAGCCTGCAAACTCTACCAAATGTGAGAAAGAGTGTCAATAGACCATGCCATGGATTTTGTAATGAGACATGAAGGTGGGTGCTTTTTAATTCTTCCTGATTGTAAAAGATTGACCATCAGAGGCTCTCCCTCCACATATCCCATAGCTGGCAAATCTAATGAAAGATGAAGGGATTATTGTTATCAAGAATCTATCCCCTCCTTGCCATAGAATAGGCCAAGACATTATGTTGTCCAAAAATTTCGGATCTGGGTGTCAATGCAGTATTGCATGTTTGGCACAGGTGATTCAGTGTCAATCTGTTTGCAAATCTATGCCACTACCACCAAGATGTCTGATATCATAAGCACAACCTTGTTCTGAAGATGGTCACTCCAAAAGGAATGGCTCTGATGATAGTTTTTGTTGTCAAGAGACTAATGTGGAGGACTGTGTCCTTAAGCTTCTTTACAATTTCCCAATTTCATACTTCTTGATCATATTCTGCAAGTAAGTGAACTCAAAAAGTTTTCAATCTTACACCCCTTCATCATTATATTCAACAGCCTTTATTAGTTTCAACTTCCAAGTGATTTCTTGAGGATGTGTGAATGTTTTCTTCTTCAATTCCATTATCTTGGAATTAATTCTCCTTTCATGCTTCAGTTTCTGTTTTGCTTTCTTCTGGACATTTTGGATTTAATTGGTTTGTTCACCAGTGTCAACATCTTAATAGTCATTTTTACTGCCTTCACAGTGTAAGCATAATACAAGGGTAAAAAGACAAGTTATTTGTTGTTTCATACCTACCTATTGATACCTATTTTGCTTTTTTGCTGCCTTTGTAGATAAAAATGGCATTACAACAGGATCATATCTCCTATCTGATGAAAGTTGCCAAACCATAATTTTGCCTTTTAGTCCAAAATGAAAATAAAAAGTGGTGGACAAAACAAGTTACTTAATTTTTTGCAAATTTTCATCAGGACTATTAAAATGTTTGTGGCATGTCAAGCTCAACATGAAATAGCCTTGGATAAACTGAATTATTTCCATAATATCCTGAGTCATAGCTATATATAAGATAAGAAGAATGGGAGGGAGGGACAGGCTGAAGATCACTTGGTGGGTTTATTAACTTTCAAAACATTGAACCACTGGGGAATTCAATAACTGGTTGGCACATCTGTATTAGATTAAAGTAAAAAAAAAACACTTTGTTTATTGGTATTGTTCCACTTTTATGCAGTCAGTCTTGTTGTTTGCAGTACTTGGTGTATATATTTTAACAAATCCCACAAGGGTACATCCTGCTTGAAACACAGATTAGTGTTATTTCAGAAAAAAAAACTGTTAAAGATTTGCAGTTTCTCATTTGTAAAGCTAGATTGTTTTTTACTTTCTACACTGGTATACTTCTAAGTCATCAATACCTTGCACTGATCATATATATATATATATATATATATATATATATATATATATATATATATATATATATATATATACTCAGAAAAAAAGATTAGATTGTATCTAAATAATATACTTAGAAACTGACCTCAACAAAATGTATTGCAGCCCCTTCTGTAACATGGCCATAAGCTTTTGCATATACCCCGGAGTCTTCATTTGATCTGTGGGAATGGCAGAAATGCCAACAGCATCCTGTATGTCAGACAGGCTCCAGTAAGCAGTGTTTTGGTCTGAATATGTACACAAAAATTATTGCTGGAAATCATTAACCTTGTTATGGTCTTAATAAATCATTTACAACAAGCTGACTGAATTCACCTGATATTTTTGTACATTCTATATCACACTCAAACACTGGATGTAGTTCTCATAATAAAATGCTTTCTAAATATATGTAATATAAAAAGGTTGCATAAAGGTAAAGTACATCAGGATCAAGGTGATATCTGAAATTGAAAATGTTTGAAAATACCTTGTAATTTCTTCATGTAGATATGGGTCCAGCTTCTATTTCATTTGAAATAAATGAGATAATTAGAACATTCTTGCTCTTGCTAATGGCATTTTTTATATGATAATGCAATACAATTGTATAACATACCCACTTAACCCAGCACTCTCTCTGTTACATTTATATCTCTGGGGCCGTAGCAAAAAAAAAAGAGCCACTCCCAAGCTCTGATTCTAGGTTATGGATCAAAAGTCTTTACTCTTCTTCACATCTACAGACAACCCCAAATCTTATTCCAAGGTTTCAAGTCTCTCTCTTTTATCAAAAAGCTTTGTGTGTATATTGTTCTATCCCTGCCTGTTCATCAATACCTATATCTCCTACTTTACTGCTAAGTGAAAATTTACTAAACTTGGTACATAGACTACTACTACCATGACACCTATTTATCAAACTTAGTACATAGACTGCCATTGTGATTACACCTATTTATTAAATTTGGTACATAGACTGCCATTGTGATTACACCTATTTATCAAATTTAGTACATAGACTGCCATTGTGATTACACATATTTATCAAATTTAGTACATAGACTGCCATATTGATTACACCTATTGATCAAACTTGGTGCATAGACTGCCATTGTGATTACACCTATTGATCAAACTTGGTACATAGACTACTACTACCATGACACCTATTTATCAAACTTATTACATAGACTGCCATTGTGATTATACCTATTGATCAAACTTGGTACATAGACTACTACTACCATGTCACCTATTTACCAAACTTAGTACATAGACTGCCATTGTGATTACACTTATTTATCAAACTTGGTACATAGACTGCCATTGTGATTACACCTATTTACCAAACTTGGTATGCTAAGACTGCCATTGTGATTACACCTATTTATCAAACTTAGTACATAGACTAAAATTGTGATTACACCTATTTATCCAACTTGGTACATAGACTGCCATTGTGATTACACCTATTGATCAAACTTGGTACATAGACTACTACTACCATGACACCTATTTATCAAACTTATTACATAGATTGCCATTGTGATTATACCTATTGATCAAACTTGGTACATAGACTACTACTACCATGTCACCTATTTACCAAACTTAGTACATAGACTGCCATTGTGATTACACTTATTTATCAAACTTGGTACATAGACTGCCATTGTGATTACACCTATTTACCAAACTTGGTATGCTAAGACTGCCATTGTGATTACACCTATTTATCAAACTTAGTACATAGACTAAAATTGTGATTACACCTATTTATCCAACTTGGTACATAGACTGCCATTGTGATTACACCTATTTACCAAACTTGGTATATTAAGACTGCATTGTGATTACACCTTATTTACCAAACTTGATACATAGACTGCCATTGTGATTACACCTATTTACCAAACCTCTTACATAGATTGCCATTTTGATTACACCTATTCACCAAACTTGGTACAATAGACTGCCATTGTGATTACACCTATTTACCAGATTTGGTACATAGACTGCCATTGTGATTACACCTATTTACCAAACTTGGTACATAGACTGCCATTGTGATTACACCTATTTACCAAACTTGGTACATAGACTGCCATTGTGATTACACCTATTTACCAAACTTGGTACATAGACTGCCATTGTGATTACACCTATTTACCAAACTTGGTACATAGACTGCCATTGTGATTACACCTATTTACCAAACCTGTTACATAGATTGCCATTTTGATTACACCTATTCACCAAACTTGGTACAATAGACTGCCATTGTGATTACACCTATTTACCAAACCTGTTACATAGATTGCCATTTTGATTACACCTATTCACCAAACTTGGTACATTAAGACTGCCATTATGATTACACCTATTTACCAAACCCGTTACATTGTTACATAGATTGCCATTGTGGTTACACCTATTTACCAAACTTGGTACGTTAAGACTGCCATTGTGATTACACCTATTTACCAAACTTGGTAAATAGACTGTCATTGTGATTACACCTATTTATCAAACTTGGTACATGGCCTACCTTTGTGATAACACCTATTTACCAAACTTGGTACATGGCCTGCCTTTGTGAATACCATTTGCAAGAATGTAACAGCTTCTGAACTAATCCCCTACAATCACTGGTTGGAAGTCAAATATACAAAATCTACAATTACACTGACTTTTTTCTATCTTTTTACAACTTCTTAATTTATTCAGTATGATACAGAATTGAATAAAATTCACAATCTTTCTCATGACATTTGACACTGAACCTGATAAAACAGGTCATGAATATTCATTGCTTACATCAACTTATACACTGTCAGGATATAACAATGATTCTGCTTAAATCAATAATACATTTTGTAAAGAAGAGAAAAGTTAATAAAATGGTATAATTCATTGTATTCTTCAGATATATCTACAAACTGTGTTAAATAATGAAATTCTTTTTATACTTGCTGACAAGACAGTAATAATTATTGACTTCTTCCTTGGAATGCAAGAAAAAAAAAAATCTGGTCAAAACTCATACAAGTCACTGTGTTGTTCATAAGTTGAATGAAGTTACACAAATGCAATGACTTTGTCACTTGACTCCAGATCAATTAAATATAATTTTCAAAGCTTTTTCACAAAAGTGGTGATAGATCATCATTATTTTTATTCAGAACCAATTTAAATAGTGCAATAAGTGTTTTAGTAAATAACAAACATGTCGATGCCATTTTTAATGCAAGAAAAGCTATAGTAAGATATCAACTATGGTACCATATTGGGAAGTCCACTCTCATTCAGAAATAGGTAAATATTGCTATAGGGTTTTAGGGGTTTAGTGAGTAGTCAATATTGATACAACTCAAGAGAAGTGATAGTATATAGTGATTTTCTGAATGGCCAGCAAAAGGTCATATTGTCAAATTGAAATAAAACTGTCTTTTCATGAAAGCTTATATAAAGTAACTGAAATTTAAATTAGAATAAAAGAAATTAACTTTTTTCACTGAATCATTTAATACACTTCCAAAAATAAGACAGATGGTGTATTTAGCAGTGTCAAATATTATCACACACATACACATATATATAAACACTCATTTGCATAATCACACTGCATTGACATTATTATAAAAAATACCAAGTTTCTCTCATTAAAATCCATTGGATGACAATATATAATCTTAATTAGATACACTGAATATGAGTTTTTGCACTCATTGGAGACAGTTCAACCATCCCTGCAGGATTCTCTGATTGAATCTTGATGAAAACTGAGTGTTCATGCTGACCATAATATTCACATTGTCACAACTGTATCTGAGAGGGGTTTAGGATGGGGGACAGGACCTAATGTTTTCAAGATTGATGGGGCCTAATACAAATCTGATGCATCTGGATTTGAATGTAATCTCTTTATCAACACAAATTAACTGTGTACACATGAGTCTGTGCCTATTATTGCTTTTCAATCTATTTTTTTCATAGTCATCCTGCAAGAGTCAATTAATAGTTGGTATTAGAAAAAATATCAAGGAACAGAACTAATCTGAATGATTAATGCAGCATACTAAATATCCTCATGTTCTCATTCTGTTACACTGACAGCTATTGTACTTATAAGGTGCTCACAGTAGAAGCAAAGAATGGAATCATCACACTTGTGCTGTGCTTCACATGGTCAGACTCAGCAATCAATATTTCTGAAATTTAGTTTTTGTCTGGGCTTTGCTCACTTCACTGAAAACTCATGTTTTCTGTATCACACCTAAGTTTTGACATTTTGACTTCAGAAATGAATAATAATTTAAAAAATTTCCAGCTGCTGCAATTTGTTTTGCATTTTATATATGGAGTATAATCTGACTTCAAGGAAATATTGTTGCTGATCCCAAATTTGTCAATAATTAGGAGTCTAATTTGTTGGAGGGTTTTCTGAGTTTATCATGGTATAAACTGTCAGTTACCAAATCACACAGCAAATATGAAGGGCATTATATGAGCTGTTTGAGTTAGCAACATCAAACTCTTGTAATTGCAATATAATTTTATTTACTTTTTATTGTCATTCTGACATTTTTAAAGATGTTTCCTATCAGTTTCAGAGCCTGTTTAAATGTACAAATTCTTGCTGAAGCATTTACTACATAGCTATTTGTAGAACAGAGAATCTTCCATCTGCAATGTAATAGCTACATCAATAACAAAAATTCAGAATTTAGTGGTAGGTGAACTAAGGTTTTGAACATTCTACAACATGGTCTTAATTTTTATCTAAATTGGCCTTTGTTTTCTGAGTAGACGTTCAATATTCAAAGCAAAGGATGTTGTGTTTTCTTTGACATATGAATGGATTTAATGCTATCATGAGTTCATTGTGACTTGTGAATCATTATTTCACATCTTATGTTGATTAATAGTTTATGTTACCTCCAGGAGCTACTTACAAATGAAATTAAGACTCTCGGTAAATGGTTATGGTGGTGCTCACCAGTATATATGTACTTTTGAGAGAGTGATGTATGAAAGGTGAAGTTGTTTACATTTAAAACATGCACAGGGGAAAAAAATGTTGGCAGACCTCTGCTACTTTCATGTAATGTGGCTGACATTTCTTTGGATATTGTACTTTTGGAAATTGTAAATGATCTTAGCACACTGCTCACTTTCAAAAATGACTGCTTTCTTGTGCTCCAAAAATCAACCTGAATTTGTCTAAAGTACAATATCCTTGACAGCTATTAAAATAGGGAAAAATGAATTTTGCAAGACTAGACAACACAGCTTCTGAAAGTGCAATGGATGTATTACCAAATATATAAAATATAACAAAATTATATTCTTAATGTTATTTTTCATTTTCATAATCAGTAGTGGGGTGTTAAATAAATGGAAGGATAAGCAAATAGTTTAATAGCTTTTATTCTTCAACATTAATTTCTTTGATTTAGCAATAACTTCTAACAAATTGGGGAGCTCCAGTTTATGAACTTTACCCATGCAAATCAGCCTAAATGAGCTCCCTTATAACAGTCTTCCAACACATCACCATAGCTATAATGGTCAGCAAAATACATGAAATTTATATATGACTACCTTACCTTTTAATTTGCCTCTATGACAGTTGCTGTATAAATTGCTGCCAAGGTTAGTTTTTCATAAACTGTAATCAGGACTGTTCAGTATTTATATACAAAGATGGTTACAATGGCAGCTATATTGGAGGTCTGAAGGCACCATTTTCAATTAGGGCAAACTATATATCTTTAAAAAAAACTCTTTTAGTGTAAAATCTATGTCAGTGTGACTATTCATCCAGTACCAATAACAAAATTTTCATATATGTCAATATGTTCATCTGTCAGATAATAGGATGTGTATAAATTGTCAGATAAATTACATGGATGTGAATTTATGTCAGATAAAAATAAGGTAATTTATGTCTAATCTATTTTATGAGGAAGCATGAGCATATCAGATAAATGTTATGGGGATGTGTTTGTATGTCAGATAACTGTTATGGGGATGTGTTTGTATGTCAGATAACTGTTATGGGGATGTGTTTGTATGTCAGATAACTGTTATGGAGATGTGTTTGTATGTCAGATAACTGTTGTGGTGATTTGTTTGTATGTCAGATAACTGTTATGGGGATGTGTTTGTATGTCAGATAACTGTTATGGGGATGTGTTTGTATGTCAGATAACTGTTGTGGTGATTTGTTTGTATGTCAGATAACTGTTATGGGGATGTGTTTGTATGTCAGATAACTGTTATGGGGATGTGTTTGTATGTCAGATAACTGTTGTGGGGATTTGTTTGTATGTCATATAACTGTTGTGGTGATTTGTTTGTATGTCAGATAACTGTTATGGGGATGTGTTTGTATGTCAGATAAATGTTATGGGGATGTGTTTGTATGTCAGATAACTGTTATGGGGATGTGTGTATGTCAGATAACTGTTTTGGGTATGTGTTTATATGTCAGATAACTGTTATGGGGATGTGTTTGTATGTCAGATAACTGTTATGGGGATGTTTTTGTATGTTGGATAAATGTTATGGGGATGTGTTTGTATCTCAGATAAATGCTATGGGGATGTGTTTGTATGTTGGATAAATGCTATGGGGATGTGTTTGTATGTTGGATAAATGTAATGGGGATGTGTTTGTATGTTGGATAAATGTAATGGGGATGTGTTTGTATCTCAGATAAATGCTATGGGGATGTGTTTGTATGTTGGATAAATGCTATGGGGATGTGTTTGTATGTTGGATAAATGTAATGGGGATGTGTTTGTATGTTGGATAAATGTAATGGGGATGTGTTTGTATGTTGGATAAATGTAATGGGGATGTGTTTGTATGTTGGATAAATGTAATGGGGATGTGTTTGTATGTTGGATAAATGTAATGGGGATGTGTTTGTATGTTGGATAAATGCTATGGGGATGTGTTTGTATGTTGGATAAATGCTATGGGGATGTGTTTGTATGTTGGATAAATGCTATGGGGATGTGTTTGTATGTTGGATAAATGCTATGGGGATGTGTTTGTATGTTGGATAAATGTAATGGGGATGTGTTTGTATCTCAGATAAATGCTATGGGGATGTGTTTGTATGTTGGATAAATGTAATGGGGATGTGTGAGTATATCAGATAAATGATAACTGACTGTAGTTGTATGACAAGCTCATAACATACCAAAGAATTTAATATGGAAAGAAACCTCTGGTGACAGCATGGCTGGAAAATTGACCTTGTCCATGATATCTAAAATCCTCTTACTGATGTTCTCTCTCAAATTATGGAGGTATGATGCCTCTTTTTGCTCCTGCTTCAGATAATGATGATGACTATTTGGGACCAGATACCTCTGCAGCAGGTGTACAAGGGACTGTTCAGACCCCTCAAATATAGTATTCAGGAGGTCATCCAAACCTTAATGAGATTTAAATAACACCTGATTTCACTATGACTTCTAAGATATACAATTACTTCTGTATTCAAATTCTTGTAAACTTTTACTTTGGAATAATTCTGATATTCTCATTGTTTATTTACCATAAATTACCACTTCAAGATTGCAAAAATGCTAATAAAAATAAAAAAAGAAAACAAAAATATGTTTTTACATCCATATGCCCCTGATAATTCCCAAATAAATAACATGAATAATAATCTCAAACTAATTTTGTTTTGCAATGTAGATGTATCATTCAGATTAAAACTCATCTGGTTCCCAAGTATACTTATTTCAAAAACTGTGGCAAACAGTGAATTATCCCAGCAATATATAAAGTCTAGATAAGACCCAACTATTTTACTGAAGTTCACAATTAACTTTACACAAGTACATTTACTTTCTGTACCAAAACTTTTCTGACTGAAAGCACACATGTAACACATTTTTCAGTCAGTTTTGATTAAAGGTTAGACTATGGAACATTCTGCAGGTTATGAAAATTTGGAACTTTGTGGTGAATGACATTAAAAGAGGCAGTTTTTCTTTTAAAAACAACCATGATTCATCATATGAGGTAAATAATTGATCAATCCTTCAAACTGTTGCATTGTATGGTACACTCTGTTTTCACTGACTTTTCTGCTCTTTCCCAGCCACATAACTGTCATATGAGGTATATGACACCAGTCCAATAGAATTTAAACTCATAATGTCGCTGTAGTAATTTTTTCCAATAAATTTCTGTGATTGAAACATGGAAGAGTCTAAATTTTTCAGTGTCACCATCACAGATGCAAACTAATGAGTGTGCTATTCCTAGCATCAGCTATACAAAATGTTGGCAACATGTCCAGTTGTAAAAAGTAACAAACTTCTGTACAATCATACTGCATCTTCCTATGAGCCTACACAAACACAATTAGTAACATGTAGGCTCTAATTAGAATAAATTGTGTATCCATTCCTCTCATTCTAGAATCTTGAATTCTTTGCCAATTGTGGCCACAACAATAGCAATAAACATTAAATTTTCTCAATAATTACCAGCAACTTTCATTTCTTTTCATCTCTGCTACCATTGTTAACCTATTAACTATCTAATTGAGTGGTTTCTTCTCAGCTGCATTGTTTTTGCAATGAGAAACAAAATTATGTATTTGTACATCATGCTGGTTATGAAGTATTATCCTGGATACTGACTGGACTGTCCACATAACATATTTCATTCAAAACTTATCTCCAAAAATGTCAATCCCAGAATTATATCAATATAATTTGGAATCAGGAAGTTTCACAAAAGTATTGTAATAAGCCTGCAAAATCTTAAATGATTACTATCTCTGTACAACATAAACCAAGTTCCAGGAACATGTGCTTGGTATATTTATTTTGAACAACATGCATTGGCATAATTTTCTTATAAATTAAGAGTATACATAATTCCTAAAAAGACTGGTCTTGCTGCATAAATATATAAGAATACACATTATGTTAAGCTAGATTTATGAATTTAATACAGTCATACCCTAACTGAAGCCAATCAAATCTATGTCCAAACTTATTTAAATGGCACAGAAGTCTAATCAAATCTACATATACACATCAACATGCATACTAAATTTCATTGGCCATAGTTAAGCTTTTTTCTGCATGATTGCCCAAAAGTTTTCACCCATATAGTTTAAGAAAAGCAAAATACTGCTCAAAAATGTAAAGCTTGCTCAAAATGATGTAAAAATCAAATCATATTTTCTTTACATATTCACAGAAACATGCCTAAAAGTATCATTATACTGTATCAAGTGGTTTTTGCATAACTGTGCTGAATAAGCAAGTCAGGATGGGCAGATAACCCACTAACAGTTAAATCAAAATGCATAGCTGTACCTGGCCAGTGGAGGCATAAAAACACATAAAATAAATTTAAGAAATACATTTTGAAAGAACAATAAAGGTATATTACCTTTCATATCTGTTGAGATTTCCAGGAGGTTGTACTTGTGTCCATTGTAGTAGGCTAGAGAAAATGTGTGAGTCTGGGCCACCAATACCCCAGGGCTATGTATTATATCAAGAACCAGCTGACCACCAAAGAAATCTGTATACATGGGTAACCTGAAAGCTCATGAGACAATTAGGCAACTGAATTTCTGTCAAACAGATACAAAAAGTCTAACATATTAGGAGTAAAATCAAACATCATCATGTAGTGCTAATAAACTTAGTCTAAATTGATTGATAATTATTAGAATGTGACAACAGAACTGGAAAAATTCTAAAGGATGTCATGCAAATAAAATCTATTCACCTGTTCCATTTATGTGACAGTTATGAAAGAGTTAATACACTAATGACTATTTTTCAGATTGTGACAGAGGAAGAATTGTAACACTATAATTTCCTGATACTGTTGTAGTGGAGCATACAAAAATAATATTCTGCACATAAATGCACCTCTTTATCATATTTAAAATCCTTGTGCCAATTTGAAAATCTTTGGTAAGGAGACAATATTGTAATTCTGAAGACTAGATTTATGTACATGAATATCCCAATTCTAACCAAAACTGCTAAGTCCAAGGAAGTTCAGAAATAGCTTAAAAATGTAATCAGTCCAACTACATGTGCATTACAAACAAGCAACCACAATTTCTTTCTCAGTTTGATGTTAATTTTTCCTAATTTTGTTTAAACGATTTTCATAAAAATGGGAAGTGAAAGAAGTTCAACAGGAGAACCATGTTTAATAATCACCTAATTTATAGACTTATCACATATGCAGGCCATCTTCAAAGTTTGGTCTGATGTAAAACAAATATGACTCTAGAGAATTATTTATCTTCTTTCTATCATAATGGCCAAGGACTGACTTCTTCCATGCCCTAAATGTAAGCCATCCACAAAGTCATGTATAAATAGTGTTATTGTGTGTAAACCATATTTCTTTTTTCAGCTGCAGTGATCTTGACCATGATATTTTCACCCTAAAATTAACAACCTTATTCCCAAGTGCAAGCCATCCTTAAAGTAATTTTATTGTGTGGAGAAAAAAAATTCTCTTTTAGTTTGTGACCATCACTTTTGACTTTGTGCAATTGGTGTGGTACCTGACTTTGAAAGTCATTAACAAATCTTGGTAATTGTAGATAGTGGTGAACTTGAGTTATTGTGTATAAACAAACTGGCAGATGGACAGCAATATAATTGCCTTATGGCAGGCATTAAAATAAGTGTAAAACCAATATTAAAAAATTTGTATAAATGCCTGAAAATCTAATTGGATCTGGATAAAATAAAAAGATGTAAAAATATACATATGCAATGTCATTTGCCTACCTCAAGTAGTTTTTGTTTCATCATGTTAAAAAAGATCTCTATTTTAAAAAAATGAAAAATTTAAAAAGTGCATAAAAGTCTTTAAAAAAATTATAAAAAACGTGACAAGCCTGAAAATCAAGTTGTGTACATAGATATGCTCTGTACATTTTATTTTTCTACCTGGAGTTTGTATTTTCTACCTGGAGTTGTATTTGCCTACCTTGCTAACAAGTATTTTGACATAAACATCTAAGGCAATTCCAAACAAATCATAAATGTTTAAAATTTAAAAACTGTTGTATATTGGTCCAAATATCTAAGAAGACAGTCTAGATATGAATACAGAAATGCTAGCAAAATTGTATTTCTATATGCGTAGTGGTTTTTGTGCAGTCTTACTAACAAGCTTCATGGGATAGATCTATGGTGACCACATGAAGAGGCACCTGCTGCCCCTAGGGCAATGCAAAAATTATGATATGTGACTATTAAACTGTTTATGAGATGTATACCCACTTGAAATAATTTGATATATCCAAATGCTTTGACTTCAAAGGATCTCTTTTGTGCTTCAAATTGTCCATACCCTCTTCATTTAACACAGTATCCCAAGTCTGTCGTAAACTGCAAGAAAGTATAATTCTTAGACCTCTGCAAATGTAATGTGCTCTCTGATTGGTTGAAAGTAAACTCAGCAGTTTTATAATTCACATGATACTTTTAGAAGCTTGTTTGCATAATTCTTTTTTAGAATCACTTTATGATGTGTTGTCACACCCATATATGGAATACTTCAGGAATCTGTATGGAAGAGATATGGACTGAAAAACTTATGGAATCAGATAATTTATTCCATATCAATTCCATAAGTACTTCACAGTAAGTGATAATTCCATATGGAAGCTGCAACTTTAAGCCATAAGCACTTTTCCATATGGAATGCAGGCTCATTATAGTTCCATGGAAAGTATTCTCAGAAGAATTAATTTACTATCTGATTCAAATAGAAATATTGGTGGGAGTTAGAGTACATGTATATGTCGGTGTAGCTGATATGGAAAGATGAATATATACTTATATAAATTTGAAGACAACACATGTATGTCAGTTTTCTTTATTTCCACAGATGTTTAAAAACAGGCAGATATGACCATAAAATTAGAGAAAATGTAAACATGATCAGAACATTAATATCTGGTAGAACTAATTCTTATGCCCTTAATAAACCACCAATTATATGTTGATACTTAATGTCTGAGCTGAAAATGTGACTGAAATTTCAGCAAATTCGCAGTGAACATTTTTTTACATTTACTCAAATGTTCTTTTTCGCTAAAATTATGGTATTTTAAGAGATTTTAACCAAACTTTCTGAAAATATCAGTGAAATTTTGTGACTGAAATTTCAGTTTGTCAAAAATTCTGAAAATATAGTGATATTTTGATATCACTGACTTTCAATAAAAATATCATTAAGATATAAAAAAATTACTTTGTTTCTTGTACGCTCTTAATGGTTGTCAACAACATTTATATTTCCTGTTTCTGATAGCTGTAATTTTAATGTTCATTTTGGATACAATAACTTCTTTCCACATATTTCCTTGTCATATTTCTTTTTCACAATTGTTGTTGTATTTCTGTAAAACTTTAGTTGGATAAACTGCCCTCAAGTTTTCTTGTTTTCCATTTTAAATTAAATTTTGCTTTCCATATGGATTATTGCCAAATTCCAAATGGATTATTTCCAAATTCCATATGGAACTTTAATTTTATTCCATATGGATAACCTACAGTTCTTGTTGACTAGTTTGCATACTCCATGAGATTTTCCATATGGAGTATGTAAGTTACCCATTTTTCCATATGGATATTTCTGTAAAATTACAAGTACATATTGATTCCATATCCAGTCCATATGGAAAATTTTATAATATATACTTTATAATATTCTTTGGGAGAAACTTGGCTAAACTTCTGATTTTGGTCTGTTGGTTATAATGGCACTTTAAACACAATACAGGTTATATTATGTCAAGGAAACAGGAGTTATCTGCCTTTAACACAAAGACACAATAATGCCACAGATCCAGGCTGACCTGTCCACTCTGAAACTATGACCTCTGTAATATGAGGTTGATATTTGTTCTACCCACTGAGCTACTAAAGTTCCCCTGAGGTAGAATAGGGACAACTGTACTTATGTTTTTAGTTTTGCTGAGATTCATCAATAAGTATACTGTCACCAATGTTTTGCTGTCACTTATATGAATGAAATTTGTTAATGACCATGTGATTAGCAAATCTAGAAACATATTTTAGCTATTCTTCAATGTAATTTTGGGCTTTGATTACAATATAAAAATTGTACAACTCTAACAATAAGCTCAAGTTTATCTAATTTTATTTTAATATGCTCATCTTTTTTAAAATCATTATAGTTTCATCCAGATATGCAGGGACTTCACAATGTATTGTAGATCAAACAGTAACAACTCGATATTCCTGAGAAAAGAAAGCATTAAAGGAGACCAAAAATACAATTTTTCCTTTTATGTATGTAATTTTCTACAAATTATAATTCGACTGTAATGTTTATAAATTACATATCATAGGCGGGTAGTGATCATATTGCACGGAAGATAAAATTCCATAAATAGTAGAGTTTTTTTTTAGATGGCAGATCACGTGGTCCCATGCAATACTAGCCAAGTCCTGAAACAGAAACAAGGCAAGTGATTGATACAGGGGAAATCAGATTTGGGTTGCATGTTAAAAAGTTGAATTTGTTTCCAATTGCTACTCACAACTAATATCTGTTGAACTGTCTTAAGAATTTTTAGAAAAACAATGAAATTTTAACATAAATACTTGTACATTGTGTGCTGTGCAAAAATGTGATAAGGATTAAGTGATGGTGTCCAATGTGAAAATTAAAATTTGCCACACTACAATAAATTCATTTAAGAAGGATGAGATTCAATCATATTATTTGTAAATGACATTCATTACCTACCCCCAACACACCACCTAAGGACTAATATATTGAAAATATACATCTAACACCGAAACACTGAGAGATAATACTGAATTCTCTGCAAAGATACTAGAACAGGTACTAACTTTTGTGTGAAACAATCAATATCCATTACTTGGGAGATGTAAAAGACATTGCAAATGGGCTTTTTTTTCCACAAAAAAATACCACAAATAAATCTCTAAAGTAGAAATCATAAATAACTAACTGAAACATTAAGAAGCTTCCTCCTTATGGTTCAATTACAGTGTATTTTACATGCAGGCTACAGTTAGCTTTTTGCCAAATCTGATAATATATACATGTCTGGTATAATAGTTTATGTACTGTTCTGGTCAGTGCTCAAAGAAATTTTGTTCAGGCACAGGGCCCGGTGACTTAAATGAACTCACAAGCCCTGACTGAAATTCCACAAGACCTATTTCCACACTTTCCTCCTTATTTAGTAATATCTTCCAATTATTAGGGCCTTGCAGTCTGAAGGGGTCACTCAAATTCATTTTATACCAAATAGGGCCTCTACAGCTTCCCATAGCTTAGGGCCCCACTATGTCTAAATCCAGCATTGGACGAAATAATTAATATCACACATTGTCTTCAATAATTAGAATGTTAATATTAAACATTCACATAAATTTAAAGCTGTTACGGATCACTGCCATCTCACCTCTGTCTGCATGGGTTTGAGTCTAGGATTTGTCGAATGTGGATATGTGAGAAAGTTTGCCAGTAGTTTCTCGTGGGTCGGTGGTTCTTTCCCATGATTTCCCGTTTTCTTCCTTCACCATTAATACTGGCTGCCATGAATAGCCTATTGGGTGCTGAAAAATGGCATTAAGCCCAACAACAAGAACAACAACAACAACAAAACCACTACAATAGTACTCTAGTAAAAAAAAGAAAAAAGAAAAATTTCTCACCAATTAAATTAAATCTCATGCTTGATCACTGTGAATGCTGTGTAATTTTCTCTACAAGCAAAATAGCATTTCCATTTGGGCCCCGAGTGGCCGAGTGGTCTAAAGTGCTCTCCATTATGGATAACTGCAATCTCACCTCTGTTTGTGTGGGTTCAAGTCTAAGATTCGGCGAATGTGGATATGTGAGAAAGCTTGCCAGTAGCTTCTCGTGAGTCGGTGGTTCTTTCTTCGGATTTCCCAGTTTCTTCTTCCACTATTAATACTGGTCACCATGTATAGCCTTTCATATGGTGAAAAATGGTGTTAAGCCCCACAACAACAACAACAACAGCATCTCCATTTCCACCAAAGAAACTCTGCCAGTTAACACCTGACATTTCTCTACCAAATATGTAAAGTTTTATTACCATGATAAAATTAAAAGGAATAAAACAATAATACCATGCAGTATATGTGCCCCCAAAGAACTAATTCAGAATAAATATTATTATTCAGTAAACAGTGTTAGATGCCTTAAGAATTAAACCTAAGGATATAAGGTGGGACATAAAATGTGGGATAAACAGTTGCCACATGTATGGTAACTTGTGACTGCAGATTTGAACTGTCAAAATGAAGTCCTATATATGTCATAAGTTATAACAAAATAGGGAATCATTTATTTGCCAATTAATTGCTGGTGCTTACATACACACACTGTCAAACATAATCTGAACAGAAGTCCTTTTTACAATATAAATACCAGAATAAAGATAAACTGTTAATTAGTCACACTGGCTTTTTTGTTTGTGTACTTAAGTAAAAACTTCAGCTCTTTTGCAGTTTAGCCACAGCTGACCAGAATAGGAAAAAGGGCTTGTCCTTGGGTATTATAAGGTGTATCACAAGGAGAAATGGCAGGGCCCTTGAGCACTCCTCACACATTGGAGAAATGGGTGGGAGTCAACAAGTTGCCTCTCCTAATTTCTATTGTCAGCCAGTTAATGTAAAACTTTGATTTTATACATGACCTCTTTTCTTTTAATCGCAGCTATGTAAACTGCCCAAGAAAAAGTTTTATATCAGTTCTAATCACTACAGACAGCCATTTATGCACACTATATGTAACCAGCATAGGCTTAAAAAGTTCTTTTCTGTTGAATTTTTTTATAAATTTTTTTTAAAAATGTTAAGACTGCTGAAAATTGTTTTCTTGAAACACAACTGTGTCAGGGGTTTAGAATCTTATTTTTAGCAATCAGTTATCTATTTCAACTAGGACTGTGTGATTTGATTTAGATTATGCCTTGTTATGGAATGTATGTCAATTCCTGAATATACATTTACTCATTTCCTCAAGCAATTAATTTTGTTTTTACAAGCCAGATAGGCACCTCGCTTTGAATACAGGATGGACTTGAACTAAAATTCCAGGGAGCCCAGGTGTGGTTCAACAGAAGTATTTTAGCACTGCTGGTGTAGATATAAGATATTTGATTGTTGCATTTTGTTGTCACTTACTCAGCCTTCTGCCTATTTTCCTAACTCACATGTTTAACACTTTTTCCATGATTTAAAATATCTTTTATGCTGCCAACTGCCAGTCAGGATGCTGGAGTCACTACCATGATGTCATATTATGATAAGAACTGGATAGGCACAGAAATTTAGCACTTTGAAGATATGTTAATATTTATATATTGACATTATGGTTTCAGATGTTACCTCAAAATAAAGTTTTCTTATTTAGTGTTTTTATTATTATTATTCTATATTTATATCCATTTCTGGTCTCCTATTGCTTAAGCAAACACCATCATTTAAAAGAAGGGGGGGGTGATGTCCAAAGTCTAATGTATTTGTTTTGTTAAACCTGCACACCCTGTTATTAGATAATATGAATATCTCCTACTGTCATTAAGACCAAGGCCAGCAAGAAGATTCTCTATTTGAAGAATGTGTACTTACCATACAGAAGGTAAACTTGCTTAATAGACAGCAAAGAAAGGCTGAAGATGCTGTTGCTGTTGTTGTTTTTGGCTTAACATAATTTTCAGTACATAATAAGCTTAGTCTACAAGGCAGCCAGTATATCTGTGTGTGTGTGTGTGTGTGTGTGTGTGTGTGTGTGTGTGTGTGTGTATGGTGAATGAAGAATCTCAGGAAGAACCATAAAACCCATGAAAACCGACTTGCAAGCTTCCTCACATAAAGTCACTGGCCAAGCCTGAGACTTGAACCCACACAGTGACGAGATGTCAGTGGTCTCTAAAGGTGAGCACCTTTGACCACTCAGCCACCTGGAGCCACAAGAAACTAAGTATATCAGTATGAATATTAAGTAAGTAAAGTAAGTGATAAAGTAAGAGATAAAGTAAGTGATAAAGTAAAAGATAAAGTAAGTGATAAAGTAAAAGATAAAGTAAGTGATAAAGTAAGAGATAAAGTAAGTGATAAAATAAGAGATAAAGTAAGTGATAAAGTAAGAGAGTACAGAGGCTGAAAATTAAGCCCAAGATCCACTTTGGTTTCTTATTAGTGGCAAGTCCTGAAATACAGCTATTGGTCTTGTAACTATTTAACTATAGTGATTGGCTTTTAGGACTATTTAACTATAGTGATTGGCTTTTGGGACTATTTAACTATTGGGATTGGTTTTAGGACTATTTGACTATAGGGATTGGTTTTATAACTATTTAACTATAGGGATTGGTCCCGTAACTATTTAACTATCAAGTGATTGGTTTTGTAACTATTCAACCATCATACTGTGATTGGACTTAACTGTTTAACTATAATGAATGGTTTTGGGACTATTGAACTATAGTGATTGGTCTTTTGTAACTAATTAGCTATAATGATTGGTCATGTGAGTATTTAACTACAGCAATTGGTCTTGCAACTATTTAACTATTACATAACTATTTAAACTATGTTTCATTATCTATTTTCAGCTACATGTATGAGTGAAATGTACCTACATGTACATCAATACATTTTGTGATATGTTATAATAAGGGCAATTATAATATATATATATATATATATATATATATATATATATATATATATATATATATATATATATATATATATATATATATATATATATATATATAAAGAATACAAATCATATGGCGAATAACAACCCTCTCAAGCGTACTGGATCCACCAAGGGATCACGTTTGTCAGGTATTAATTAAAATAGATGCAATAAACTGACAACGAACAGTACGAAACTAGCAACTAACTAGCCTAAGCGCTTTCGACTCTTAATGAGTCTTTTTCAAAGGCAAATACAAAACATAGTTACGACAAACAAATAAACACAAAAGACCTGATTTCGGAGGCAATCCAAAGGGCCAAACAAACAAACCGTGATGACCTACTCAGATATGGACAGAAAGAAAAGGTTGATAGGATACCATTTATTCTGACCTATCACCCAGACAATCCCAAAGTAGGTAAAATCATCGCAAACCACTGGCCAACCGTGCAATCGTCAGACATACTAAACCTAATACTTCCGAACAAACCTGTAGTAGCTTACCGGAGACCAAAAAACCTAAAGGACATCCTAGTCAGGGCCAAGCTAACAACAATCGCTAGTCAAAACCAACCTAGTCAATCTGGACCCTGTGGCGATAAAAGATGCAAAACCTGTCAACATATGATAGAGACCAAGACATTCACTAGCACAGTGACTAAAGAAAAACTAAACATACATGGTCCACACAAAACGTGCAAAACAGAGAATGTGATTTATCTCATCACATGTAAGATCTGTGGCCTTCAGTACGTGGGAGAAACTGAAAAGCTACACATAAGGATAAACCTTCATAGATCTGATTGGATGACAAAAAAGCTGTACAGAAGCCCGGTCGCAGAACACTTCTCCTCCCCTGGCCACACTTTCAGTGATATAATACTTATCGCTATTGCCAACAACCACAGCTGGAGTTCCGAAACCAGGAAGGAAAAGGAATCATACTGGATACGCCGCCTTAGAACATTGAAACCAAGCGGTCTAAACCAAGAAGACTAGAAAATGAAAACTATGCACTAGTAGAATTTAACATTTTCTAAATCTTCTTATCCTTCAATTTTTACTATAAGAATAACCGGTATAGAACCAAATATCCGGGATATAATCTGCGTTACATATGTACACAAAGTAAAAATAGATGTTGCTTTGGCTTGTAGACTTTTAGGGAATTATACAACGTTTTCAGTTTCCGCAACTAGTCTATACAAGCTGGTTGTATTTATAGTTTTAGCACATGTGAAGATAGAAATGTAGAGGTTTACAAACGCAACGTTTTTGTGTTTATTTGTTTGTCGTAACTATGTTTTGTATTTGCCTTTGAAAAAGACTCATTAAGAGTCGAAAGCGCTTAGGCTAGTTAGTTGCTAGTTTCGTACTGTTCGTCGTCAGTTTATTGCATCTATATATATATATATATATATATATATATATATATATATATATATATATATATTAAGAACATGAAAATCAACTCAGTACTTTCCTTTTCCATGCATAATGTTCTTTGATTACTTTTGACTGGTTAGTTTAAAATGTGTACAAACCAAAATTGAATATACTCATAAGTCATTTGTGGTTTCCAATCATGAAAGTTTAAGGCAGCATTAAGTTCAGATGCATTGATTGAATATAATGAGACTTCAGTTACCGCTGTAAATCAGGTTGGCTTGAATGCAGAATAGATATCAACACTGAAGACATATAGGCCGACATTTCTGAAATGTCCTTCCTCTTCTGAAGTTCCACTATTGCCCTCATTGTCTCCTTATTCTCATCCTCAACAAGTGTTAAGAAAGCCAAGGATCGAAGTGTCATGTCCTCCTTTATGTCACTTGCTATCATGAAAAGACTTTCTTTAATGGAAGGCTTTAATGTCCCTGCTTTAAATCCAAGTGTCTTCAGTGCCTGTCACAAAAAAGTTGAACTTTCAAGCACCTTCAGAGATTAACACCTGATATGTTATGTATGACTACAATGCACATTGAACTTTTTATTCATGATTGTAGATTATTAGGGTCATTTTTGTAAACAACATTTTACATAGGTAATTTTTTTTTTCATGAGTATATGCTAAACTTTTTAAATAATATTTATAAATATATTTATTTGGATCTGAGTATAACACATCAGTTTTCCCCTTGGAAATTCCTGGACTACCTGATATTTGTCATCTCTTTTATTAAAATTTAAATGAAAGACCTGAATTTGTTTACAACTTAGAATGTCTGGGATATGAACTTTTGACCTTCATTCTGGTCCTCTTATTGTGTCTTAAGTTTTATATTAAGGATGTTTAAATCAGAATTATTAATTGCTATCTTAATATCTGTAGTGGAATCAGTCTTTTAGTTGTGTTCAGTGACACATTGAGAGGATTTATTTATTTAATTTATTCACTGCTATTACAAAATGTTCTTTGACTTTTCAGACTAAATCACTATTTTGGGAGTATTGTGAGGTTAAAGACATTCTGGATTATATCATTGTGATATATAATGTTAGCACATCAGTACATTCTTCAGACTACTGGCACATTCAAGATTGTAATTCATTCAGAATACCATTGGATCATTATTAACATTTACATTTATCTAGTATGATGTAATGACTTGATGGAGATAAAAGACCTTTTAGTTTGGTCTCTACATTTATCTCAAATCATTTTAGTGCTTTGTACTGCATATTACAGAATTATCTAATCCCTTAGAGTACATATTGCCATTCAGAATTTAACTACTTGATAGTTGTAAACATGTATATTCAATCACTGGGTCATTACTACTTAAGGACTAAACAGGTGATTAATTGTCCATACATCAGTGATTACTACTTAAGGACTAAACAGGTGATTGATTGTTCATACCTCAGTGATTACTACTTAAGGACTAAACAGGTGATTGACTGTCTATACATCAGTGGATTACTACTTAAGGACGAAACAGGTGATTAACTGTCCATACATCAGTGATTACTACTTAAGGACTAAACAGGTGATTAACTGTCCATACCTCAGTGATTACTGCTTAAGGACTAAACAGGTGATTGATTGTCCATACATCAGTGATTACTACTTAAGGACTAAACAGGTGATTGACTGTCCATACATCAGTGATTACTACTTAAGGACTAAACAGGTGATTGAGTGTCCATACCTCAGTGGATTACTTTTCATGTTTGAACAGCAGGATAAATTTACATTGTTCAACTTCAACAAGGTGAGCCTCCCATCAAGTTAGTGTTTTCTAAATGACTGATATATACAAGACTTTTAAAATTAATTTATATTGTCCATATATGATCAAAAAAAGAACTTTTAACAGCTGAAATTGTATTTGATTTGATGGATAATCACTTATTTATCATTTATGGTATTTGATTGTTAATCAATCATGTATCAGTCTTTAAATGTGTCATCTCCATTGATTGGCTGTTCAAATGTCAATCAGCTACTCCATGGTGAAGATGCCATCCATGTACCAGCTAAGGCGTGGTGGTGATCTTTAAGTATTTTATAGCTCCATTGCAGAGCATATTTTTGGAGTGAAAGTGGAGGTATTAAGTCCACCACCCTGAAGTATTGGCTCCCATAAACACAGGTCAACTGAACTGTATTAAGAAAATGCAAGGGTAAAGTTATGGAATGCACATTTTAGTTATATTTCATTGCATATATCCATGAAAGAAAAATCACATTTAAATCAATATCTATTGCAGAGACAGTTAAATAAAGATAAAGTATACTGACCATTATTGAAGCCTTTCTGACGTGATAGGCTGCAGCAGAAGAAAGTGCACACTTCTCCACAAGGGGTATAACTCTGCCATTCTCATCGAGAATCTCTTCATCAAGTTTGTTGATTATATCAAAGCCAATGTTTCCTAGTGTCTGATAAAAACAAAATTTTCATTTTATTATTAAACATGATTGTTTGATGTTACAAAAGACAATTGGAAGGTTTTTGTTTTTCCCACTTAGAAACTATCTTATTATGATGAGCAATCCCTGTACAGAATGTTTAGGCACATTCTGCCTGGATTTTAAGTGGATTCAGGGTATTTAATTCCACTTAAAAAGAAAACGAATTTCTGATGGACTTTAGGTGGAGTGGAAATACGGCTGAGGTGACAGACTGAATCCATCTAATAGCATATTATTTCTTATATACCATCTGAATGATAACTCTTATCCAGAAAAGTTCTGATTGTCCAGTTCATTTTCCTGCTTTAAGACGGATGTTGGACTTGGAATGATTTTAGCAGAAATGTTAGATGTAATTTTTAACTTTATGAAAAGAACTACAAGCATAGATGAATCTTTGGACTTGATCTGATGTTTACTTAGAGAAAAAAGCATTTTGCTTCCTATTAAATTATGCTCTGCAAAAATCATACTCAAGTAAAAATGTGACTGAAATTTCAGTAAAATTGTAATGAAATTCCAGTGAAATTCACTCTAATGTCCATTTTTCACCAAAATTATTGCATTTTGCCAAATTTCAGTAAAATTTCAGAGATTCTGTTAAAATTTCTGAAAATGTCTGAGAATTTGTGTTTTGATAATTCACTTAGACTTTACAAAAATTTCTGAAAATAAAGTGATATTTCAATAAAATATATCATTAAGAAATATTACTTTACTGATGTAAAAAACAAATCTTTATTCTTTTTTAATATAATTTATTTTCTTTTTCTAGTACAATAGAACGATTTTGAGCAACATTTATTTTTTCTATTTCTGATAACTTAATATTATTGTTCACTTTGGGAGCAATAACTTCTTTCTATATTTGATTTTCTTTTTCTAATTATTTTTTGTTTAACTTAAATTGAATTTTAAACTACCCTCAAAATATTTTCTTGTTTTCCATCTTATAGCAGAATGTCACTTATCTCCTGACCTGAATCTGAATTTCCTTGATATGGACCATTTTTATATCATCTGTGAAACTGGATTTTTTTAAGTGTAAATGCTGTCTGGTCTCATTCCGCAATCACCCTTTTAATCATTATTTGTTTTGTGTACTAATTGTCAGATGAATCTTAGCATAATGGAAGCACATTTTCAAGTGGGATACAAGATGAATAACCATTTGAAAAATGTGTGGCAATGAGAATAGCTTGAATGCAAAGTTGACAGGAATGTGATTAGTATGAAAACTGAATGCCAGGACTAGTATTTTGTGATGTGCACCATAAAGATTTTGAAATACAAGTAACAGCTTTACAACAGCAGCTAACTTGCTAAGTATGACAGAACTGAATCAGAAAGTTATATAACTCCAAACTGACACACTTTCATAATTTAAGGAGTGACAGTAATATAGATCACTAGCGAGGATATTGTTGCCAGATATCCATGTCTATAAAAGATAGTCATATCTTTGCAGAGTTTTCTTGGTCCACAAGTAGACTCATCCTTCAATATCGTAAGTGGTATTGTTGTTTATATTATCAAAATATTCTTGGTTAATAAAACCTTGTTTAATTTATATCCATAATTTATTTCAAATCTTTTGAAATGTCTGTGAAAAATTACTGAAACTTAAGTAAAACATACAATTATCAAAACACTTTCATCAAACTTTCAATGAAATATTAGTGAGATCTCACCAAAATTTCAGTGAAAGTTTTGGCCAACATTTTTGTGAAATCTCACCAGAATTTCATTAAAAGTTTTTGGTTAAAATGTTTGTGAAATCTCACCAAAATTTCATTGAAATGAAAAAATCTTAAATGATACCATCATGGATCAGGTTTTGTATGCAAAAAAGAAACTGTGGATAAACAAACTCCTAATTCTAATTTGATGTCTGTCAAAATAAAATTTATGATCCATTTTAAAAATTATTTTGAGTATTTATCATTGCTTCCTAATTTCTAAGCATCATCAGGTAGTCTAATAGAATCTGAAGCAAATATTTTTTTAATTGGATGATTTTTCTGAGGACATTTTAGGCAGCTTTCTTTTAGATAGAAACATTAGATGGATTTTTACCTCAAGTGGAATTCAGAGAGGAGGTATTTTTTCAGGTGGATTTTTATTACAGGCAGAAATCTTATATGGATTTCTTTTTTAGAAGGAATTTTAGGACAATTAATTTGCATATTTCACCTAAATTTCTGTCATAAATCCACATAATGTCTGCTTGAAATTTGCCTAAATTCTTTAAGCTTATGGTTTAGACAAAAAATACTTAAAATTCCCATCTAAAATTCACCTTAATCTGCCTGGAAAATGTTGCACAGGATTTCAGGTGGATATATTTTAAGACAGAAATCTTACACAGATTCTTTTTATTTAAGTGGAATCTTAGAACAGAATTATCTAATATTCTGCCCTGAATCACACCTAAATTCTACTTGAAATTCACCTAATCTCCCTTAATACGAGCAGTTATGTTTTAGACAGAAAATACTTTTAAAAAATCCATCTAAAATTTGCATGAAGTCTGCCTGGAAAATTTCATACGGGATTCAGGATAACCTAATAACTACATCATAACAATGAAAACGAATAGGAAACCATTCAACTCGAATAGGTTCAGTAGTATTAATTGGATTGTTATGGTTCATGAACGTTCATGAATTCATTTAATATGATCATTGACAGAATTGACCATTTTCAGTTCATGCACATTCATGAATGGTTCATGAACCTTTTGATGAACTTTCAGGGATGGTTCATGAACAGGTTCATGAATCGTTCAAGAACGGTTCATGCACGTCCATGAATTGTTCATGATGATTTCATAGGGGCTGTCAATGATGAAATTAAATGAATTCATGAACGTTCATGAACCATAACTTTACAAACTGTTCTTGAATGTTCATGAACTATTCATGAACTGAATTCATGAACAGTTCATAAAAGTTCACTATCTGGTTCATCATCATTCATCACAGTTAATGAACATGTTCATGAACTATGATGAACAATGTTCCGCATTTTTCATGACTTCATGAAAAATATGATTATGGGACAAACTTACAAATACCTATTTCATCCTGAATCATAAAATAACCTTAGATATTGGGGGTTTAAAAGAGTATAAAATGCAATATATTATCTTAAAATACTTTAATTTCAGATAAATTTCTAATATGCTTCAAAGAACATGTAAAATGACATTAAGCAATATTCCTTTTTATTCTTAGCAACACTTTCTGTATGTTTTGTAATTTGTCTTTGAAAATTGTTCAAGAGTCAATGGGACAGTTGTGTTCAATCAACTGCTGAAGCATATTTATCTGTGATTGTCATGGAGCTAATTCTGTTTCTTCTGAAGACCTGGATCCCCACCCCCAAACTGACATGTCAGATAACTCTTTTTTGTAAAGACAGTCAGGGCCTAATTTTAATTTAATGAAATTCCACCTATTGTCACTACTGAATGTCTCCATCTGCAACTTAAGCTGTTCATTTGATTACTGTATGGATCTTTAACATTGCTGCAGCAGTCACTTTTTAATGTCTATTCCATCTTGGCTGTAAGATCATCCAGTTGTCTAATTTTCCTCCTTATCTTATAAACTTCATCCTCTAATAATTTTCCTTTTCTGCTGTCTGATCTGAAAAAAAGATAAAGTTAATTACAGACAACCTATGATCAACATTGTCTTCAGCTTTTAGCATATTATTTATGTACCCAACTTTACCAATCCAACTCAAAATTATTTAATCCCTTACACTTAATGCACAACATACTTCGCATTTACATTAATGGAGAAATTTGTTCACAGGTTGTATTTTAACTTAAGCTGACTTGCCATATGTATTATATGTCACAGGAGTCAAATGTTTTTATAAAAATGTATCTACTCTGACGCTGGATGTTGCATATAGCTGCTTCAAGTTTGATTGCGTTAGTAGCGCATGTATTATGTACAGTTTGACACATGAACTAGTTTTTTGTTTTTGTTTTAATTTACCAAATTACATCAGAACATATAAATAGTGATGGCATGAAACATAAAATGATAACAAACATATAAATTCATATCGCCGATGCAGTACAGCATGTGGTATCGAGATCGAAAAAGGGGGTGGGGGTATAATGTTTCGTGATTTTCAAAACTTCGAAGAGAAAGTTTAAATTGATTCTGAAAAAAACCAGATATATTAGTTTGGTCAAAACTATATGATGACATAAACACCAATAAATTATACATATAATTCCCATTAAAAATAATGAATGACGAAGAAAAAGATACACACTCACCGTAATTTCGATGATCCCGCTGTGTACACTTTTCTGCATAATTTTGCTCTCACCAAGTCAATTCCTTCGAAATTCTTTCTCTGCACTTCTACGTACTTAAAAGAAATGGTATCGAAAATATCCTCATCTGTTAATTCCATGGGAGTCCGTGATTTTTGTTCGAGATTGTTGTTTGTTGCAAAACCCTTTTCATGCTTTTTTGTTTGTGCTCAGCCGCTGAAATCACACGCGTATTTTACCCAATCATATCACGTCTTCTTTCGCAGTCATCCAGTCAGGATAATTGTTGCTTATATATTTTGGATTTTACTGCAACTTGGCAACCAGTTGCAAAATCAATAAATATGCAGTTTATGACAGTACTGGACAAAAACGTTAGAACAAAGTCATTGAAAGCTTTTATAGCAAGTCAATTTTGTTCATGATGGCCAGAAAAATATTTTTCCATATTAATCCAGAACTATTCAAGTTAAGTACACAAGTATTGAATAAAAGATCTCTGAACATTTATACAGTATCATATAATTAAAAAAAATATTCACCTTTATTTATATTTCACTAAAATTGTGAGAAGTTTGTATGAATAATTTTCATAAACATTTTATGAATATAATGATATAGAAATTTCATATACATTTTTAAGAAATATCTTAATGGTGCATCAAAGTACTTGAATTGTTCATGAAGCAAATTCATGACATTTCAGAAACTTCAAAGATATAATAATAGTTCATAATAGTTCATGATTGTGTTCATGAACTAAAGTACATGATTCATCAAATTTCTTGAAATGTTCATGAACTTAGGTGATGAACGTTCATGACTAGTTTGTTCATGAATGCAAATGATGAACTGATCATGAACATTTCAAGTATGTTCATGAACATTCATGATTGTTCATGAAGTCATAAATTTGTTTTCATAGGGATAATAGAGGAAGATGAAAATGAAAAATTCCCTGTAGCCTATGCCAGCAGAAAACTGTTACCTAGGGAACGGATGTATTCTATCATTGAGAAGAAGCTTCTAGCAGTAGTATGTGGAATTTTCAAATTCCACAGGTACTTGTTTGGAATCAACATTGTCTTGGAAACAGACCAACAGCCACTCACTTATTTGAATCAGTAAAAAATGGTGAATTTTAGATTAATGAGATGAGCAGTAGTACTCCAACCATACAGAATGAGAATTAAAGCAATTCCAGGTAAAGAAAAAAGGGTGCAGATTATTTGAGCCAACTTGATTATGCATTGAGGTAGTTTTTAAACTGTAAATAGGCTTGTCATTTAAGATAGCAAGTAAATAGCAGAGAATGATCTGAGAGTTTGTTTAGTAATAATATTACATGTACCATTTTGTATTTCCAGAAAAATCATTAAAATTTTCCTTCCATGAAAACAAATGCTTCCAACCCTGGAAAGATATGGCCAGGTTGAGACTGTTAAAGGAAATTGTGCTAACCAGGGAATCCTGCCACAAAGGCAGACAAACCCAGGATGTTCATGATCATTGGGACATGGAAACTTCAGATACATGAACTGCTTAGTTATGGCTGGGTTGAGGAAATCCTGCCACAAGGGCAGACAAATCCAGTGTGTCCTAAGAACATCACAAGATTGGAGCCCAAGTCACAAGAAGTACTATTACTTTGCTACACAGTGGAGAAGCCATTGGAGATCACAACTACACAATGAATGAGTCATTGGAGGGAACTACTGCTCAATGAAGAGCCATTGGAGGATGTACCTATATAGTGAAGAAACCACTGGAGGATGTATGTAGTTAGTGAATAATAACTCAGTGCAAGAAGTATCAGTGAACATATAGCATGCTCTTAAGAACTTTAATAAGAACTATTTACTAATGTGCAGTAATCTTTTCTATTCATCATAATCATTCTAATTGAAACATCTTAAGTTTTGTGTGTGTCAATGTCTTTATGTTCCTGATCCAACCAACTATTTTTCCATTCTGTGACACCCATTACTACCATTATAATGGTGGAGAGCTGTATCAGAATAAACAAACAGCTTAATATACCCCTCCTTGTAACAAAATTACCAGACTGACAGAGTAATTGAAAGTGTTGTTCCTTTAGTCACAAGTATTTAAAACATGTTATGTAAAATTTGCCATGACCATTTTCACTCTTTCTACATCAAAATCATGGCAGTGAGTAGTAAAATTTGTAGATGCTAAGCCAACATCAATCGAGATTTCATTAAATGACTTCAGTTACTGTGTTACAAAGAAATGAATTTAACAAAAAGTCTTGCAGCTGTATATTATGATTTGTCCAACTAAACTGTCCAACCACAACATCTGAATTTTAAACAAAAATGTTCAGAGGGTAACTTACAGGTGAATAGTATTTTTTTAAAGTTGAATATCCTATTCAAATGTGGGGGGATTTTAGTTCATTATTCACATGGATTCATGTTCTTATCAATTGTTTTAATTTGATGTGTATTACATGTCCTGTTACACATTTAAAATTGTATGTCACTAATTTTTTACCTAAGCAAAAACCCTTCAAATGTTAATACAATAGTTCAAAATTGTTAAAAATTCCACTTCTGAAAATTACTGAAATTTGAATCAATGTGTGGAAAAGATAATTTTTCTGCATAACCAATCACTTATAAAACTTACAGGTTAGAATTTTTACACAATATTTTTAATCTTTCCCATTGGAGTGTACCTCTATGGCAAGACGTTGTCCTTTCTCTGTCACAGTGTCAGAGGTCGTGCAGTCATCCCCAATCCTAAGCCTTATGGTATCCATCATCTTCATCAGCACATGATCTCCCTGAAAAGGAACAAAGAAACTAGGAAAGACTTCACTATAACTAATCAGCATTCATAACACTGGTGCAATACAAGTTTTATGCCATTACTTTACTTGACATTTCAGGATAAGTGTGTAGTCTTGTTGAATATTGCATGCCCATAACATCTTATGGATAACTTTGCATGACACACTGAATGTTACATTATTGCCATATGCATAAGTGTGTTCCAGTCAATGGAAGATACTCATTAACAGGAATATTTTTTATTAATCCAATTATTATACTGCACCTATAAAATTACAAGACCATTTGCATCAAGAAGCAAAACACATCTGCTTATTACTGAGCTTTGCAAATCCCATAGCCTGAAGTGAAATATTTTTTTGTCAAGCTGGCAACACTTTTTCTTGTTTGGCATAAAGTGAGGCAGCTGTTAGTACCATTTATGTAAGTCTTTGGTATGAATCGATTGGGGATCAAACCCACAACCTCCCGCATTTGAGGCAGATGCTCTAACCACTAGGCCACCAGAGCTGTTCACAACACAGATTTGATGGACACTTAAGATTTCTATTGGCATTGGAACTATGAAAGGCAATTGATTTTTGGCTAAAAGTCCCAGTTGACAAAGGATGGCAACTGAATCATAATTCCCATTAAACTGAAGACAGCATGCTGAGGCAAGGTCAAGAAGAAATAGTTTTGAAAGTGAGGTCCTGAAAAGAAGTCTCAATCATTCATAGAGGGTTTTGGTTAATGATCATAAAACACAAATATTCCATCTAGAGAGTGCAAGACATAAAGCTCAAAATATTTAATAAGATTGGCAAGGTGTGAATCCAAACCAATTACCATACTTTGAGAGAATTTAAGTGTGTTAGAAATGGCATATTATAGCCCTTGATAGAGAAATAAAAGGAAATTAGCCACAGGGGTTATAGAGGGGATACTAGGATCAACATGTTTTCTACTGCATTAATCACAAAAGATTTTCCACTGGCATCATAGACCTTAAACACAGAGGTTCTCCTGGGCTGAATGATGCAACTGGCAACTCATCCTGAAAAGTTGTTCTGCCAGAGAGATTACTTGAGATGAGCCAGACTTGAAGGTGAAGAATTTGTGGATTGTTGTAGAGGAGGGACAGAAGATCCTTACTGAGAGGAAGAGACCTGGGTTGAGTAATCAACAGATCTAGAAGATCATTGAACCATGAATGCTGAAGATTCAGAGGGGCTATGAGAATGATCTGAGCAGTTAAAGTTCTGACTCTTTGCAGCAATGGAGAAATCAATCAGAAAGGTGAAAAGGTAAAGGCAAACAGCTGATTGCTCTGGAGGCTAAATGCATCCACTGCCTGAGCTCCTTGATCCAGAATAGGAGAAATGAAAAATGGGAGTCTGTTGTTTAGCTTGGTTGCAAATAGATCCACTAGGTACCTTCTTCACAGCAATAACAGGAGCCCTGTAACAGAGTGATGAAGATCCATTATGTCAGGATACCTCTGCCAGTTCTGGAGAGACTGTCTACCAAAATGTTCTTCTTGCCTGGAATATGCAAAACCTTTTGAGTGTTATGTTCTCTAAGGTTGCCCAGTGCAGAAGGTTCCAGACTTCTAGACCATAAAGGGACACATGTGCCTCCTTGATGTCAGAGATAAGCTGTGATGGGTGTGTTGTCAGAGAAGACATGACACATCAACCACCCTACTTTTTCAATGCACCCTTGCAACAGTAGGTATACAGCCTTCATTTCTATGTGGAAGAATGACTCAGACTGGGTCCAATGTTCCTGTAGCATTATATCCTAAATGAGTACCCCAACTGGAATCTGACTCATTGGCAAACAGACAGGAGTGGGGTTTGAGTGATTGCACGAGGTTTCCAATCATGAATCTTTCCCAAAACATCCTCCAATGAAAATGGTGATAAAATGCTTGTCCTGGAAACATCACTTTTGATAGAGAATCTATGAGGTTTCAACTTTGTGAGAAGAAGAAACAGAAGCGGTCACACATGGAGACATACTAATATAACCAAGTCAGCAGTGGCATTCAAGGTTACCAGAAGGGACAGGTACAGTCAAGCAGACATACAAGTCACTGCTCATAGCATCTCTAACATGGCCAGGATTCAATCTATCCAATCCAATAGAATTCTAAGTTCCTATTTGTGAGAAAATTTATCCCCAAATAAACAAAGTCTTGTGATGGAGTGAGTTATGATTTCTCAAGGCTATGCAAAAGGTCTAACTGAGTTACCATGGACAAACAGCTGTATAGATCATGATGAAGGAACTGGATTTGAATATTGTTGATCAGCCAGTCATCTGAATACTGGAGAATTAAAATTCCTAGTAACTGGAGGTATCCTGACACTATTCTAATAGCTCTTGTAAAGATGTGGTGTGAAATTCTAAAAGTTAGGACCTAGAATTAAAAAGTTTTTTTGTTATTAGCAAAACTGGAGATATTTTGGCGATGAATAACAATGTGGAGGTGTAGATAGGCATCCTGAAAGGTCAATGGAAACTGCACAATTTGATGGTTGAGGAGATTGATGAGGTGGTCTCCATTTTGGAAGGTTCATCCAGAAGAATCAGGTTTAAGGTGGATAGGTTGATTACAATGCAAAACTTTCCACATTTTTTGGTGACTAGGAAGATATGGAAATAGAAAGCATGTGACTGGTTGTTCAGGACCCTCTCAACTGCCACCTTTTGCAAAAGGTTGTGCACTACCTCCATCAATTTTACCAAATTGGATTGGTGAAGAATGATGGGGGTCCTGGATATAAGAGGTAGTTCCTGAAACTGGAGTTGGTACCCCTCATTCAATATAGAAAGGACTCGAGCAGGCCTTGGTAAAGAGGCCTTGGCAAGCACCAACAGGAATGCCTGGAAGAGGGCTGTGCAGCAGGAGAGGGTCTAATTCTCTAGGTCAGTCCCCACACCCACTCCGCTGGGAAAAGAAGAGGGCTATGGAAGCTGCCTCCTTCATTTTAGGTTTGTTCAACACATCTGTATGTGGGTTTCTGGGAGCCAGATGGATGAGGAGGAGGTTCTTTTTTGTGGTTGCATATTATACTGAGGTTGTGTCCACTTGAAGAGCTTAGCAGAAGGCCCTTGATGGCAATTCACATTAACACACTTCCTGGCCAATTGCAATGGGAGAGGAGTTGTTGTGAAGGATCTATGTTCATGAGACATCAAGCCTTGAGAAGCCACAGAGGAAATTAGGCCTCCAAACAGAGTCTTGACTTCAAGTGGAACAGCCCTAAGGATATCTTTACTGTGATCAAGAAGTACCTTTGATGAGTCCAAAGCAATTTCAGAGCATATGTAAAAAAGTTTTGATGACAAAGCCAATGTCTTTAATGGAAATGCATGCCCAGCCTCCACTTGAAATGCCCGCCTTGGCTATACCAGCATCAAGATGGGGAGGTTTCATGAGCCCCTTTGAGAAATGTACTAAGAAAGCTGGAATAAGAGACCAAATGTCATAATGTTGAGGAGGGAATGGCCCACCCTTGATAATGTTGATTAATATTTTGGCCTGTCAAAACCTTTAAGCAAGTTTCTCAATCATAAAAGATGAGGTAGAATGAGAAGGTATAGATGAGAGTTAGTCTTTGACATCTTTTCCAGTTTTTTTTGGACTGTGTGGTTTGTATGAGCACAAGTCAGGTGTAAAAGGTGATATACTTCATTTATTGCCTTGTCAAAAGACCATACCTCCTCTTCCACATCTAACAGAAATGATGTTGTTGTTGTTGTTGGGCTTAATGCCATTTTTCAGCACATGATAGGCTATTCATGGTGGCCAGTATTAATGGTGGAGGAAGAAACCGGGATATCACCAGAAAGAACCACCGACCCACGAGAAGCTACTGGCAAGCTTTCTCACATATCCACATTCGCTGAATCCTAAGACTCGAACTCACGCAGAGAGAGGTGAGATGGCAGTGATCTGTAACGGACAGCGCTTTAGACCACTTGGCCACTAGGGGCCCCTTACTAACAGAAATGAAGGAGCAGACCTAAGAACAGACATCACTTGTGCTCTATTATTACAGCAAAGGTGATAGAAAACTCAGTATAACTCTAACCAAACTAAAATACAAATGCCATAGTTTGATAGCAAATTTATTCCAAGGAAGAAATGTTTTATCCTGCTCTTGTTAGATCAAGCATTAAAATGTATAATTTTTCTTTCTTTAATTATCAGCAATAAAAACTAAACTTTTTAAGTCCAAAAGGCTTGATCATCTTGTTACTGTTTAAATAGTTGTAGTGAAAGCTCAGCATTTGATAATGAACCCACCTTAAGGCATGATTAAGTCAGACTTGTATCTGAGAAAATAATAGATGTTTACTAATACTGCAATTTATCTTTCTCCTCTTCAGTTCCTTTTCTTCATTATCCTTATTATTTTTCCTCATATTTATTTTTCTACTTACTTCTATCTTCTGTTCCTCCCTATATATCTATATTTGTTCTTTCTATTCAAAACGTCTTTTTTGTAGTCCATTTTCCTACACATGATATTGAATCAAGGTATAAACATCTACATATATTAATGACCTTGTGTATTTTTCTTTATTATGTAAATTAGATGATTCTCAATAAGTTGCATAACAGATACAGGTACAAGTTGGTATTTTTATCTTGGAAATAAATTAAATAACAAAGAGTGATATTACCTTGGTGATTTTCCCAGATAAAAATTGTATTGTTAAATCTTTTCCCATTCCCTTTCTTTCATCCAAAGTATTCATCCATTGATTGTAAAGTATTCATACACTGTACATTCTGGTCACATACACAGCATGGCTTGCTAATCAAATAATTGATTATGCAACACACAACTGAATATCAGCCAGAGAGTATAGATTGACAGGACTAAGGTTATAAATTATTGTACAACAATAGTAGTTAGTATCAATATAAATTTTAACTGCTGGTATAAAAAATTCCCCCTTTTGCTAACATGTGGAAAAAAGTGAGTAGATCTAGTAGCTATTTATGTGTTGGTGGTTTCCTTCTTTCTGTTACTTAACGGTGCTTAGTAATGTTATTCTGCATATGATTCAAGGTTGCTTCCTTATATATAAAGTACATTATTTATAAGAAGACCAAATAACATTGTAAATAGGGTGTTGTATTGACAAAAACAAATAAAACAAGCTTTGATGTTATTGTCAACAGTAAATGAGTTTCTTCCAGTTAGCATGCTTATAGGCTCTTGTTGAATTATGATGTCAAATAAGTCCTGTTAGCCTGATCAATTTCTTACTGTGGCCCTGTACTGTGCATGCAAGCAGGACTGACAAGAAACTGGTCATGACCTGTATGCTAAGTCCACACCTAAGCTTCAGTAATGATGGAATTTATTTAGATAAAGATAATTGCATCTTTCAAATCCAAAGATGGTGGGATAAAGTGAAATAAAAAGGAAGGAGACACATATGAACAGCAGTCTGATTGCTATGCCAGTCTTCCATTAAGGCAGCCTCTGCAGAAACTATTTCTTTTTTTCTATTCCAGCAAATGTGTTACACCCACAAGAAATACTAAAATTTATGTGAAAAATGCACACAAATTACATGCATGAGTACATGAAAATATCCATTTAATGATGACTTGTTTGGTACATCACAACACTGGTCGTTATAACATGCCACAATGCATCTCACTGACTTTTCTGTGGGTATGTAGAATAGGCTTGATGAGCCATCCTGCATTATATATGAGAAATTAATGGAGATGACCTTTATGACCTAGAACGTACCTGATACTATACTTTAACTAAGATGGTTTGGGACATTTTATAAAACTGTATTTTATTTTTAAAAATCTGATCTTGTATTTAAGTATATTATCCTTTGCTTGAAGGATGCCTAAACATACATGTAACTATATGCCCTGGATTGCACTGATGTGCAAACTAAGTCCTATACATGTATATATACAAACAAAAAAATTATTATATTACAATTTCAAACCATTTTGAGCTCCCTTTTTAGGTGGTTTTAATTGTAAGCTATCCTATTACAATATGTCCTTACCTGTGACATGGTGGTTTCACTTGTAAGCTATCCTATAATGATATGTCCTTACCTGTGACATGGTGGTTTTAATTGTAAGCTATCCTATTACAATATGTCATTACCTGTGACATGGTGGTTTTAATTGTAAGCTATCCTATTGCAATATGTCATTACCTGTGACATGGTGGTTTTAATTGTAAGCTATCCTATTACAATATGTCATTACCTGTGACATGGTGGTTTTAATTGTAAGCTATCCTATTACAATATGTCATTACCTGTGACATGGTGGTTTTAATTGTAAGCTATCCTATTACAATATGTCATTACCTGTGACATAATTTATTATAAGAAAGCATGACATTTAAACCATTATGCATCTTTAACTGTGTCAATGAACCATACAGTCCAATGAAGCACAGCATTACTCATAGTTATCTGACCTGAAGTAAAGCATCTTTTAGGTTTCCAGAATCTGAAAATGTATTCTTCACCATGGTTCCAAGAGGCAGCCAGCAGCTCAGGTGGTTAAAATCTTGGCAATAAGTCTTAAAAGAAAATAAAATAATAATAGAAATAAAAGAAATGTTATTGTATAAATCAGGTATTATGTTTAATATCTTGTTTATCCCCCCTTCATTTTAAAACCGTTAATACATTGCTTGCAATTATTGAATTATTAAACTTGCCATCCAAGTGGAAGTCTGATGACCTAATATAAACTGTCAAAAGGAACTTACCATTGCTGTCAGCTGCTAATAAAAATTATAATTTTTCACAATTACCTTGCATGTAAAATTAAAATCTCTATTACAAGTACTGTGTGTTGATGCAGCTGGCAAGTTTAATGCCTCATCACTCCAAACATGGCCCAAATTATAATAATGTATTTATCTACTACAAAAGATTATTTTATATCATATAGATTATCTGTGACACAAGAATTGATTGACAAAATGAAATATATCTATTAAAATAAACTCACTTCTAAAAATTTAAAACAAGCAATATTTGCTTTCAAAACTGATTGAACTATCTCATCCCTATAACAGTACCCCAAATATGGTGAAGAATCCCCAAAATATGCAAATAACTGAAATGACTGTCACTTCTTCAAGAATTGGTTCATGCAATACAAACATTGTAATGCTCTCAAAGCTCTGAAGGTGAATTGAGTACATCCAAAATGTAGCTATCAAAGTGGGTGAAAATTGCTTTTGAATAAAACTGACATAACAAGAACTTTTGAAACTTGCTTGCAGATTATACTAACTGCTTTGTTTAGACTAATGATGGATCATGAGTTGTCAAATCACAATACCTTTAGTTAATCCATGTAAGAATTAATTAGTCAGACAGGCATCCTCTTTTTGCATACACTAAATGTATAAAAAATTATTTTGTAAACATTCTAACTTGATTATTTTATTTCTCATTGGCTTAAACAAAATTTCACCTTATTTTAAGTATTCTGATAACTGTTACAAATTTTAAAAATACAGTGTCAACAAAAATGAAGAAATATGATATATGATAGTATTCTCAGTAATCACTCTTAGATTTATTTACCTGTTCTATATGGGAAATTTATTTGGATTTATCCACCTGTTTTATATGCAAAATTTACTTGGATTTATCCACTTGTTCTATTTGGGAAATTCATCTGGATTAATCTACCTGTTCCATGTGGGAATTTTATTTGGATTTACACACCTGTTCTACATGGGAAATTTATTTGGATTTATATACCTGTATTATATAAGAAATTTATTTGGATTTATATACCTGTTTTATATAAGAAATTTATTTGGATTTATATACCTGTTTTACATAAGAAATTTGTTTGGATTTATATACCTGTATTATATAAGAAATTTATTTGGATTTATACATCTTTTCTATATGTGAAATTCATCTAGATTAATCCACCTATTCTATGTGGGAATTTGTTTGGATTTATACACCTGTTCTATATGGGAAATTTAATTGGATTTATAAACCTGTTTTATATAGGAAATTTATTTGGATTGATACACCTGTTCTATATGGGAAATTTATTTGAATTTATACACCTGTTTTATATGGGAAATTTATTTGAATTTAAACACCTGTTTTATATGGGAAATTTATTTGAATTTATACACCTGTTCTATATGGGAAATTTATTTGAATTTATACACCTGTTTTATATGGGAAATTTATTTCTATGGGAATGAAGCATTGCAAGCCATTCAAAATCTTTACAGTTTGATATAAAAGATTCTGAATCTGTTGCCTGGTACACTGTGCTATCATAGTAGACCCAGTTAGCCAACAATTCATGTGACTCCTTCAGGGTAATTTGGCTATGATTTTAACTATGTGAAACATAAAAAAGAAATATTAAAAAGAACTTGTATTGCTCACACTGAACTTTATATATTAATTATAAGTGTGGAGCCTGCATATAATATTACATATAATATTAATGATATACAAATATGTGATGAAAAGAAAAACCTATTTAACTCTACTTAGGGCCAGGACAGAAAGCAGCCTGTTGTGCTACAGTAGTAATTAGTAAAGCAATTTTTAGTTTCATGTTCATACTGATTATATTATACTGAGTAAAGTACATGACTAGGTTATTCTAATCATGTAGATATGTATGTCACTAGATTATGACAACTAGACTGTATGGCTACAATGGAATACAAAGGGTTTTTGGAGACATATACATACCAGAAGTGTGCCAAGTGTTTTTTCGGTCACTCTAGGATGATAAGATAGACTATAGAGGAAGTGACTGGTCTGCAGGTGAGACACATGTCCATTCAGAATGTTCTCCACAAATAACTTGACACAAATGTCTGTACCACATGATAAAAGACCATCCAGGAAAAACTGCTGTTCATGTTTCTAAAGAAACATAAAAAAGAACTTGTATTGCTCACACTGAACTTTATATATTAATTATAAGTGTGGAGCCTGCATATAATATTACATATAATATTAATGATATATACAGTAATTTCAATTAATGTTAAATTGGACCTCTTGAACATCTAGAATCCTATGTACAATCAATTAAATATACTGGGACAATGAGCCGATCTAGGTCTAACTGTAAATATATTTTTTTTTAATTTACTGACTTATTTATTTAATAAAATTTTTATAAAAAAATTAAACATTTGAAAATATTGTTGACATTGATGCTAGCCACTGCCAGAAATGTAATTTACAAAATCTGATAATGTTGGGGTTGTCAATAATATTACAGTTGACAGATTACATTAGTGGTCTCCGGTAATGTTCTTCTAAGCAAACACCAAATAATGTAACTCTGAGACCATGTATTTTCTACCTTGATGCCAATCCCAACTTAGATATTTTTAACAAAAATTTGTTTTTCTAAGAAATTAGAAAAGGAATTCACACTCGTCTGTATTTTATCAAATGAATTACTTCCACTGTTCTACTCCACTGAGACTAAAAGGTATCTGAATGATTTAAGACAATTAAACCAGGAAAACAAGGGTTGCAAATCTACAAGATTTCTGTCACATGGGCAAAAATACTACAAGATTTGATCCAAAAGTTCATGAACACTGTTTATAGAAACATTCTAAGCAAGCCCATAATACTAAAAATTCAAATTTATGATACTATACTTGATCATATGCATAAACTATTAATAAAATACTGCAAGTACATCTACAGCTAGACACAGCTAGAGTAGCTATGAATTTTCTAAGTCCTGTCACATAATGTCTTAGGTTCAACTCTAGCAATTTTTATTTTGCCCATCAGGATTCTATAACTTTATTTTCTATCTTATACAACAATTTGTACACAATTTTAAAATGATTACATTTAAATTTTATCGTTTTGTACTAAATGTACAATTTTGTATTAAAAGCCTTATTTTCTAAAAGTTCTTCAATTCTTAATTTGACAAGATCTAGAATGGTTATTTGGAGCTTTATTGAGTCATTCTGAGTGACTGAGAAGAAACTGTCATATTTATAAAACCTTACGGTGCATCTGCAAATAATTTAAACAAAAATAAAATTGTTAAGTGGTTGTTACTATATAAGTCTGATATGGTTAGCTTGGTACATTATGTTTATATGCCATGTCCACTTCATTTCTGATCAGCCTTCACATGTCTCGCTCTCTTATAATATCGTGAAAATAAAACATTGCACTACCTCAAACTCAGAACAAGAGGTAACTTTTTCACAACCATAAAGTACATCTGTTGTACTCTGTATGGCAGACAAAGAGGTCTTCCTCAGCTGGCTGACAAAGTTCTGAAATTCGGAAGCAAGTGGCATAAAGTCATCTGAGTTGTAAAGCTTGGTGAGCTGCTCCACATTGGATAAAATATCGAATTCCATGACGTCATCATTTTTAGACTTGTCCTCAAATTCGTACTCAATGTTCACTTTTTTTTTGTGTATCATCAAGCGATTAATGTTACTGGAATCCATATGCTGTGTATGTGTCAACTCCAATACTTGACTGAAATTAAAATTCATTTAAATCTTCATGAACATTAAATTTTCACAAATCCTGTTTTAACCAATTTTGAACAATATTTCTTTATATCACTAGAAAAACATACATAAAATATGATTGGCCTGAAGTCATATAAATAGGTATCGGTTGAATTGAATGAACTGGCTACATTAAAATGAAACTAAAGTAGGATTTCAAGTACAGGAATAGTCTACACATCTGAACTGCCCAGCAGCCAGCCCAAGTTCAACATATGGGCATTTGGATTTGCTAATGTTTTTGACCAGAATGTAGGAAAGCTGGAGGTAAATGAGTTCAGTTTGAATCTGCAAGAACTTCAGATAAACAAATGTTTGCTCTGCAACTAACCTCAAATTTAACGACCTATCAAATAATGATTCTACTGTGGAAACAATGGGACTCTCCTCAAAATCCATAGCATTTGCTTTGGTGTTTTCTAACACAGCAATACAACTCTCCTTCGATAACTTGTGCACAATGGGTCCAAAAATAAAGACCTCACTATAAGTGAGGATGTGAGTTACTGAGGGACCTCTGAAAGCGAAAAAAGGATTCAATTCCAGCCAGATAATGAGAGGACTGTAGAAGGGAGGTAACTGCATTGTTTAATGGCTAAATACTAATTTTGTAATTGCATTGGGAATAATTATCAATAAACTACTTTTCAAATGAAATTTGTTTGCTTTTGGTATAAGCTACCTAAATTTTCATGATAACCAATCTCGGATTGATCATATAAAACATAATTCCAAGATGTTGCAATACATTATGTACATTAACTCATTGTGTACCTGAAAAACATTCTGTATTATATCACTGCTTTTTGCACTACAAAACAAGATTATCAAAAAAGTAGGGACAGTTGTTTTGTGGAAAAAAACAAAGGTTGAAACCCAATTGTAAAACTTTTTTATTATAGAAACACTGATGTCATGATTTTCATTGCAACTAATAATGAAGCTTTTGCTCTTATTATAGAAAATCACTGAATGCCAATTCAGGCATTGTAAGTTCAATACAAACTTTTTGAAACTCACTTCCCCATAATGACCAATATCTATTAAATGAAGCTATAAATTCACCAGGTACTTTTTTTACTTGTTTGGCTTGCTGTCTTTCATCAGATTTGGGAATGACTGGGATAAATTAAGGTACTCTAATTGTTATGTATACAATAATATTTATAAGTGTTTGAGTGGCAATTGGAATGAGTTAACCTGACATATGACAGTAACTGGGTAGGATTTGTGCATGCCTTCTAACTTAGTTTTTATTCTGTTCCATTTATTTGAATTGATTAATAGACATAATTTATATGATAATATAACGCAAGTTTTTAACTCAATTTAACAATGCAACAAATATGTCAACAAATCAGTGATCAAAACACAGTCTGAAGTTAATTAATTATGTTATCACAGAAACACCCACAGACATAGCTGTGATAGTAGGCTGACATTTTTCATGTTTGAATGCAGGAGGGGATTTCATATTTATGATGATTACAATGAAAATGAATCAAAATATGACTAAAGTATTAAAGTCAGTTGCCATCTGTAAATTTTTAAATTTTATCAAATATTGCTATTTGCAGTGTTCTGAGAATTATTTGTCTAAAGAAAATGTGACAAAATATAGGACTTTATTTAAAGTTGAGAATTTCATGGTGTTGATTCAAATTTCTGGTTATTGAATACTGTTTTTGATGATAAAATGTGCAATATATCAGGGTTTTGTTTACCAATTTGACCTCAAATTTCTTCATGTTCAACAAATAAGGGTCAGTTTTCTTGGCATTTTTTAGAAAGAAAGGGATCCATACCTGCTCCCATGTTATAATAAATTTCATGTATTATCTGGGTGTGAGATATCAATGTAGACATATTTGTTTTTAAGTAATGGAGCAATTATAATAAGTGTTGTGCCCAAGGGCACACCAAAATAGTCAACCTGAGTTGATCCACTGTGAAGATTTAAACCCATGCCATTATGCTTGAAAGTCAGACCTGCTAACCAATGAGTTACAATGAAACCAAGGTCTATCATAAGAAAAACTGAACCATCATTGCAGAAGTGCAAAAGTGTTTGGGTTGACAGAGACTTCATATGAGTAGGGTACCTATGAAGCAGGTATCATATCAAAGGTGAATCAGCAAGTATTTAGTCAGTGGTTCAAAGTGGTGATTTGTTTAACCATGCTAAAACACAGTGCAGGATCTATTTTGGACAATGGGCATTTGGATAATAAAAGTCAAAATTGGCTAAAAGGTCAGGGAAATCTTATTCTGGTTTATGTCCTCATTTCCACTTCCACGATGGTACAAATGTGTCAGAAATTATAGAATGGTAGTCTCTAAAAATGATCTGGATTCATTTCATCTACCCCAAAAGCCAAAATTGGAACAAAGAAATATGGGGTACAGAAGTGTTTAAAAGAGTAATTCTTGTATGCTCACACCACTGAAATAAAACTTTACATTTCAAATGGATGAACCTTGTTATCAAAGCAATTTTGTTCACCATTTGACCAAACAATTGTCTTTTTTGAGGATTTATTTGATATGAGCCAAGTGTACATGTTCATCATTTCTCTGTTAAGACTGAAGACATGCTGCTAAATTCTAGAGGATACTTTTCAAAGTTTTTTTTCCCTTGAAGGGTGCAATCAGGATTTGTCTGCACATGGATTCCCTCACTTTGTTAATGACCTTAAGTATGAATTAGACAGGTCTGTGGGAAGACAAATACATTAAGACCATTCCAGTTATGACAACGGGTGTTCCTGGAGAGAGAGCAAGAAAAATGTATACCTATAGCAAAATATCTATGATGAAATATGAAATTCATTGAGAAAATAGATATCATTTTCTGATAAGTAAACTCAATGGATCACCCAGGTTTGAAATGGAAAACAAACAGATAGGAATTTCCTAACTGTTGAATCAGCATGCTGATAAAGCAAAAGTGGCAGTTGTAACTATGAATAATAGGTATCTTGATAGGGAGATAACATTTTATCACATCATTTCTCCTTTGGGAGCATTAGATTTGCAATGTAGTGGAAAGACTCCAACTAAACTTGAATGAGAACATCCAGAATGACAAGAAAGAAACTTTACTACTTACAGGTCTCTGACATTGGCTTGCCAAGTTAGGCCAGGTATCAGCAAATGGCTGACAAACCTAACATATAAATGCAGCTAATTTTTAAAGCTCGGGTCATAATTTTTTTTAACAAATAAGTCAGATAAAATATAAGTTGAATCAACAAGATTTGACTGTAGTGATAAAGGTTCACTGATGTAAAGTACTTATTAACTGCACTACTCAAATGATGTGATCATTCCATATTAATGTTATAATTATAGCCAATGATATATATAGATTTTTGATGACCTCAAGCCCATTCAGAAGTGCTGCTCCCATTTAATAGCAAAGAGGTGAGGGGCAGGAGGAAGATAAGTGTTACAAATGTTAATTATTATTCTTGATAAGTGAGTATTAGTGTTGTGTTTGATACATATTTTTGTCACTTCAGCGTTAATTATTTTTGTTCATAAAAAATGCCACCATAATTTTGATCCCACAAAAAATTTCCCACCCTAGGCCTGAGCCAAGTAAGCCTGCTCAGATATCACTGGTTACAAAATCACCTACAGTATTACTGAATCAGGGTATTGTAGTGCTTTGAATTCTAAGAAAGATAAAGGAAGCCAAATAATAATAATTTTATATTTCTTAATACTAGCTGGACTAAGAAATTATTGAAACAACCTCAGATATTCAAATAGAGACATTCCAACATACCTAAGCTAGTAACACAACCATTTTTCAAATGTTTAAGTTAACAAGTTCACAACCTGCCTGTAAGTGCAGTACAAATACTTTCTCATTGCCTTTGACCTTGAACTGAGTTTCATGGATTCAACTTTTTTCAAAACAATGTTAAAGATCTACCTATATGCCATGTTTGGTTAAATCCATAATTAATCTTCTTGGAAAAAGAAACAATCTACTGAAATCATCACTGAAGATATTATTTTGATAAATTCACAAACAAGGTTTGATAACTTGTTTGCATGACCATGCTCACAAGCCAGTCAAACTTGAAATAAACTCAGTCATTATAATTGGTCTTGAAATCACTGTTAGAGAACTGACTATCAATCTGATCATTACAATGCAACTAAATATCAAATCTGGTCAAAATTCCACTTCACATGGTCAGTGATATACAAAATCACAAAAATTAACATGTGACTTGACCCCAAGGTTAACTAGAACATTTTGCTGAGCATTCCTTAAGTGTTATTGCTGGGTAATTTACACACTTAAAATTGACAAAGCAACTGATTTTTGCTGCTCTCACATCTGCTTTGTGGGAGCCCCTAATTTCCAAATTACTTTAAAATTCTTACTGGTTACTTCCAGTTTTATGGAAGGCTGGGTATTAAAAATAACTGCATTGTGAAGGACCCAACTCATGCAATTTGTTTCAGAGGACCTTAACCAGAAAAACTTGTGTTGGGAAACTTAAGTTAGATGAGCAGATATAATGCCTCGAAATGAACATACATAAAGCTATAAAGCTAATGCATTTAATTCTTATCAATATAAAGGTGAATGTCACAAAAATAAATTCACTTTTTTTAGGATCAACTATATACAATAAGCCTAATTTTGGTGAAAACTAAATATTACTACAGCCTGCATCTGTTCAAGAGAAGCAGCTATATCAAGATCTTCAGCTGGCTGTTATAGCAGCCATATTAGAGGTCAGATTGGCACCATTTTTATTTGCAGCTTACCATAAGTCTGTTAATCAAAACTCCATATTAATATTACCAGCTGTTTAGTACATTTAGTAGTAAGGGCAAGCAAGAGTATAATTCCTGTAAATGAGGTCACTGAATCCTGGAAATCTAACTCATTCAAGGTCTCATCAATACAAAACCTACATAACAAATGCTTTTGTAGTGACCATTATTTTCCATTTTTTTGTGACAGATATTCAGCTTAATCTTTTAAAACAAAATGTACATCAAATAAGATGCACATAAATAAAATATGAAAAAGTAAAACAAAATTTACATAAAACTATACATTTTTATATATTCTGATTCAACATTCTCCTAGCAATGATCCTCAGAATGACATTCTAATCTTCCTGACAATATTATCGATGACTGTAAAATGTCACATAAGAATATCATTACCTTATGTTTGACATAGCAGTGGCTAACATAGAACCTCTGTGTGCAAGTGGCTTGAAATACTGTTGTTGAAAGCAAGAAACATTACTTAAGCGTCGACCATTTCTAATCATAAATATGCACTCCACATCTGATTTGAATGGGTAGTACAGCTGGAAAGTATACATATTAAAATTGTTAGTACAGCTGGAAATTATGCATATTCAAATGGGTAGTACAGCTGGAAAGTATGCATTTACAAATGGGTAGTACTGCTGGAAAGTATGCATATTAAAATGGATAGTATGGCTGGAAAATATGCATATTAAAATGGGTAGTGCAGCTGTAAGGTATGTATATTAAAATGGTAGTACAGCTGGAAATTATGCATATTAAAACAGATAGTACAGCTGGAAAGTATGTATTTACAAATGGGTAGTACTGCTGGAAAGTATGCATATTAAAATGGGATGGGTAGTATGGCTGGAAAATATGCATATTAAAATGGGTAGTGCAGCTGTAAAGTATGTATATTAAAATGGTAGTACAGCTGTAAAGTATGCATATTAAAATGGAATGTACAGCTGGAAAGTGTGCATATTAATATGGGTAGTACAGCTGGAAATCATGCATATTAAAATGGGATGTACAGCTGGAAAGCATGCATATTAAAATGGGATGTACAGCTGGAAAGCAGGCATATTAATTCAGGCAGTACAGCTGGAAAGTATGCATATTAAAATGGGATGTACAGCTGGAAAGTGTGCATATTAATATGGGTAGTACAGCTGGAAATCATGCATATTAAAATGGGATGTTCAGCTGGAAAGCATGCTTTTTAAAATGGGTAGTACAGCTGGAAAGTATGCATATTATTAAAATGGAATGTACAGCTGGAAAGCATGCATATTAATATGGATAGTACACCTGGAAAGCATGCATATTAAAATGGGATGTACAGCTGGAAAGCATGCATATTAAAATGGGTAGTACAGCTGGAAAGTATGCATATTAAAATGGGATGTACAGCTGGAAAGTATTAAAATGGTTTTCTATTAAATTGAAAGATGTATTAAACAAAAAAAAATGCATTTATAAATGACCATATATATATATATATATATATATATATATATATATATATATATATATATATATATATATATATATATATATATATATATATATATATATATATTCCTTTCAAAAGAGCTTCTTGTGGGCAAAACCAGTCAGCGAGACGATCAAAATAAAAAGTTTCCAATATATGTCCAACCTGATTACAGTGACTTTCCAATAGAAGAGTTAACAATATATAAAAACATTTTAAATTTAAGATTGAAATCAAGAGAAACAGTTGAGGAAACTATAGGACATTGTGGAACATTAATATTAGGTTTTTAACTTATTACAACTTCCCTGGCAAACAAAATTTCAATAGATTCCTGAAATACTGTGTACCTTTACTGCCAAATCTCCATTATTGTGTCTCTACTGATATGAAAAACTAATAAATACATCATCAAAATTTTTGTCTAGGAAAATTAAAGTTTTGCATATGCCATTATCAACAGTGCCCTTAAGTTACTTCTCTAGAACCAAACAAACAGTGAATTATAAAACCAACCTGTTACATGTATAAAATATTCAACAGTCATCCCATATATACACAATGAATTCTTGACAACAATACACATATCAGTAAAGAACCAGTTATCCCAAGAAAATGTTTTGAATCATTATGAGTTTGAGAACAAACTGAAAAATTCATATCCACATTCATTTGATTTTTGGTCTAAATGCCACTAAATGCATACAAGAACCCAAAGAAAACAATCAAACATAATTTTAGATGACTGAGTTCACAATGTTTTTATGTGGATTGGCAAGTGGGATAGGGTGGGGTTAACATCCAAGTAGGTTATCATAAAAGAATTCAATATTAGAAATATAACTGAATATATTCAACAAATATTCAAACAGAAATATTAGGTAGTTTGATCTGTTCTTGGAGCAATACAAGTTACAAATTCAGTCATGAAGTTACTGCAAATGTCCATAACTGTATACAAAATATAATTGACGAGACAAAACTAATAATGTTTAGACAATGTTCATATGAAACTACAACAGAACATGCTGACTGCTTCTATGATGACCTACATGAATTCTAAGAGATACATATATTATAAGCAATTCATGGTGAGATAATGTTTCATTCATCTACTTCTGATACTGATCTACATGAATTCTAAAAGTTACATGTATTATAAGCAATTCATGGTGAGATAATGTTTCATTCATCTATTTCTGATACTGATCTACATGAATTCTAAGAGATACATGTATTATAAGCAATTCATGGTGAGATAATGTTTCATTCATCTACTTCTGATACTGATCTACATGAATTCTAAGAGATACATGTATTATAAGCAATTCATGGTGAGATAATGTTTCATTCATCTACTTCTGATACTGATCTACATGAATTCTAAGAGATACATGTATTATAAGCAATTCATGGTGAGATAATGTTTCATTCATCTACTTCTGATACTGATCTACATGAATTCTAAGAGATACATGTATTATAAGCAATTCATGGTGAGATAATGTTTCATTCATCTACTTCTGAAACTGATCTACATGAATTCTAAGAGATACATGTATTATAAGCAATTCATGGTGAGATAATGTTTCATTCATCTACTTCTGATACTGATCTACATGAATTCTAAGAGATACATGTATTATAAGCAATTCATGGTGAGATAATGTTTCATTCATCTACTTCTGATACTGATCTACATGAATTCTAAGAGTTACATGTATTATAAGCAATTCATGGTGAGATAATGTTTCATTCATCTACTTCTGATACTGATCTACATGAATTCTAAGAGCTACATAAAGTCTAAACAATTAATGGGAACAAAATTATCAGGTACTTACCTCTGATATTGGAGATTTTTGAACACCTCCTTCAAGTGTTCTAATGGCAGAGAAAGGATTCAGCTGTTTTAGAAAGATCTGTGGTAGGTTGCATTGTATTAGATCTCTTTTAGTTATGATTCTTTCTGGTGTAACCTCATAATGAGTTGGGCAATCACCAAATATGTCTCTCTAAAATTAAGAAACAATTGATGACAGCTTAATTTTATTACAAGATCTCATTAGATAAGTAGACTACCTGATATATTCGGGTGGTTTTGATTCAAATGTATTAAAAAGTGAATTTGTTTTTATAATAGATTTTTGAGTTAAAACAATGCTATACATGTACTAAAAATCAAGGAATTATCTTCTGCAAGCTGAAAATTATTTTTTCCATGAAAATCTTTACAAGCAGGAGAAAACCCAGACATGCAGTTATGAATGTAAATGAGAAAGAAAACTGCTTTGTAAACAATGACTGGCAAGACTATGAGAAATATAACCCTATCAAGACTTATCTAGAATCCTGCAAAACATGGTGTTCTGCATGGAAATTGCATCATGGGTTTGCGTTTATAGGTGAAACAGGAACTTCAATATATCATGTTAAAAACTTTCAATTTAAAATATTATACCAAAGCTGAAATCATGTAGATTGACCAATGTAGAAGATATGTGAGTTTAAAAAAAATGTAACATAGCTACATAACATTGTTGACAAGGGTTCTGGCACCAGAAAAGCAACATCATCTACATACTGTCATTTACAGGTAAGATAAATGAAACAAGTTGAAAGGACTATCAACTGGCTATTAAGAAATCTGCAATGAGGTTAATTAACATAGGGTGTGGACAGATGACTGGATGGACATATACATGAACAACAAAATGATCCTTATGTTCAGATTTCACCAAGATCATGACCCTATAAAAATGTTTAAGTACCCATGAGAGGGCTATTCCTTTATTCTGTTAAATATTAAAAGCAAACAACAACACACTGAAAAGAAATTGCAACTCATCATGTTCGGTGTTAAGAAATTCATTCCCATATAAATGTAGTCCTGATATGGAATGAGTTTGAATTTCTTAAGTTAGTGTAGACCAAGAACAGAACAGATCCTGATGGAAAGACTGAACTTCTGGATCAGTCAGTCCTCTAAATCCTAGAGAATATATCTTCATAGAAATCAGAGGTATGCTGCTAACATGTGTGAAGACTCTGGGTGCAGAACAGATTCCAAACAGCAAAACCAGGAACTGACAAAATGTCTTGGTCTACGCAAAACTGGAGTTATTTGCAGTGTAGAGGAAACAATAGATATCCTGAATCTTTCTCTCTAAGGTGTTTTAAAGGGAAGAGAATTGATGTAAAACAAAAACTTTCCCTCTTTCTTGAAAACCAGGAAGTTTTTGGAATAAAATGGAGACTGTTCATTTAGAACCCTTTAGACTGCTTCTTTCTATGAAAGGATGTGCCTCAACTCCCACAGTTCTGCCAGAATGGACTGGAGAAAGAACATAGCTGGTCTTTGATAGAGGTGTTCAAGGTACTATAAAGGGTGGTTGATAACCCTTACTCATAATGAAAAAGGACTGAACCATCATCCATGATAGTCAAGCAAACCTCTGAAAAAGAGACCTAGACCAACACCTACACAGGTGATGGGAAAGGAATGTGCAATAGGAGAGCAACTGGGTCCCTAGGGCTGTTTTCCCCTTTGAACCCAACTTGTAGTTTGAAGTTGTGTAATGGACTGAGTCTACATCTGTGGCTTGCCTCTGAGGGTGATTCACATTCCCACACCCAACTGTGACCAGCCAAGACTGGTTGTGAAGGCCTAATGTTAATAATCTATCAAGTCTTGAGAAGCCACTGTAGGGGCAAGTTGTAAGGGGTCTTTGTTTCAAATGGAGTAGATTATTACTTTATGATTAAGCAAGACCTTTGATGAGTACATTGCAAAGCCATGGCAGATTTGCAGAAATTCCACTGATAATGCCATTGTGAGAGAAGAGCATGTCTGAATATGTTGGCCACAGCTTCCAGAATGAATTATAAGGTGGCTAGATTCATGAGGGACTCTCAGCATACTAAATGATGTAGCTGAGATGATGTCAACATACACAACTATGGTGTTGAGTAACCTGGTTTTCACATGCCATCAATTTTTTTGATGGGAAGGCATGCCCAGGGTCCATATGAAAATATAAATTTTCTCTTCATTTAAATTAACATCCAGATTAAAGAGGTAAAGTAGTCTATTTTGGTGACTGTACCTGGTAATGGCAGCAGAGACTTGTGGTCTCAACATCGAGGAAGTCTCAACATTGACAAGTTATACCTTGGTGTGTAGTGAGCACCTGATAAATATCCTTAATTATGCCCCATATGATGAATCAAGAGGTCTGATTGAGGTGCACCAGAGATGTTTTCCAAAATGGAAAGGATCTTCTTAGACTGTGAGCCAGATGGTTTGGGCATAAGTCTGCAGTTAAGAGGTGAAAGGGTTACATCTACTGCCTTGTCAAATGACCAGACTTCAACTTCATCATCTAACAAAGAGGAAGTTATGATTTTAGCAAGAGGTGTCATTGGCATTGATTGCTTTTACCTTGGACTCATTGGAGACAGCAAGTTCAGAGAGGACATCATTATCAACTAGCATGCTCTGCACCAGGGATTAGTTGGGCATCTATTGCACTTTGTGTCTCATCCCATAATTCAAAGTGAAGAGATCTATGTAAATAGGATTGTCTGTCTGCCCTGGATGATGTGACACCTCTAGTCTTATGATCTGATGTGACCTGGTTAGGAGGTGATGCAAAAACAAAAACCACAACATCACCTCTACTGTGTGGGAAGGGTCAGGTACACAGGACCAATGACCTTGACGTAGAGGGTCCCATATCCCATAAGGTTAAACTGGGAAAATAGGAAATGGGTGGATATCACTCTGTTGCTTTTTTCTAGTCTGATATCAGTGGGCAGACTCCCAATCCTACAAAGGACAGGAAAGTAAAAAGGTGGGGTGTATACAGTCCATAACTGATTCCCATGCAGTAAGTGACAATCAGAGAAGACTTCATCCTTAACACATTAATCATTCACATGGATGCACTGCTGATCCTTGGAGTGGTGTAACAACTCCCATGTAGGAGGGGCAATGAGTTTCCCTGGACATTTGTGAATTGTTCTGCATCCCTAATGGTAGGGAGCAGCATGCTATGTTATGGCCCAATGTAAATGGTGCATCACCTCCAACTTGGGATGGAACAATACACTGCCCAGAATATGAGTGTTTGACATATCCTCTGTTTTGGGAGAAGACAATCAACTCCTTAAACATTCAGTCCCTCCATTGGATGGCCTTCTTATGCTACCAAAGAAGTTGGTCCCATAATATCCTGGTTACCTGGAGTGTTCTTCAGAGAAAAATCCTCAAATTCCAACAGTGAGGTAGAGTGAATTTTCACTCCTCCACCACCCACAGCCACAGCTGGAATTAGGCTTGATTCCATGATTCAGAATCATTATTTGTGCTGTGCACAAGACGTTTCCATGTTATACTTTGAGCAATGGATATACAGGTGTCCAAAGGGCCCTTCCTGTGGCTGTTCTTGCCATCAAACTGTCCCAACATTATTCTGATTTTAAAAGAAAAGAAATAATGACAATATATTTAAATGTCACATGTACACTCAACCTGGTTGCATGCCATATGTCCCAGATATACTAGGTTAACAGCTGAAGGACCAATTTCACTTGTTATTTTCTTTTTGTTTCTCAATCACTGCAACCTTTTGCTGAGGAAAAATAAAAAATGCAGATACACATACAATTACAGCCAATTTTATTTTCTCTTCATGAAAGAGAACAGACATTATTAATATACAGTGTGAAGAAGGAAACAATGACAATAACAAGAAAATTCTTTTGCTAGGGAGAGGAATATGCAAGCCTCTCACTGTCCATTAATGGTAGACAGGTTGTACTGTTCTTCCTTATAGCACAAAATCTTACCAGTCTTTTAGTTGTATATCTAAGAATAAGATGGTGTACCAAAAAACCCTTGGAAACAAATGGTAACTCTAATTCTGAAACGAAGAAAATGTTACCAGCACACAATTTAAATTAAGGAATGGATAGTGTAACACCAGGAGTCAAATTATTTGTAGAAGGGAGACTGCTAATGCAGTAAACACAATGAATTTTCTCTCATGATGATCTAGGCATTATCATATAAAAAAGATGACAGTTTTATGCATGACCTTAGCCAGGTATATTTTTGGATTGTGTCATACTGACAATCAAACAGAAGATGGTTTTTAAGCATAGAAACACATAAGCTATACTATAGCAATCATTAATGTATTTGCTGCTATTAAAATCAGATTTATACACCAAAAACATGTATAGGCATTAACAATGCAAAAAAAGTATTTATTCATTAGGTGTGACAATCTTCCATTTTCTCATATAGCTGTTGCGAATCCATTCTGTTCCATTAAATCTCAAATCTGCATAATGAATTGTGTAATCTTAGTGCAAGAAATGCTCATCACAACTAGTTGTAATTTGTCAATGGGCTTAGTACTCTCCATAATCCAACATTTGAAATAGAGGGTTGACTGACACACACCATTTGAATAATGGCAAATGCTGAAAAAGTGCTGTATGACTGGGACTGATGTCATGATTTATGCTGGAACAAGCACTTTATAGGTTTAGTGTATGCACATTTGCCTCTAACAGGTCTAAATTGTCTTGCGTCTAAATGGTCTATGAATGTTTAACTGCTTGCAATAAAATACTGTTAATTTAGTAGTTCCAGTAATTTTTAAATGATTTTCAAAACACCTGGTATTACAACATGGAAAAATAAGTCTGAACTTTTTAAATATGGATTTCTTGAAAGTTCTTGAGGTGTTTATTTATTTTAAAAAATTGCATTATTTAAACTTTCACTATGAGCCAGAACATTTTCAATGATTCTGAAAAATATCCCCAAGTCTTATCACACAAAAATATAAGTAAACCTGAAATTATTTAATTTGAATTGACAAAAAATTTCTCCAATTTAAAAGGAATATACTAAATTTTAAATTTCTCTATATTAGTCAGTAATTTATTAAATGGTCTTCAAAACACCCAAAATTCTTACTAAACAAAATATGAGTGAACCAGAAATTGTTCAGTTTGAATTTCTTGAAGTTTCTTTATGTATTCATTTATTTAAAAAAGATATTACAATGCTAAAATTAACAAATAGTCATTATTCCATTTTAAGTAAACTACTTGTAGACGTTCACTGAATAGATAGAAGTGCAGTGTAAAAGATGATGTTAATGTGAGACAATTACCAAGATTGTTTCATTTTTACCAATACTCGATACTCAAGTGTTGTCTCTTGTCCTTTTGAAATGTTCCATGTCCCCCAATTTGGGGAAAGATGCAAAATATTCCCTGCCATGAGATAATATGTACATTCAAATCACAAAATCTGGAAATAAAAGTAGCTTAAGTATTGTTCAAATGCTATCACTGACGTACATACACACCTTAAGTTAGCTGATCTGAGATATACCAAAAAAATAATGAATCTTAAAAATTGATTCCTTGTTGCCAATGAGATAATACCCACTATTGAGTTAAAGCCATGAGGAACAATTTAGGTGAAATGTTGTCAATTCACCATTTTTTGTGGAGTACTAATTGTAGTAAATTTCATGGTTACTTCAAAACCACAAATTGAAATGCCCAACAAATCATTTTTTCTGTAGAAATGATTGATACCTTCCCAAAAATAACCAAATTTAAGCATAGACAGATAAAGTTAAAATTTTTATAAATACCAAAAAAAAAAACAACTGGAAAATCAATGAATTCACAGTAGTAGCTTCTGGTCTTGTGAACTTGCTTCAATACAACTGAGGACAGCAAAAATAAATTTTAACCAGCCATGACTTGTGATGCTATAGCCACCTGCTGATTTCATAAATCATTTCGTTTCTGTTAAAATATGTGTATTGTCTTTTCATGTCACTTATCACTGATTAATGTAAAAAGGTTCTATTCAGTAGCTACATACATGTATATGTATTGTATTAAATAAATCACTCAATTTAATGATTTTCTATATCTTTAAATTATGATCTAATTCAGAATATGAACCAAAATGTTCTGGTATAATTGAAAACTCATTTGCTATATGACACTGGAAGTCTTTCTACAATTAATATTAAACAAATATTTAATGTCTGTTTTTCATTATTTAATCTTAAGCAAAGAAGAAGACTGCATCTGCATTCAATGAATAGCAGCAATTAACCTATTATGAGTACAGCAGCATAAATTTACTACTGGCAAACAAACAACATGGACCCTGTTGCGAAATGCTCCAGCAGATAAGTATTTATTCACATTGTTTCTTTAATTGATTACTAATAAGAAACTGTGGAGATTCAGATGTGCTGATGCATTATTTAATGGCAGGTCTGGATCTGTACAGTTTGTAAAAAAATTTCATGTTTTGGAAAGAAAAAGAAATCACTGTGCCTAAAATATCTAGTCCATGATGGCCTAATTTAGTCACACCATGTTGATTATCACTGTAATCTAACACAAAATTCTAATTTCACTTTGCACAGTGCTATTGATGTAAAATGAGAAAATGACAACTGTGAACTCACAGGGAGATGTTCAATATTTAACTTGCTATTTACAGTTTTGGGGAATTAATTAAATTCATTTCTGATCTTCTTAAGCCAATGCATTAATCTGAATCATTTTATTCATTGCATGGAAAAGAACATTAATGAATGCCTGTATACCAGTAGTTAATACAAGGAATTCCTGTTTACCAATTTAAGTATACAAGGAATGTCTGTATACCAGTAGTATACAAGGAATTCCTGTATATCAGTAGTATACAGTGAATGTCTGTATACCAGTAGTATACAAGGAATGCCTGTATACCAGTAGTATACAAGTAATGTATGTATACCAGTAGTATACAAGGAATGCCTGTATACCAGTAGTATACAAGTAATTTACCAGTAGTATACAAGGAATGTCTGTATACCAGTAATATACAAGTAATTTACCAGTAGTATACAAGGAATGCCTGTATACCAGTAGTATACAAGTAATTTACCAATAGTATACAAGGAATGTCTGTATACCAGTAATATACAAGGAAGGATCTTACACAGAATATGTTGATATTTTTTTACCCTTGGACCTCATCTATATAGGCTGCAATGTATTTACCTGATGTATCACCAACTCAGTCTGTGCATCTTGAAGCTTTACACTGAGTGCAAAGAGAATTCCCCGCTTAAAGTTTAAGACTGGCACAGATTCTGCTTTTGAGATGATCAAGCTGCTTGGATCAATGACACCATTATTTGTTTGAAAGTAAACTGCATGCCTGCAAATAGATTTAAACTAAGTATGAGGAAGATGAGTTGTTCTCTTAAAGCATAAATATGCAAGAGAGATGAATACTTAAGTTTTATTTGTTCTTAACTGACTGTCTTGATTTACACTGTGAACAAAACTTGCACAAAAAATCTATGCCTTCCATAATAACTCTTAAATCATACAAGTATAAATGTCACTGACCATACAAAATTAATCATAAATTAATTTACAGCATATGAAATATCTTCATCATAAACCTTAAAGAGTTACATCTATATTACTATATTATAAGTACCATTTTCACAGAGATATCTTAAATGGTTTGGGAGATTTGTGCTGGAAAGTACAAATAAATGGTGAATGGATGATCAATGGGCAAAATCAATTTTAAAATTGAAACTAAAGATAAATCAATGTCTGAGTTAAATATGTGGATACAGTTTCATCTTAAACTGTCTGTTATGCACCAGAAATGGAAGTTTGTATATTGGATGGATGACAAAAAGACAGAAAAAGTATCAAATATATTACAACTGAAGAATTATAAAGAGCAAAAGACATACTGAAATCACTTAGAAGTCCAATAAGTGATATTTTTTTTACCATTGGAGAGTAATGCTCCAGCAAAGAAAGGTGTATATTATGCACAGATGGATGGGCAGAAAATGATAGAAACACAAGGATAAAAGCAAAAGGGTCATATGAATCACAAATCTGTTATGTGTGTAATGTTTCATGGAAATGCTTTGAATGCTTTTGAAGTATGCTCCATGAACAAAAGTATGGAAGAACAAATAAAGAAAACAAAAACTATTGCCATTAGTGGGTTGTTTGTTGTTGTATCTGTCTCTGCTTTTGCAGACACAGGTGCTTGAGGTATTGATTTTTTTCTGCATACCTTAAAGCATTTACAAACAGATTCACAAGGCTGACAAAGTTTATTTGACTCTAATACCACATTTAAGACATGGCCATGCCCCTGGTCCATCATATAAATGTGAATAAGATAAATTCCAATTTAGTATCAGCACAATTATTATTATTATTGTGTACAGTGCATGCTGAGCCATTTAACAACATCAGCATCAGAAAGGTACAGAGCCTGCAGTCCACCAGGGAACTATGTCAGCGGACTGTTCTTCACAGTGTTTGACATGATTTGTAGAACTCCACAGCAACAGGAAGAGTTAGTGGCCTGGCCCCATCAGACAAGATTTACAGCACATTAACCCTGTCCTGTCCAAATGCAGTTCAGTCTTGTCCAGAGATGACATGGAGGGTTGAAGCCAGGAAGGGCAGACAGATGGCTCTGCTATGAATGAGTGGTTTACAACATCTGTTGAAGATCACTCATCACTCCATGTCGAAATAGCTATCATATCCTCTGGCAATGAACCTAATCAGATTGGGCATCTTGAAGTCAAGTGGACCGCTGGATGTGAGGTGATCTCCATGTACAGTGGAAGTTTGTCACTGGCATAGACCTTAGCGAACATTTTTGGGGTTGGTTCCTGGTAATACAGATGTGGTGGAGGAATGTTTTTGAGTACTGGCAGCCATGATAAAGGAGTGTTCCAGAGGTTCCTTGCATTATTGTGTTGAGCTGGACATCAGTTAACTTAATGTAGGATAATTGAGCCTAGCCAGGAGTGCAATGCTTAGCTGTCAAATAACAGATGGACTGTGCTGATGTCTTGAGTGTCTGAGCACTAGCACACCATGTTGAGTCAGCCAGTTTGTGGAGTAGGTTGTTTTTAGTGCTTAGTTTTGCTGCAGGTTTCTTCAGGTGGTTATAGAATGTCATTGATCTGTCCAGAGTCACATCAAGGTATGTTAGTGTCTGGTTGTATTTTATTTGCTGCCCATTGAGGAGGATGCAAAGCTCAAATGACCCATAATGACAAAGTACTGGGAGAACTCGAATGCACTCAGACTTTGTACATATTGATCCAATAACATCAAATGTCTTCAAGTGATTGTATACTTCCCCAATTGTTTTTGCTTCCTTGCTTCTGACAAGATCTTCTGAAAATTGTTGCAGGTGCTTACATTGCTAAATCTTTTGCGTCATTATATTTCCACTGATGAGCAGTGATTGATTTGATTTACTGGATTAATATCTCATGTGCCCAATTGAGCATGTGCAATGACAAAGAGTAATTAGTGAAGATGCCATTCTTATATTTCTGGCCTACAAGAGTTTGTTTAATTAACCTGCCCTTGAACATCATCATCACTGACCTCATCAAAACTGTTGTTTCAGATGCAGTGGGAAAATTATTTTTCTATATTCTGCAGATTCTTTTTATTTTTATTTGCCTCCATTTTGCCCATGTTTATTTCATTCCATTTCTAAAATCACTCCCAGGTTAACCAACTTATCAATGTGTTCCCGATATGTTTGTGAAAATTCATACAGCATTGTTATGTTTCTTTAATAAACCTGTATGAAACAATCTAGCAATAATAATTCTAGTATGTGACAATCTCAGTTTGTCACTTACACTCTTGATATTTCAATCATTTTGCAGGTTAATGCCACTATTAGAGACCTTGATAAATTCCTTCATGCTTTAGACTCATACTGTACAAAATCATTTAAAACATGCTATAGACTATACAGTACAAAATAAATAGTCATGCTAGAGATTTATACTGTACAAAATCATTAGACATGTTATAGATGTGTACAGTACAAAATCATTAAACATGCTATTGAATATTCAGTACAAAATCATTAGACATGCTATAGACTTATGCAGTACAAAATCATCAGACATGTTAGAGACTTATACTGTACAAAATCATTAGACCTGCTATAGACTTATACAGTACAAAATAATTAGACATGCTATAGACTATTCAGTACAAAATCATTAGACATGCTATAGACTATAAGTACAAAATGATTAGACATGCTATAGACTTATACTGTACAAAATCATTAGACATGCTATAGACTATACAGTACAAAATCATTAGACATGCTAGACTATATAGTACAAAATCATCAGACATGCTATAGACTAAAAGTACAAAATCATTAGCCATTCTATAGACTATACTGTACAAAATCATTAGATATGCAATATGTCACCATGTAGGCATTTGCTGTGGAGAAAATCCAATACCAAGGTTCAGCTAATACAGAATAGATACAGTCAGTAATACAAGTTTCTCTGTATGCAGTATCAATCAGAACAGCAGTATCAGTCATTTGGGCTGGAATTTACTTATTCAAATTATGTATTCACTGGAAATACAAAGTTATTATCTATAATAATATTCTTCATCAGAGAAATAAACTTGCAATTACAGTATATTGTTGCAATAGAATCATCAAACAATTTGGCACATCTTTTCAATTCAGGTCGTTTTACATTAGTACATTAGAGACTGCAGGCCACTGCAGGTACATCAACATCATCAGTGTTGAAAATTATTTGAAATACCACTTAAGTTTATTCAGAACTTTATTCATTAGGATTTGTGATGGACATTCTAGGATTATCTAGGAATTAATTCATAATACCATAAGTTTTTTTTTATATTTTCACATTGTATTCTAGGAAAATATATAAATTGTTGATTTATACAACCTTGTTTGTATTCACTCTTTTCTATTACTTATTTTAAGAGCACAGTTATAATAATATGATCAAAGTAAAGATGACAGATTCCATTGTACTACTGTAAATCTCTTTTAACATCTCTATCATTCCATGGATGGTCTTCATTTGTAGCTGCTCACATGTCAGTCTGCAATGTTGACAGACAATCCCCATGACAATTAAGTTTAATGTATGTATGTATGTATGTATGTATGTATGTATGTATGTATGTATGTATGTATGTATGTATGTATGTATGTATGTATGTATGTATGTATGTATGTATGTATGTATGTATGTATGTATGTATGTATGTATGTATGTATGTACGTACGTACGTACGTACGTACGTACGTACGTACGTACGCACGCACGCATGTATGTAGAGGGAATTATGTCTCCCACTGTGAAGCATGGGGAACTGAGTGAACTGTAATTTATATCAATATTACCTTTACTGTTAGTTGCTACTAATATTTATGATACACAAACCTGCTAATTAAGTTTGCAAGGTCTCCTGATCCATCTATCTCTTCATATTCTGCTTCATATTTGGAGGCCTTTTGTTTCTCTGTGACACAGTTAAGTACCTGTTTAGAACATAAAAGAAAAATCAAATGTTTTGAGACTGGCCATGTGATACAAAAACTTTCATGACAGTGTTTCTGCTGTCAGTTACCAATTTTTCATCTAAATGTATTTTTAGCCTTGTAAGGGTTGGTGTTGGAGAGGAGGAGGGAAATGTGTTGATGTTTGTTTTGAAATGCTGAATGAAAATATTTGTATTAATAGTAAATATATTTTATTCTTACAACACACTAATAGTAATTTTCAGTGTCCAAGCATATTAAACAATAAAATATCCTGGATATAATTTATGGTTACACCAATTTACATAAATACAAATTCTAATATGGCACATCCATTCATCAGTCAATATAAATATCGATAGATGTGCAGTATCATTCATCAAGTTGAAGCCAACTAGCTGAAATATGAAACTTTTTCAAGAATTTATTCCTATAGAAATAGTTATGAAACTTTTGTAATTTCAATGTATTTGTTTTTCTTGCTTTTATTTTCTATGCAACCAAATTTAATTGAAAAGTTATCTTTGTTTTGTCTAAGCAATTTTATAAGTACATCATCATCCCAACCGGCCTTAAATTTTGAAAAAGAAATGATAGAAAAACTAACATTTAATAATTTTCATGCAAGATGAGAAAGATAAGAAGAGAAGTTTGCTTGTATGTACATATGGAAATTGGGAAAGTGTCTATGCAACCAGCAATGTTATTATGAGTCCTGTACCAATGTGTATGTGCATGCAGACAATTTAGAAAACTGTTTGCTTATTTTAACATTAAATGAAAAATTTGCTTACAAAAGTACATTCCAAATAAAGTCTTCTTAACTAAGACTGTCCACCTTTTTTTTTTGGTTCTTGTCTGATTCTACTTAGCTTTCATCCTTTTTCTCTGATGAGGTTTTTTCCCTCCTATATTGGTGTTTTTGGCATAGTAGTTTTGCCATTTGTTGACCGTACGATTAGCTAATTTGTACCATTGTCTTGGAAAAGCATTCTAAAAAATACTCCTTGTTCAGGTTCTGTTTCGTGACACCACACATCAACAGAAACTCTGTGCCAGCATAAAACGGCCTCTTCCAATCAATGATTTTTAAGCATCATTATACTGGGACCTGACAATCAATTATAGTACATCTATCAGATCGGATATATTTCTTTTGCTTCCAGTTGGTTCCAATCTTCATGATCTTATTAGCAGACTATGCATTATTATTAGTCAACTGAGTGTCCACATTTGTTTACCCTCACTGGGAAGTTAGCATGATCTTTCAGAATTGGTAATATTTGTTTTTCAAATTATGGCTGGAAACCTAATGCTTGTTCCAAAATGACATCTGTTGCATGTTTTATTATTGCTTCTAATACTACAGAATAATAACAGCCTGTGATATCTAATACACTTGTAACTGTATCATTTTTTAAACAGTAGATATATTCTTTAAAATGAAACAATCCAATATGTACTCTCCAATAATAAATGCAAAATATAAGTAAACTAGTAACATTTATATGTATATAAAATAATAATAATAATAATAATAATAATAATAATAATAATAATAATAATAATAATAATAATAATAATAATAATAATAAGAAGAAGAAGAAGAAGAAGAAGAAGAAGAAGAAGAAGAAGAAGAAGAAGAAGAAGAAGAAGAAGAAGAAGAAGAAGAAGAAGAAAAAGATGTTTATTTTATGATAAAACAGTTCTAGTAAGGTGGTAGGTATATCTAATTTAGCTATATCAAATTGTTTCAGATGGTACATCCACAGAAAATAGTAATTTGTGAAGTGGGCTCTTACAAGAATTGAGTATTAATACATTAAAATACAGACACAGCATATTACATTAATACATTAAAATACAGACACAGCATATTACATTAATACAGTAAAATAAGACAAAACATAATACATTAATACAGTAAAATAAGACACAGCATATTACATTAATACATTAAAATACAGACACAGCATATTACATTAATACATTAAAATACAGACACAGCATATTACATTAATACATTAAAATACAGACACAGCATATTACATTAATACATTAAAATACAGACACAGCATATTACATTAATACAGTAAAATAAGACACAGCATATTACATTAATACAGTAAAATACAGACACAGCATAATTCATTAATACAGTAAAATTCAGACACAGCATATTACATTAATACATTAAAATACAGACACAGCATATTACATTAATACATTAAAATACAGACACAGCATATTACATTAATACATTAAAATACAGACACAGCATATTACATTAATACAGTAAAATAAGACACAACATAATACATTAATACAGTAAAATACAGACACAGCATAATACATTAATACAGTAAACTACAGACACAACATATTACATTAATACAGTAAAATACAGACACAGCATACTAAATTAATGCAGTAAAATAGAGACACAGTATATTACAATAATACAGTAAAATACAGATACAACATAATACATTAATACAGTAAAATACAGACAAAGCATATTACATTAATACAGTAAAATACAGACACAGCATATTACATTAATACAGTAAAATAAGACACAACATAATACATTAATACAGTAAAATACAGACAAAGCATATTACATTAATACAGTAAAATACAGACACAGCATATTACATTAATACAGTAAAATAAGACACAACATAATACATTAATACAGTAAAATACAGACACAGAATATTACATTATTACAGTAAAATACAGACACAGCATCATACATTAATACAATAAAATACCTAATATGCTTATTATGTACCATCTGACAATAGAGTTGCTGAGATGTATGAATACCATTATGAGAGAGAGAGAGAGAGAGAGAGAGAGAGAGAGAGAGAGAGAGAGAGAGAGAGAGAGAGAGAGAGAGAGAACATGTATTATCAAGGTATTGGAATTTATCATCCAAAATGTTATTATGACGTTCAGTACATTTTATTCCTTTTAATTGATTATACTATTTACATTGACCATTTTCAAGATACATACCAGTATGCAATCGGCAACAAATAACATCTAATTGGTCAAATTTTCGTAAGAAATACTCAGTTATAAGATGAAAAGATAAAATGCTAATTAAAAGACTAAATATCATCATTTTATGATCAGTGATATGCAGTAATCAATCAGATGATAAAGCTAATGATAAAATACAAAAAAATGTTAAAACACTTTTATTTCACCAAGTTTAACTTGAGAAATGTACTGTTATTATGTTTTACATGTGATGTTGTTAACTTTAGAGAAAACAGGATGTATATACACTTGGGAATATGTTTTTTATTATATATACTAATCGCTTCTTTCATGTTCCTTTTTCACATTTGATAGCATATTATTGAAGCAGTGTGTTTATTATTAATGCCAACAACTTATAAATTTTATTTGTATTTATGAAATATATCTAGTTACTGTTTAATGTTAAACACAGATAACAGAAGGTTTGTATATTCAAATGAATGACTGTACTAACAGCTGAAAGAATTTGCAGAGAGAATATAATAATAATTATATAAATTGAAGATTCTTAAATAGAAACTTAACAATATATAAGCAATCCAAATAAGACATACCTCACATACAAAACAGCCCATTAATTCACAATCTTTCTTACAGTCACCACAGCTAAAGTGGGCATCAAAGACATCAAAAACATGTGTGACATGTGTGAATGCAGCATTTAATGAAAACACAACTATATTAGTTTTAGGTGGTCATGCAATTGAAATGTTTCAGCCATTAGTCCTAAAATATAAATCAGGTACTATTTTTAGAAAACTTTGAAAATTTTAATACTTAAATAGAGTCTCTTAAATGAAAACAGAAATAAAATGATAAATCTGTAAAGTTCCATAGCTATGCAACTCTATGTTATCATTTGCTAACATAGATTAGTATATACTGTTCACAAGTGCCGACATAAATATTTTGTTTTGTTGTACATATTTTATTCCCCAGAAGATCATGTTTGTATACAGAGCAAAATCTTTGGACATAAGTTTTTAAACTTACAAGTTTCACTCATTATAAACATAATTAATAAACACACAGGCTTGAGGTCTCAAAAAATGTCACAACAGTTGACATTCATATATAGAATTAACAGAGAGGGATGAAAGAATCATAAAGTCAGACATTCATGTGGTCTGAAATGTAAAATTTTAAATTACAATGATGATGGAACAAAAGGTAAATAGGTTTCTGAATCTTTTTTCTGTTAATAATAAATTTCTGCATATAAATCTTATAAAACTAGTTCCATTAATTTACTCCATTCCTGTAATTTCTCTTACATTATAGTATTTCCGTCTCCATTACTGCCCATTATTGTCCATTACAGCCTTTCATTACTCTCCATTACTGTGTTGAGAGAGACCAATAATGCTATTCTGTAAACCACTGGCCGGCTATGTACATGTCACAAATTACCATTGTAGTGCCAAAATTGACACAGTGGTTATGTATATTGTTGCCTTTAGAGTTAATCTGTATTACTTGGTTGTGAATAAGGATATTGTCTATTAAACCAGCAAGAGAGAATTGTCTGCAGGATTCAAGTGATTATTTTCAAGATTTGTGATATTTGTTGTTTTTCCCCCATTGTTAAGTGGCCAGGTTATACACTTTGTAGAGGTAATCCCTGCATGTATGTCTTCTTAGAATGAAGCCATTCACTTTTGTATTTGAGTAAATGGTTCTGTTTCTGGATGAAATAATTATTTCTTTTTTATTTAATTAATTGTTAGATATGCAGTGTACATATATTTTCACATTTTTCCAAAGCCAGTCAAATCAGTTATTTACATTTGATGTTCCAACTAAGCACTAATAATGTTCATGCCTAGAATCTTAAAAACAATGAATGAACCTAAAGCTAAAAATAGACAAATTTTAAGACTGTAGAAAATAATTATTATAACTGAAAGAAGTGAAAAAGAGAAGACCACACAAAAAAGCTATTTAAATGTCAGTAAAACAAAAGTTGATATAAAGGAAATGAAAAAATCAGAAATGATCTCATATGCTAATACATGTGAATGTAAATGTGATTTTGTGTTTATTGTTAGAAGTATATCTTTACTGCCACATAATTTTATTTTTAGGTGAATGCACACAATATTTTAGCAAGAACTATTGATAAGGAAATGATTTTAGTTATATTTTTTAAATTGTTCTGAAACAGACCTTGGAAACTAATCTTTTTGTATAAACCTGCTATGAGAGACCACCTGTCTTGAGAGGCCATTATTTGTTGGCAGAAGGATGGTCTCTCATAACAGATTTAATATAGCAACATTTTATGAAATTTATCAGTTAAAATACATTTCCAAATCAAAAATGAATTATTTATGCAGACATTTTCAATATCAAATTGAAATCTGGGCCAAACTTTATTTTAGGTTTTCAAAGACCAGGGGATTAAGTGTACAGAGAATAAAAATAATGACATTAAAATATGAAATACATCTTTTTGAGACCAAATTTAAAAATTTGATCTTTGTTGGGATTTGGGCATTCCCCTCCACCCCACACATACATACATACATACATACATACATACATACATACATACATACATACATACATACATACATACATACATACATACATACATACATACATACATACATACATACATACATACATACATACATACATACATACATACATACATACATATAAAGAATACAAATCATATGGCAAATAACAACCCTTTCAAGCGTACTGGATCCACCAAGGGATCACGTGTGTCAGGGATTAATTAAAATAGATGCAATAAACTGACAACGAACAGTACGAAACTAGTAACAAACTAGCCTAAGCGCTTTCGACTCCTAATGAGTCTTTTTCAAAGGCATATACAAAACATATATACGACAAACAAATAAACACAAAAACGTTGTGTTTGTAAACCTCTACATGGCTGTCTCCACATGTGTTAAAACTATAAATACAACCAGCTTGTATAGACTAGTTGCGGAAACTGAAAACTGTGTATAATTTCCTAAAAGTATACAAGCCAAAGCGACATCCATTTTTACTTTTTGTACATTTATGTAAGGCAGATTATATAACGGATATTTGATTCTATACCGGTTATTCTTATAGTAAAATTGGAAGGATAATAAGAAGATTTAGAAAATGTTAAATTCTACTAGTGCATAGTTTTCATTTTCTAGTCTTCATGGTTTAGACCGCTTGGTTTCAATGTTCTGAGGCGGCATATCCAGTATGATTCCTTTTCCTTCCTGGTTTCGAACTCCAGCTGTGGTTGTTAGCAATAGCGATAAGTATTATATCACTGAAAGTGTGGCCAGGGGAGAAGTGTTCTGCGACCGGGCTTCTGTACAGCTTTTTTGTCATCCAATCAGATCTATGAAGGTTTATCCTTTTGTGTAGCTTTTCAGTTTCTCCGACGTACTGAAGGCCACAGATCTTACATGTGATGAGATAAATCACATTCTCTGTTTTGCACGTTTTGTTTGGACCATGTATGTTTAGTTTTTCTTTAGTCACTGTGCTAGTGAATGTCTTGGTCTCTATCATATGTTGACAGGTTTTGCATCTTTTATCGCCACATGGTCCAGATTGACTTGGTTGGTTTAGACTAGCGATTGGCATTAGCTTTGCCCTGACTAGGATGTCCTTTAGGTTTTTTGGTCTCCGGTAAGCTACTACAGGTTTGTTTGAAAGTATTAGGTTTAGTATGTCTGATGATTGCATGGTTGGCCAGTAGTTTGCGATGATTTTACCTACTTTAGGATTGTCTGGGTGATAGGTCAGAATAAATGGGATCCTATCAACCTTTTCTTTCTGTCCATATCTGAGTAGGTCATCACGGTTTGTTTGTTTGGCCCTTTGGATTGCCTCCGCAATCAGGTCTTTGTTGTAGCCTCGGTAAATTAAATGTTTAGCCACTAAAGGTCTTCAAATTCATGTAAAAACGCAAATTATTGGCAAGAGCTCAAACTGATTCAACAAAAGATGGAATAAAATAACTCACGACGCTTCCATGAAACTCACAGCCCTACTTAGTAAAAACGTAAACCATCAATATCTAGTCAAATCAGCAACCATTGAAGAACTAAAACATCAGCTCAATTCCGTCTCAACAGAAGAACAATTGCAAACGTTTTACTCCAAATTAAATAAAGATCAACAAAGACTCTCTTCAAAACTATACAAAGTCAGAGATAGAAAACTTAGAAGTCTTGATCTACAACCAAAGGACTCTTGTGAAGAAACTTCAATTGACGAAATTTCTTCTAAAAACAACCGTATGAAGAAAAATTGCCGCAAAAGGAAGAATCGCAAGCACTCTTTAACAAACACTAATGCAACTGTTACTAACACAGTAGTCAACATCTCCAATTTAGAACTTACTGATGCAGAAATAAAACTTTTATCGAAAGGTTTGAGTTTCTGTCCCCGTCCAAAAACATACGACAGAGGGAAGCTTAAGAATGACACCGAAGATTTTATCCACCAACTAAGACTCAAAGCCCATTTTGCCTTGCAACCAACAAACAAATCAAAGGAAAATATAAGCTGCGACCAACCCACATTTAGAAAGAAAAGTAACTGGACCCCACCAAAAAGTTCAATTCCGAATCTAGAAGCCTTTATCAACTCGGTTGAAAACGATACTTCCAGACATATCAACCATACTAGCAAATATTCTAATTTGACAAAAGAAGAAACAGATGCCCTGCACTCACTGAAAAGCAGAACAGACATTATAATTAAGCCTGCAGATAAGGGTTCCGCTGTTGTCGTTATGAATAGGGAAGGCTACATTAGTGAAGCAAGTAGACAACTAAGTGACACTAAGTTCTACCAAAAACTGGATCATGATCTAACGCTGGAATATGCAAAAATCATCACTAATGTTATTGACGAGGTGTACCAAAGCGGACACATAGACCAGCAAACGAAAAACTACTTAAGCCCAGAAAACCCAAGAGCAGGTAGATTTTATCTTCTACCCAAAATCCACAAACAAGGAAACCCTGGCAGACCTATAATCTCAGGTAACGGGCACCCCACAGAAAGGATATCAGAATATTTAGATCATTTTATGAGACCACATGTCCACAAATTACCATCATATCTTCAAGACATGACAGATTATCTCATAAAAAGCAAAGCTAGTGAACCATTACTGCCAGATACATTACTTGCTTCCTTAGACATCACATCTTTGTACACCAACATACCGCACAACGAAGGGTTATAGGCATGTAGCGAAGCATGGAAAACAAGAACTGTAAACAATCCACCCACACACTTCTTAGATGAACTCCTAGAGCTTGTCCTAAAACTCAACAACTTTGAATTTAATGAAGAAAACTACCTTCAAATCAATGGAACTGCAATGAGTACTAAAATGGCCCCTTCGTATGCTAACATTTTCATGGGAAAACTTGAGGGTCAGCTCTTAGCATCGATTGAGCGTACACCATACCAGTGGGTACGCTTTATTGATGATATAGAAATGAAGTGGCAGTATGGAAGAGAAAGTCTGGATGACTTCAAATCAAGGCAAACAACTTCCTTCCTTCAATAAAACTCACGGCAGAAATTTCCAACTCAAACCATGTTTTCCTGGACACAACAACCAGACTGGTGGAAAACAAATTACACACAGACATCTACTCAAAACCAACCGACAAACACCAGTATCTCCTCCCAACCAGCTGTCATCCAAAACACTACATTAGGAACATTCCATATAGCCTGGCACTGAGGATACGCAGAATTTGCTCTGGCGATGAAAGATTCCTAGAAAGGTCTGAAGAGCTGGCTAAACATTTAATTTACCGAGGTTACGACAAAGACCTGATTGTGGAGGCAATCCAAAGGGCCAAACAAACAAACTGTGATGACCTACTCAGATATGGACAGAAAGAAAAGGTTGATAGGATACCATTTATTCTGCTATCACCCAGACAATCCTAAAGTAGGTAAAATCAATGCAAACCACTGGCCAACCATGCAATTGTTAGACATACTAAACCTAATACTTTCAAACTAACCTGTAGTAGCTTACCGGAGACCAAAAAACCTAAAGGACATCCTAGTCAGGGCAAAGCTAACGCCAATCGCTAGTCAAAACCAACCTAGTCAATCTGGACCCTGTGGCGATAAAAGATGCAAAACCTGTCAACATATGATAGAGACCAAAACATTCACTTGCACAGTGACTAAAGAAAAACTAAACATACATGGTCCAAACAAAACGTGCAAAATAGAGAATGTGATTTATCTCATCACATGTAAGATCTGTGGCCTTCAGTACGTCAGAGAAACTGAAAAGCTACACAAAAGGATAAACCTTCATAGATCTGATTGGATGACAAAAAAGCTGTACAGAAGCCCGGTCGCAGAACACTTCTCCTCCCCTGGCTACACTTTCAGTGATATAGTACTTATCGCTATTGCTAACAACCACAGCTGGAGTTCCGAAACCAGGAAGAAAAAGGAATCATACTGGATACGCCGCCTCAGAACATTGAAACCAAGCGGTCTAAACCAAGAAGACTAGAAAATGAAAACTATGCACTAGTAGAATTTAACATTTTCTAAATCTTCTTATTATCCTTCCAATTTTACTATAAGAATAACCGGTATAGAATCAAATATCCGATATATAATCTGCCTTACATAAATGTACAAAAAGTAAAAATAGATGTCGCTTTGGCTTGTATACTTTTAGGAAATTATACACAGTTTTCAGTTTCCGCAACTAGTCTATACAAGCTGGTTGTATTTATAATTTTAACACATGTGGAGACAGCCATGTAGAGGTTTACAAACACAACGTTTTTGTGTTTATTTGTTTGTCGTATATATGTTTTGTATTTGCCTATGAAAAAGACTCATTAGGAGTCAAAAGCGCTTAAGCTAGTTAGTTACTAGTTTCATACTGTTCGTGTCAGTTTATTGCATCTATGTATATATATATATATATATATATATATATATATATATATCTCCGGGTGGGTATGTGTGTGTTAGATCTGAAACCAAAGAATCATTCTAATAAATCTTTTAGTGAAAATCCAATGCAATATAGCCATATATTAGATATCCAAGCAGCATCATTTTATCTAGCACAAAAAATACATTCACTGAATGTGTGTGTAAAGTTTCATGACAATCCTGTAAGCAGTTTAGGAGGAAAGGCATATAAGAACTTGTTTCAGCAGAAGGAGAGACAATGGATGGATGAGAAACAACAAGCCCTCCCATAAACTCATCGAGTAAATGAAAAGTAGAGCTGTGTAATTTGGTTATATGTGCATCTTTAAGTGGTGACCATCATGTTTACTAAGTTTCTTGGCAGTTCATGGAAAACTACAGACTTCATGTAGCTGCACTAACAAGATTGTTCAATCCATCTGTTGGCTGGCATCTTAATATTATACAGAGAGGGGTATAATAAGATTATCATATGTTCAATCAATATTTCGCTCTTGACATTTTATGTTTTTGACTCCCCAAAATAAGATCTTGGGTCCAACACTTCCCATTCTGAATTTATATTGGGAGCACTGTGTAAAGTTAAATTTTTAAGATCATTGCATTTTATTAGACTAAAATGTACTAGACAAATCAAGGCACTGACTTAAATAAAAAACAGTTCAGTTTAATTAATATACAAATAAAGTCTAATTACTTTGTAGTGTGACCTATGTCAATGATTGAACTCGTGTGTGGATCTGGTCCTTATAAGTTTTTGCATGTTTGTGTGCTTTTGGAACTAAATGAAATTTTTAGAATGTTTCTGACAGCTTTTTTGATCATCAGAAAACAAACAGGAATGATATTGATAGACATCTATGAAAGTATTTAGATAATATGAATATAATGGTGAAAAATATCACAAAGAAAAAAATGTATAATATCCCTACCTGCATCACAACTTCACATCTTTTGGGTACATTGAGTATGACATCACATTGGAGTCTGAACCCTGACTGGGAGTTATGTGCCCCTACGAATGCATTAGTGATGGTAGTGGTGTACTTGTAAGTATAGACATATCCATGTTTCAGGAAGCTATCTGGAACAGAATTTAGTGAAGTCAATAATAATAAACTAAAAGACAGGGTTCAATTTTGGCTTTTATGCACCTACAACATAAACAAGTTAGCTAAAATGCTAACCAAAGCACTAACATCAGCTTTTGATTGTCATTACATGTAAGACCTTGATGCTGAGACACCCAAAAAGATAAATGTAGGGCTACATAACCCATTGACCTTTATACATTTCCATTACTTTGATTTATTTAAAGATTTCACTGACAAAAATAATGGTTTGGGCTATTGTCTTGTCCTTTGTAAAAAACAAAAGTTCATGATTACACCAACAAATGCAATGCTTGGAATCTGGTTGACTGCTTATTTGTAATAATAGCCATAATTTAACAGAAAATAGCTTTTATTTTTGAGATTTTTGCACCTGCACAACATATTATTCCATACAGTGCATTGTCTTCATTCCATAATGCAAATATGCAATAATATTGTTATGTGATATCATGTATGTGAAATACATACAAATAATAACTACTTCAGAAGTGGTAATATATTTTTATTGCATGCACATATTCAATCAAGCTAATGTTTCTGAACTCCTGAATTATGTTACTTTTTGGATAAAAATTTATTTGAATTTGGGTAAACATTGGAATTTGGGTCAAACTATGGCTTTTGGATAAAATTCATTGGAATTTGGGTCAAACTTTTGGCATCTGTACTTGTTTATTGTTAACACGTTATACGAATAGAGTACGAATTTAATTTCTCTAACCTGTAGGATAGTATTGTTTGTATGAAACTATTAATTCTGACCACTGTTATCAAGATTCTACTACAAAAATCAGGGATAGACTGTTCTGTCTGGTATATATTTATAAATCTTTGTAATAAAAATATCCTATATACCCTGATTTCTTTCATAGGAATCTGGGACGACTGTGTATTTATATGAGAATTATTTACTAGGTCGTCATGCGAATGTGTCTGCTATGTACAAGCTCATATAACACCAACTCAGTGCAATCATTTTTGGTGATGCGTGCTTAGTCGTGATGGTATATGGGCTGGGGCAAGGTGATGGGTGCCATTTACTCGTGGACGTGGGTTCAAATCTCCATAGAGTATGAATTTAATTTCTCTAACTTGTATGATAGTATTGTTTGTATTAACTATTAATTTTGCCCACTATTATCAAGATTCTACTAAAGAATTCAGAGATAGCATTGTCTGTTCTGTTTGGTATATATTCATAATTCTTTGTAAAAAAAAAAAAATCCTATATACCTTGATTTCAATGACTGTGTGTGTGTATATATATATATATATATATATATATATATATATATATATATATATATATATATATATATGAGAATTTTTTTACTAGGTCATCATGTGAGTGTGTCTGCTATGCACAAACTCATATAACACCGACTCAGTGCCATCATTTTTGGTGGTGCATGCTTAGCTGTGACGGTATATGTGCTGGTACATGCAGGCAAGGTGATGGGTGCCATTTACTTGCGGTTCTGGGTTCGAAACTCTGTAGAGTATGAATTTAATTTCTCTAACCTGTATGATAGCATATGATAGTATTGTTGTATGTATATATATATATATATATATATATATATATATATATATATATATATATATATATATATATATATATCCTCTAGCCATAGCCAAGTTCCAATATGTTAACCTAAATACACCTTGGCAAAGCGATCCAATAGTTTAGTACTTTGGCAATGGCCACATCTACTGGATTTCACAGGTTGCCCATCTTACCATGTAATGCCAACCAACCAATAGCATGAGCTTCAGGAGGGGGTCTGCCGACCATGGGGAGGCTGGACATAGGTGAAAAAATGATGTAAAAAGAATACATGGAACCATTGGAATGACTAATGCATGGTAACATTAACTATATATGACACATTGTTATATTTTTTATCTGCTATGAAATGTGAATATTTTTATTTTATTTTTTGCCACAATTTAAACAAATCATAACATAGAGGGGGGGACTGGCATAAGGGCGGCTAGACCTGTTGGGAAAAAAAAATGACAAAATAAATACAAGGCTTCATTTTTGTGACCAATTGTTGTAAGAAAAATTGTGTTGTTTTGTCCATGTTGTGCAATTTTGTGGCTTCATTGTTATTTTCTCATGAATCCAACATGATTTTTGTAGTTACTTTGTTGGCCCCCCCCCAAAAAAAATAGGATGGTTGAGAAATAATCTTGGTAGCTGCAATGTTCACTGATCAAAATAAATGAATTTCATTTTTTGATTTAGCATCTTTAATGTAGCTGAATTGGTTATACATCAGCTACTTTTTGTATTGAATGTGGATGTGTATCAAAATATTTTCCAACACAGTACATTGAATTAAAACATTTGCAGAACATTATTTTAGTCTAACGGGATAAAACTAGCTTTCCCAAGCTTGAAAATTGCAGAAGAAAAATTATGAAATGACACTCTACTTGACCCACATCACAATTACCATTTTCTGCAAATACTCAGTCAACTCTATGGAAATTTTCCTTCCTGGAAGTTTTCAAGGTTAGAATCAAGACTGTATCTTGAACTCGAACTGAAGTAAATACGTTTACAATTCATAATGATCTTAACATTTAATTTATACTGAGAAATATTACTGATGTATGATGTTATTTACATAATGAATGTCACTGCTCAAATACACCAATAACTTGATTTGGAACCAAAAATACTCCAAGTACAAAACAGCAATTGATATTATATAATCGTGGAGATAAACCATTAAACTAAACAAATTGAATATATATTACACACGAGTTGTTTTAATTTACGAGCTACGTGAGCACGGTGTCCTAGATAGTTTGTTCTATACTACTGATCAGGATATTGCCGGGTTGAGTCACAATGACGGAAAATGGTTGTCTTTAAAAACCGAGGAAACATCGAAGCTCAAGTTAATTGCAAATGAAAAATGAAAACTAATATGGTGTAAGATTGATGCCAGTTACAAGTATGATGGCACATATTTCTTTAAGAAAAGTACTCACATTGAGCAACCTCTAATATGTTACATGGCACGCTAGGGGTTTATTCGTGGTTGCCTTAAAAAAAAAACAAAAAAAAAACGGCATTCATTAAGAACTTCTTACTTACAATCGATAGTGTTCCTATCATCTCAAATAGCGCGATTATATTTACTCGCATATCTGGGTTCGAAACTCCGTAGATTACGAATTTAATTTCTCTAACCTGTATCATAGTACTGTTTGCATTAAACTATTATTTCTGTCCACTATTATCAAGATTCTACTATAGAATCCAGGGGTAGCAGTCTGTTCCGTCTGGTATATATTTATAATTATTTGTAACACAAAAATCCTATATACCTTTATTTCTTTCATAGGAATCTGGAACGACTGTGAGTATATATGAGAATTAATTACTAGGCCGTCATGCCAGTGTGTCTGCTACGCACGAGCTTATATAACAACGATTCAGTGCCATCATATTTTGGTGATGCATGCTTAGTCGTGACGGTATATGGGTAGGTGCGTGCAGGCAAGGTGATGGGTGCCATTTACTCGCGGACTTGGGTTCGAAAGTTCGTAGAGTACGAATTTAATTTCTCTAACCTGTATGATAGTATTGTTTGTATTAAGCATGGCGCAGAATACAAAAAAAATAGCACGAAGAGTCATTGTTTAATATTGTGAGAGAAAACATCTAACCGTTGATATTAGCCGAATCACATGTGAGAATCTAGCCTAGCGACTATGAACGTGAAAATGTCACCGGTGATAGGGAACATCACGCTTAAAAATTATTTTTCAATATTAATATAATATTGGCATCAGAATGGCTGAGATTTTATGAATACCTTTCTCTAAGTCCAGATAAGCATAAGCTATAGGTGAGAGAAATAATTCAAAACGTTTACAATTATCAGATTTGAGGCTGCTAACAGTATTATGAGGGCTGAGGCAATCCTTAGTAATGGATCATATGAGCTCATCTGATTTTTTTAAGACGGCGCTCCTGTATTTCTACGAGACACTATTATAGTATTGCAGATTACCATAACTGAATGGTTTACACTTGATGAAACTGTGTTCTTACCGAGTTATATAAACGTTCTTGTGTTAAAGTTCAATGACATTAGGGCTATCACTGCATGACTAGAAAAACGTGAATTCTGCGGCAAAACATGACATTATTAAACAATATCACATTTGCTGACAGTACGTGTTGGTCTCAGTGCTAGATCATACCTTACATGTGGTATGGGAGTAAAGTCGTGTAATCAATTTATTATCGCGAACGCAAAGACTCCCAGAAACTATGACAGCAAGTAAACCTGACGAATCCCTGGAAGAAACATACACAGAAGTCAACGAAATAATAACCAGAACTGAAACAATTGCAATTTATTTTATCTTGCTACCAGTAGTATATTGTTCAATAAAGTTAACGCCATCGGGAGATCATATATCTCAATATCACGAGACTAAAGATGTTCATATTTTTTAAAATCTTAGTTTACATTTTAGTACGCAGCTGCGATTATACCTGCAGGAAACTTGATAACTACCTATGTGTCTAACCAGTATGTCTAAAGGTCAAGCAAACCAAGTACTCACTATGCAATTACATCATGACTACTGGCACATGGTCAACTTTGTTCAGTATTTCATTAAAAAAAAATATATATATATTCGTTGTGAGACACAATGAGTTCCGCCGATTTGTCAGTTTTCAGCACTATCTCATGGTCCACACATTGTATGTGTAAACAACATATTGGGTTGTATTTAACTGTTTTATTTAATTACACAGTACATCTCTCTCTCTCTCTCTCTCTCTCTCTCTCTCTCTCTCTCTCTCTCTCTCTCTCTCTCTCTCTCTCTCTCTCTCTCTCTCTCTCTCTCAATTAGGTCACTAATAGTGAATTTAAACTAGATTATGTACTTACTTGTCCTGTTGCATTCTGCTGGTTTATCGAAAATAGCTTGAGTTGCACAAATATCTGTAAAATAACAGACATCCATCAATTACAAATTTTGTACATCTGACTGCTGCCTTCTAAAGATGTTTATAATTCTGAAGACTCGTTCGCGAATGTTAACGAATATACAACTGTTAACGAATACACGCGATCCAAGGACCAATGAAACTTTTAAGCTAACAGTTTGCGGTCACCTTACCGAATTTTGTAAACGTTTTTAACAGTTTGTCATTAAGACTATTCCAATTTCCTCAAGATGAACCCAACAGTATCTTCCAAAAAAATGTTGCCTATTGGGCTAGGATAAGTGTCCATTTTTACATTATTTTAACAAGAGAGGCAACTATTAACCAGACCAAGCTTAAACCTCTTTGGTAAAACTTTCTGCTATTATATAAAATAAAAAAATATAACACAACAATGTGCAGTCTATTGCGCGACTTTTGGTTTCGAGTCAAAAGTTTCTCCTGTTTTCAAGAACCTAAAAACAACTTTCCTTGTCGACTGAAGGGTTTTAGAGGCGTTAATATGATAAAAAAAATGCCCTCTAATCAAACTAACAACTGCAGTGGGAGGAGCCAGTCAAAAGACCCTGATTCATGCTAGGGTTATTATTATATTTTCAGTCTGTAATCCTTTATTCTCATACAAAAAGCTTCTTAAACTTAAAAAAGTTTAGGAATCGTTTAGAATGCGAATGTTTGCGCCAATATATATATATATATATATATATATATATATATATATATATATATATATATATATATATATATATATATATATATATATATATAGTTTCCGCAACTAGTCTATACCAGCTGGTTGTATTTATAGTTTTAACACATGTGGAGACAGCCATGTAGAGGTTTACAAACGCAACGTTTTTGTGTTTATTTGTTTGTCGTATATATGTTTTGTATTTGCCATTGAAAAAGACTCATTAAGAGTCGAAAGCGCTTAGGCTAGTTAGTTACTAGTTTCGTACTGTTCGTCGTCAGTTTATTGCATATAAACCTCTACATTGCTGTCTCCACATGTGTTAAAACTATAAATACAACCAGCTTGTATAGACTAGTTGCGGAAACTGAAAACGGTGTATAATTCCCTAAAAGTCTACAAGCCAAAGCGACATCTGTTTTTACTTTTTGTACATTTATGTAACGTAGATTATATCCCGGATATTTGATTCTATACCGGTTATTCTTATAGTAAAAATTGAAGGATAATAAGAAGATTTAGAAAATGTTAAATTCTACTAGTGCATAGTTTTCATTTTCTAGTCTTCTTGGTTTAGACCGCTTGGTTTCAGTTTATTGCATCTATTTTAATCAATCCCTGACACACGTGATCCCTTGGTGGATCCAGTACGCTTGAAAGGATTGTTATTCGCAATATGATTTGTATTATATATATATATATATATATATATATATATATATATATATATATATATATATATATATATATATATATATATATATACATAAAGATATTTATAATATATCAATGTCGTTATGTTAATATTTCTTCTAACTTTACACATGAATATTTTTCTTTAATCAAATTTAAATTTTATATAATCTTCATTGCTATACCACCTGTCAACGTTTTTATTTTTATCATAAGCAGAAATAATAGAAATCATGAAAAATAAAATTGTACGCTTTGGAATTTTGCTAATTTTTCTAAAAAGGAGTATTAATATTCTTAAATTCAAACATCTTCTAGTTTTTGCAGGGAATAAAAAAATACTATTCTCAGGAAATTTATTTTGTTGCTTTATGTTATTTATTGATGATTGCGGGATGGTTAGTACAAACAATTTTGTTTTCAGCCCCCTATCCCAAGAAATATAGTGAGAAATATAGACTTGAAAGAGAAAATGATGTTTATAAAACTGAGACAGGAAACTAACTTTCAGTATCTAGTTGAGAGATAAAGATACTACCCAATTTGCCCATCCACCTCACATCACAAACCCAATAGCACTTATCTTACCGGCGTCAGTTATTAATGTTTGTTATAAAATATGTTAAGATTATGTGCGAATTGTGCACCAAGCTTCTTAAACAGCCAAAAAAAAAACAGACTCCAGTTGCGAACCTTATTTTTTTAAAAAAATACATACCTATGTATATTAGATGCAAAAGTAATGAAGGTAGCAGAGAACGTATAGGATGCCACATGACGCGTGTCCTCGGGTCAAGCTTCTTTAGCACAACTGTCTGTCTGTTCGTCTGAAGGAAAGGTCTTTTTTAACCCAGAAATCGGTTTCGCTCACCCAAGAGCGATGTCCTTGTTAATCGTAACCATCAGGTAATTTATATCAATTTGATGCGTTTAGTTCAATTAAGGTGAGAGGACTTTGATTTCTAATTGATAACATTAGATAAACAGCCTTGACAGCAGTCATCATTTATGAAACGAAGACAACAGCTGATAAACAAATGTTACTATCAAATCCAAGAGCTCTAAGAGATATCATATTACTCATTGGAGCGACTATTTGTTCTTTTTACCATAAGCAATATATATATATATATATATATATATATATATATATATATATATATATATATATATATATATATATATATATATATATATATATATATATATATATCCTATGTTTTTCAAATAAGTAACAGAACATTCCCATAACCAACAAGTATAATTCAACATATACGGTATTGCCCTTGAAAACAAAGAAAATTTAAAGGAACTTATACAATATTGGGAATTAAATCCCAGATAATCCTAAACGTTCTATCACAAATCCAACAGTACAGTGTTCTGACTGAATTACAGTAGTGTTTTGAATGAATTTGCAACTTTTAATGTCCTGATGTATCTATATTCTGCCTGTATCATTATGACATAATCCATAATGTCTTTGAATGAATTCTTAAAAATCCCATTGTTAATAAAGTCAATAAACACTTTTGTAATTCCAGTAAATGATTTAGATAAATGAACACACTGAAATGTTATTCCATAAAGAGTAATACTAAAATATGGGTAAATATTTTTTTTTAGTATCACTCCAACAAGAGTGATCCTAAAATATGGCTAATTAATCATTTTTGTCGGAACGAAAACATAAGACACAATAAGATGAAGAGGTATTGGATCATTTTCTCATCAAATTCTTTCACAAGTTTTCATCTAGAATATTCCAACTTTTGTAGAAAAGTTACACCTTGATCACCTTTATCAGTAAACAACCTATTTATACCTTACAAACAAGACCAAAACTAGGTAGACAATAGAATTTCCAAGGGAAAACGTAAGGTTATGAACTCAAATCCAGGTAAACTTTTTTAAAAGAATGACGTTGGACAGGTAGGTACAACCTACACATAATAAACAGCAAAGGTCGAACACAATGCAAATTAAACATACATAACACTTCCGCTCACAAAGAAAACGTAAGATTTTAAGATTTACACAAAAAGGTTTTCTTTTGGAAATTATATATATATATATATATATATATATATATATATATATATATATATATATATATATATATATATATATATATATATATTGTATATTGTATATATGATACAATGTTAATTAAAATTGTATAGGAAGATGTCTTTTGTATGACACAAAATATACATAATATAAGCAATATAATACCCGGTACTCCTTAAGTGTATCCGTTATAAGATTTGCATTTTACTTGATCTGCCTAATGTTAATGTTTTATTAATGCAACGTAAAATTCCAGCTCAACAATCTCTGATCATTGTTTTTCGTTTTGTTAATGAAAGTAAGGTGGGTTGTAATCACTGAATACAATAAATCGGACAAGGAACTGAACACTTCAAAGTGTTGCAAACGCATTATCAAAACCAAATTTTCCTTCCCGACCGTGGAGTAGTTTCTCTAAAGTTTGATTCATTTTTTTATAAAAATAGAGTACTGGGTATCACACGCCATTTTAAACTTCTTAAATCTATCCCGTACCAATCCCTACATTACTTGCATCAAGGGACAATCAAAGTAACTGTTTGAAATTTGAAACGGAAAGAACGGGAACAAAGTATGACTTTTAATTTGTCAGAGGACTCTTACCATTTGACAGACCAATGGAACTTAGATTTCCCACTCGACAAATCTGGGACTGCGCAATTATAAAATTTTCAGCAACATTTCAGATAATATTCAGCCATACCTAAAATTCGCATCAGTTGTTTTTTGCTGAGAGGCACTGGGAATTAAGAGATAGCCTCAACCATAACTTTTCCATATATTTAGCTTTCTAAAATCAGTACACATACGGAAAGTACTATCTTGTTTAGATATAAAAAATAGGGTAAACTCCAGTTTGGTTCGAGGCAATCATTCTCCCACTGAATTTATTTTCTCCAACGTTCATGCTTGAGAGGATTCATACTGGAACGATGCTGTTTTACAGCTGTAGAATCAATAATTTCAACGCCAAGGTAGATTGTATTTGTTCGTGTTGGAGCATCTGAACAAAAAGTGCTCATATTTGACAGAATACCCATTTTAATTCACTCTTTTACTGCAGTCGAAGATGTTAAAGTTTCTAAATAAGATTGTCAAATATTTCCGTATTCCAAATATTGGATAAATCAGTTACTGCATACCCACTACGTGGGGCTATCTACACCAAAATTCCGCTTTATCATATTTTTAGGGCAAATGTATTTTTGTTTCCATCTCCCACGTGTATTAATTATGTAATTTAAGTGATTTGCATTTTCTGATTGTATAGGGACATTAATACTTAGGCTGAGAAGGACTTTATCGTTTGGGCAAGAGAGCCAAAAAATCTATCATCAGGCTGAAAACAGGTTTCCTTTGTAGTTTTATCATACTTTAGTTTCATTTTTGACTCTGTAGAGAGAAGATTAGTTCTTACTACTTCACAACTTCACAAACGTTTGTTAACTTATATTTGAAATTAAAAACACATTCAAGATGGCTGATCTTGGAATCATCATTTGAAAGAAGATTAGCTTTTAATAGCTTCGAAGATCCTCAGACAGTATATCCAAAAACTAGCTCAAAGGGACTAAGCTAATGATTCTTGAACTTATTCCCCAACAGCAAGCATCAGTAAATGAAATATAATTTCCTGCATGAAAGCAATGTGACCGAATCATATTCGTCAACATTTGATAAAATCCTTTAAAAACGTATTGACTTTCAGGATGATATGCAGAAGATTTGAACCGTTGGATGTCTAATTCAAGCATGACTTGTTCAACAAAGAGTGGTTGTCTTTTGTTACCCCGATTATAATAGAGAAATGGGTAGTAAAAAGAGGACCATTGCGATCAATACCTTTTTATTGCTCAGTACAAGTAGCAAAAATGAGATGGTCAAAAGTCTGACCTATAAATGTCTCAGATAAAGAATTAATTTCCTGATCAATATTATTCTCAAGAGTTTGTTTGCCACTGCCTAGTGAACTACACAAACTGGGTATAAATCAGGGATTTCATTTTGAATGGAATAAACGTTTTTGATCCAATCAAGGCTTGTCCGATGCAAATGAATTAGCTGCAGCTCTAAATTTTAAACTGAATCTATCAGAAATAACGTTCCCTGTCTGTTGAGCACCACCTTTCAAATAGTTTTTATTTTTCCATTGCAAATTCAAGACGGGTTTGTTCATTTCATTTTTAACAGTTTCCAACCCTTTGTCGATTTTCTCCAGGTACCAGCTCATAACCCTTCAAGATATATTCTTTAATTATCTTATATGTAGCGCTTTGTGCATTAACAAAGGTCAGTACTTTCTTTAATATTTGAAGTTTCCAGCAATTTTCTCAGAGTGAGGAAATTATGTATCTACGTGTTCTTCAAAATAAGGCACTAACCAAATATTTTGATAATATCTTAATTGTATGTATAATGTATTGTTTTTGATTTTCAAGATATAATTCTTTTAATTTCAAATACATTCTCTCTCTCTCTCTCTCTCTCTCTCTCTCTCTCTCTCTCTCTCTCTCTCTCTCTCTCTCTCTCTCTCTTAATTTCAAATACATTCTCTCTCTCTCTCTCTCTCTCTCTCTCTCTCTCTCTCTCTCTCTCTCTCTCTCTCTCTCTCTCTCTCTCTCTCTCTCTCTCTCTCTCTCTCTCTCTCTCTCTCTCTCTCTCTCTCTCTCTCTCTCTCTCTCTCTCTCTCTCTCTCTCTCTCTCTCTCTCTCTCTCTCTCTCTCTCTCTCTCTCTCTCTCTCTCTCTCTCTCTCTCTCTCTCTCTCTCTCTCTCTCTCTCTCTCTCTCTCTCTCTCTCTCTCTCTCTCTCTCTCTCTCTCTCTCTCTCTACACTAGCATTTGCTTATAATTTTCCTATTTCTGAATTTGTAGTGTTATTTTTTCCGAACTTGCAGTTTTGATAATTCCAATTTCAATTCTTTGTTTTAACTGTAATTCCCTTAATTTGTTATCAGGACCAGATATCGGCTTACAAATCAAATTTGAAAGCACATTTATCCATTCTTTTTCGTCAAATATTAGATAAAAATATTGTTTCTTGTTTTGTTAAGGATTTTTTTTTTACTCCGAAATATCATAATGCATTGCAAGCTCAAGGAAGCCATCTCTTTTCAAATGCTTTAACTGACCCTTCCTTGGTAGGATTTTTGTAACACAATTTACTATATTAGATGGCATTGTGAATGCTTGATGGTTTTAGTAAAGATTTCTAAAAAAAAATGTAAAATTAAACTCTGTACCATGGACACCGAAAAGTCTGAAACAAAGTCAAGTTAAATTTTAAGAGCCAATTTTTAATAACTTTAAAATGTGACATTTTTGACAAGCTCGCAATTTCTGTCACGACTGTGTGGTCTTAAACTAAGTAACACAAAGACAAAACCAACAAATTTAGGAAAATTCAGCAAATAATTTCTTTCCCTAGAAGACAAGGTGAAAATTTAAAAGGAACTGCAGTGTCGTGAATTGACTCTCCAATAATGCTATACGTTGTATCACAAGTTCAATCGCATATAGTGTTCCGAATTAATTCCAGTCTTGAATGTATTAATGTACGAAAGTCTTGTCGTATCACAATGATATAATTCAGAATGTTTTTTTTAAATTAATCCATGATAATACCAGCATAGTATTAATCCATCAAATGGGCTTTTTAGTAATTCTTATGAATGATTTCAATAAATGATTCCTCTTCTAATGGCTTCTTGAATTAGTAGATGTAGTTTTAACATTACATTTTCAGTTAGATACTAGAGACCCACATATGCTAAATCTCTTGTCGATACCAAACATCAAAATACTGTCCTATTATATATCGACTATAAACAGGCTTATGAAAAAAAAAGATTGTACCTTCCACATTGTAAAAATATGTTAAAAGCTTCGTTTCTGGATAGTAAATAGGTAAAAATAGAATTGAAATATGGTTTAGGAAAGTCATGACTGGGTCAGGAATGGCATATTTAGAATCAAACTTTATAACCTCGGTGTTATATTTCCATTAGAGACTTTTAAATGTTACAATGTTACTTTCCTGCTAAATAGAGTCAGTAACAAATATAGCATTCTCTCTCTCATATAAAGTATACTTAGTTCTTATAAAGGCAATGTTTGATTCTGACTTACAATACGAACGATAAATCTTGTTGTGGTTGCAATAGTTTGTCAGTGTACTATTTATTTATATATCGTGTATGCCGAGCCATTTAAAAGCTTCATTATCAGCAAGGTTCAGTGCCTGCAGTTCACCGGGGAACTTTGCCAGTGGACAGTTGTTCACAAAGTGTGACCTGGTCAGTAGAGCTCCACAGTTATAGGAAGATTCAGTGGTCTGGCTCCATCGTACAAGGTTGACTGCACAACGACCCTGTCCTGTCCAGAAATGGTTCAGGATGGTCCACATATGTCGTGGAAGGTTGAAGCCAATATACTCTCCGGATGGATGAGACTACTGAACTGTTCCTTCGCGAAAGGCGCTAAAGAGTGCACAACCGAGAGAGCTGCAACTCGTGCAGATGTCAGACTAATGGTTTAACACATAGGTCTGTTCTTTCGCCAGGTCTGTTCGATGTTTATATCAATGACTTATCTGAAATACATTCGCGCAAGTTCATGCAGATGACATTGCTCTCGGGACCCAAAGTCACTAGTTTACTGAGCTTGAGGAGGTACTGAACAAGGATCTTGAGGAAATGACGAACTTCTTCAAGAAGTGGCGCCTGCAGCCGAGTACAACAGTAAAAGTCTCCAGCGTCTTCTACCTAACAATGCAAATGCGAACCGTGAGCTTTGCATCTTCTTCAATGGGCAGCACATACAATATGTCAGTGTATTAAACTTGGGAAAACAACTACGGTCTAAATGGCTACAGGTGAAATGTTCACTCCGAGTAAGTTTTGTTATAAAATTTACTGCCAGTGAATTATTAAAATAAAAAAAATCGATATGATCTAATAGATATTAAATGTTGAGTTTAGTGTTGCCGTTTTTTTATTTATTTATTTTTTTAAATTGAATATAAAAGTTTCAACCTTACAGGCCAAATCCATTGGTTTGAAAATGAAGAAAATAACTCTGAACAGCTATTGGTGAAATTTTTAATCCGAGTACGTTTTGTAACCAACATTGCTGCCAGTAAATTTACCGGGGCCACATGTGGCCGAGTGGTCCAAAGCGCTCTCCGTTACGGATCACTGCCATCTCACCTCTGCGTGGGTTCAAGTCTTAGATTCGTCGAATATGGATATGTGAGAAAGCTTGCCAGTAGCTTCTCGTGGGTCAATAGTTCTTTCCGCGGATTTCCCGGTTTCTTCCTCCCCCGTTAATACTGGCCGCCATGTATAGCCTATCAAGTGCTGAAAAATGGCGTTAAGCCCCACATCAACAGCCGCCAGCAAATAGGTCAAATCAGATATCGCTCTTGCCAAACAGTGTTAGTTTCTCTCAGCTCAAAGAAATATAAGATAAACATTGTGATGTAAACAGAGGTCAGTCAGCGAATGCTGGCAGGACTGAATAAAAAATAAAAATGACCAAATCTTGCATGTGAAGAATTATGCATCCTTTCACAACGTATCAAAACAAATAACCTTCTCAACTGTAGTCGTTCGCGCATTGATTAAGCCAAGGTCGGTCAAGTCAGTGCTTGAGCAGGCAAATCTAATACATTTATCATCATAACTGATTAATGAAAATTTGCCCGACTGGATAATCAATATGATTGAAATATATCTTGCTGTCAGTCATATTTATAGCAAGTTTCGTGTGATTCTTAAAGTTAGTTTTGCCAAACATTTATTATACTCTTCCTACCTCACCCCACCGAATTTATAAATGGTAAACCGATAGAATTCTCCATGTCATTTTTAATCGGTTTGATCGTGGTACAAAAATATCGTTATGATATAGCAGCAAAATGGTAAAGATTAAGATCCATTGTTCCAAAATGGTTTCACGTTTGCCACCGATATGCATTTTTTGTTTCTATTAAGAAAATGATAAATTGTTTGTCATATAAGTGCTTACTATTAGAAGTCTGCTGTTTATTATTATTAATTTTTTAAAAAAAATTCTTTATTACTTTTATCTTTCGAGAAGCAAATTTCTTTATGTGGCAGGAATCTCTCCCCTTTTTCAGTAGTCGCAGAATGGTAGTTTAACTAGTATAGGATATAACCAGAAGGGAAGCAACTCTAACAAACTTAACATACACGACCTGAAACAACATCAATTCGAAAATGTCAAACGTTCTGTAACTAACTAGACATAAGTTTACACTGATGCACATAAGAAGTTAATAGTTTATTCCGCTATCTATCATTTCATCTCTTTAATCCGGGTAAAATTTGCTATTAAGATGTAGTTCAGCAGGCGACCACTCGGGTATGGTGGGTACAACCACAGGAGTCTAGTTTTATCAATTAAGCACGACGAAATTTCTGACTACATGAAATCACCTTATCGGTATTATACAATATTGTATAATACCGTTATGGTGATTTTAGGTAGTCAAAAATTTCGTCGTACTTTATTGATAAAACTGCAGACTCCTGTGGTACAATGAAAGCCCCATCAACCAGATATTATTTATGTGCTATGTCTTACATTGTAGGACTAGGGTGGTGGGGTGAGTTGTTTTGCGGTTATTATGAACACCGAAATACACTTGTATTTACATGTTCTTGGTGTATATATCGGTGTACACGCAGGAATTATGGTTTGGTTTTGTCTGAATAGCATTACAGAACAAAATAAAATATGATTGGTGCGATTTTGATATGAATTATTTACGATTTGCCTGGTTATAGCTGAGACTTGGCCTCAGTTTATGCAGTGGCGTGACTAGGTCGTGCTTGATTCGACATATAAGCTCAACTGTGAATCATAGTAATACATAACACAGAATGAAAGTGAAAAGAAATAAAAGTACTCTCCGACAGAACATATCTTTAACCTTTAGTGATACAGTTTTTGATATATAAATAGCATTTAATGTAATTGTTGTTTAAAAAGTTTCCCAATTTTTTGTCAATATTGAAACAGACTTGTACGCTACTTTTGTTAATATGACAGTTGATTGAAAGGGGTTGAGATGTCTTGGAAGTATGCAATATTCATAAAGGATTTGAAATTTATGAGTTCATATAATGCCTTATGACAGGAAAATAAGTAAGCTGGTTTTGAATGTTGGATTCATTAGATTGAATGGGCATGATAGATGTCGTATCAAAAGTACATATACAGAATGAGAGTGAAAAGTAGCAAAGTACGAAAGGCATTCAAGATAGTACATGTAGGAGTGAGAAGAGTGATTGTAACAAGCCAGGATATATGATGATTGACAAGACAACTTGGGGAAAGCATTTTTGCAAAGAAAAACTTTTTTTTGCAAATTGTAATTACATTTAACTACATACATAATGAATCAAATTTCAATGACTGAATAATTTGAGCACACAGATGAGTTAATCCTATATTATTCAAAATTTTGTTCCTCTTGAAAATCAGGCTTCAAGTCCTGTTATGCAAAGTAAAATAAACATAACCAAAAACAATAAAATATAGCACATTATGATGAAATTTCTGGTTCATGTTTAGATTTTTTTGCATTAATTGTCAGTTCGAACATTGATGCATTGTTTCCTTAGTCCAGGTTTACATCCATTAGTCCTTGGTGCAACAACAGTTGTCTGACTGACCGTAGATGTTATGTAATTTTGTGCTTATATCAATGTGGCATCTAAAGAATTTGTACAAGTTCGTTTGTTGCTCTATCATTTTTATCCATGCTAATTTTGTTGATTGAAATTGTTATCCATGCTGATTTTGTTGACTAAAATTGTTGGTAACTATCAGCAAGAATTCTTCAGTGCCTACTACATCTTCCTCCTGAAGGATAACTGTTATATGGAAAAGTTCTGATTGTCCATTTCATTTTCCAGCTTAAAGACTGATGTTGGACTAAGACTGATTTTATCAAAAATGTTAGGCCTGTTTTGAACTTTATTAAAAGAACTATGAATGAATTTTTTGGACTTAGAAAATTTGTTGCAAGGTTGATTTTGGACTTGATGTGATGTTTATTCAGAAAAATAAGCAAATGAAATAATCTACTAAAACAATGTACTCTTTATTATGAAATGAAAATAGGTCTGTGGCTACTTTTTGCCATGAGTATTCAGGGACAATCTGTGGGATGAGAGGTTCCTATTGGTTATAACTTCTGGGCTCTAAGCAGATACAGCATTTTGACATTAAATCAGAAATGTCAACTGAGATTCTTGGCCAAAATAAGACATCTCTGGCTCTTTTCAAGTACTTATCATTACCTAAATGTCCCAAATATACAGTTTGTAGCATTTTCTTCCAGAGGACTTGTATGACTATTTTATGACCATTCAAGATTAACCCATCTGCAGCTGATAGTCATGAGTCAAGCTAGACTTGAAATTTATGGAGAAGTGACTTCTCCTTTTGGACAGATCAGGCAGAAGTCAGAGCTGAAAAGGGAGAAGTCGGAGAAAAGCAAGACATGAAATATATATATATATATATATATATATATATATATATATATATATATATATATATATATATATATATATATATATATATATATATATATATATATAAAGAATACAAATCATATGGCGAATAACAACCCTTTCAAGCATACTGGATCCACCAAGGGATCACGTGTGTCAGGGATTAAATAAAATAGATGCAATAAACTGACGACGAACAGTACGAAACTAGTAACTAACTAGCCTAAGTGCTTTCGACTCTTAATGAGTCTTTTTCAAAGGCAAATACAAAACATATATATGACAAACAAATAAACACAAAAACGTTGTGTTTGTAAGCCTCTACATGGCTGTCTCCACATGGGTTAAAACTATAAATACAACCAGCTTTGTATAGACTAGTTGCGGAAACTGAAAACGGTGTATAATTCCCTAAAATTCTACAAGCCAAAGCGACATCTATTTTTACTTTTTGTACATTTATGTAACGCAGATTATATCCTGGATATTTGATTCTATACCCATTATTCTTATAGTAAAAATTGAAGGATAATAAGAAGATTTAGAAAATGTTAAATTCTACTAGTGCATAGTTTTCATTTTCTAGTCTTGGTTTAGACCGCTTGGTTTCAATGTTCTGAGGCGGCGTATCCAGTATGATTCCTTTTTCTTCCTGGTTTCGGAACTCCAGCTGTGGTTGTTAGAAATAGCGATAAGTATTATATCACTGAAAGTGTGGCCAGGGGAGGAGAAGTGTTCTGCGACCAGACTTTTGTACAGCTTTTTTGTCATCCAATCAGATCTATGAAGGTTTATCCTTTTGTGTAGCTTTTCAGTTTCTCCGACGTACTGAAGGCCACAGATCTTACATGTGATGAGATAAATCACATTCTCTGTTTTGCACGTTTTGTTTGGACCATGTATGTTTAGTTTTTCTTTAGTCACTGTGCTAGTGAATGTCTTGGTCTCTATCATATGTTGACAGGTTTTGCATCTTTTATCGCCACAAGGTCCAGATTGACTAGATTGGTTTTGACTAGCGATTGGCGTTAGCTTTGCCCTGACTAGGATGTCCTTTAGGTTTCTTGGTCTCCGGTAAGCTACTACAGGTTTGTTTGAAAGTATTAGGTTTAGTATGTCTGACGATTGCATGGTTGGCCAGTGGTTTGCGATGATTTTACCTACTTTAGGATTGTCTGGGTGATAGGTCAGAATAAATGGTATCCTATCAACCTTTTCTTTCTTTCCATATCTGAGTAGGTCATCACGGTTTGTTTGTTTGGCCCTTTGGATTGCCTCCGCAATCAGGTCTTTGTCGTAGCCTCTGTAAATTAAATGTTTAGCCAGCTTATCAGACCTTTCTAGGAATCTTTCATTGTCAGAGCAAATTCTGCGTATCCTCAGTGCCTGGCTATATGGAATGTTCCTAATGCAGTGTTTTGGATGACAGCTGTTTGGGAGGAGATACTGGTGTTTGTCGGTTGGTTTCGAGTAGATGTCTGTGTGTAATTTGTTTTCCACCAGTCTGGTTGTTGTGTCCATGAAAACATGGTTTGAGTTGGAAATTTCTGCCATGAATTTTATTGAAGGATGGAAGTTGTTTGCCTTTGATATGAAGTCATCCAGACTTTCTCTTCCATACTGCCACTTCATTTTTATATCATCGATAAAGCGTACCCACTGGTATGGACCGGTGTACGCTCAACTGATGCTAAGAGCTGACCCTCAAGTTTTCCCATGAAAATGTTAGCATACGAAGGGGCCATTTTAGTACCCATTGCAGTTCCGTTGATTTGTAGGTAGTTTTCTTCATTAAATTCAAAGTTGTTGAGTTTTAGGACAAGCTCCAGGAGTTGGACTAAGAAGTGTGTGGGTGGATTGTTTACAGTTCTTGTTTCCCATGCTTCGCTACAACCCAAAATCACTAAAAGTGATAAAATGCTTAATTTTGCAATTGAAAATAATATCAGTTTTGTTGTTGTGTACAGATTTTTGCCTTGCAATTACTAGTGTTTGCTAGTTTAACATTTTATAAGTTGTATACATGAAAGGGGGAGGATAAAGTCATTAACAAAGGAGAAGCCAAAGAGTATAATTCAGCATTAGATCAATCTTTATTGTTGGAAAAGAAAAGAAAAAAGGTAAAAAGAAGAAGGGGAATTTTGAAATACATCTTAATTCTGTGTAAATGTTGAATAGGAGCCATATTCTGAATAGAAAATTCCAGTTCTTTAATAAACATAAGTTTTTTTTGTTTCTTATTTTCATAGGACCTTTCTTCAGCACCAAAGCAGATATTGGTATCAATAAGGGAAAAGCATGCAAGAATGACAGATGATGATGAATGTGACAATGACCTTCCATTATTGTCTAACAGCAGAGATATTCATGTTCATCACTATGTTCTTGACCTTACCTGCGTATTTAAGGAAAAAAGATTCAAGGGTTCCATCACACTTTTCTGTGAAAGTCGAATTCCTCATGAACAAAGTGAAAAATTGATGACAACAATAATCAAGGAGCAAAATGATGAGAAATCAGGTGATGACACTGATGCTGCTTCTCCTCAGACTCTGCAAGCAAGAAGTTCACAGAAATCAATAATTGATCTTATGGAGGTATATCAAAGTAGATTGAATTAATAGGAAGTTAGATCAACACTACCCTTGATGAGCAGATTCAATAATATCAGGAGCATGTATAAAAAAGTTGGCAAAAGGTCATTGTGATGGAACCCTAATGGAGACTCAAGATGCAAAGCACATTGAAGTTCCAGGATTTTAAATATTTCCATGGCATAATTATTAACCATCTAACTGTACAGAAAACTTATTTTAGGAAATAATCTTGTTATTTCATGTTTTTTTTTTGTGGCCGGTAACCAGTTCAGCCCATCCCTTAGGATTCACCTTAGAAAGCCATATATGTAGTACCATCAAACCCGGATGGCTGCATGTCAGAGTGCACTATGCAGACAGGTGTCCCTGCCAAATAATATGTGCACACCATTCTAAAAGGCCTCAAACAAAGGTTTGGAAAGGCTCTAAACATTCATTGCACTCAAAAGAAAAACACAGTACACTGGGCCAGATTACCATGTTATAGAGTAAGGCCAGCTTTAAAGATCAGAATTCTTTATTACAGGCATCAGTGTCCAGATGTTCAAGTTGTTGTTGTTGTTGTTGTTGTGCTTAACGCCATTTTTCAGCACACAATAGGCTATTCATGGCGGCCAGTATTAATGGTGGAGGAAGAAACCGGGAAATCACTGGAAAGAACCACCGACCCACGAGAAGCTACTGGCAAGCTTTCTCACATATCCACATTCGCCGAATCCTAGACTCAAACCCACGCAGACAGAGGTGAGATGGCAGTGATCCGTAACGGACAGCGCTTTAGACCACTCGGCCACTCGGGGCCCCAGATGTTCAAGTACATATTTCAGAAATAAAATTTGTGTTTAAATGAAACATTAAAAAAACCAACAGGAGCTGTTTATAAAAATATAGAAAGTCATGTGCAGCTAGTGATTGCTTTTAAAGAGGCAGTATACTTTGAAGAAAAAGATATTGTATATCGTAAAAAATTAAAAGATAAGGTCACAAATAATGAGATATCACATTTTAATTGATTCTGAAGTAAAACAAACTACATGCAAGGGACTGACCATTTAATTTGAATGGGGATGCAAAACAAAATTTCTATCCCTCATAGCTTGAAAAACTTATCCTTCCTCTGATTTTTTTTAAAAAGAACTGGTTCTATTCAACATATTAACAGAAACAAAAATTATTTCAGGATAAAATAAATAAACATCAGGGGTGGAAAAAATCCAAGGATCCCCACACCAATGAAATTAAATGCAAGTAGTCAGACCTAGAGAGTTTTTTTGACTTTAATAAGAACTGATCATTTCGAAAGAAAAAAAATCTGATTTGTAGAATAAAAAGGCCTTACTCTACCAGTCAATTTAACTGGAGTAAAAAAAATAATATATTTTATAAAAGAAAAACAGTATCTTTGTATCTTTGTTTCAGCCCTTCCCTCCTTTACTTTCCCAATTTCACCTGTGACCTGCCCACTCTTTTGTCTATTAAGATTTAGTGCAATTTTCACATTTTAGCAAATGGCTCACTTTCATGCATTTAAATTGAAACTTGTTTTCCTGATAGATGATAAAATATATAATCTTTACTCATTTCCACATATGCCAACCTTGTTCTCTTCCTTTCACAGTTCAGGATTCTCAGGGATGTATCATTTAATTTCTCGAGGGTAGAAACTGGGATTTTCTTTTGAGTCAGGATGCTTTTTTTTCTTTTATCTCAAGATAATATATGCTATTAGCTAATATTGCATTTTGTAATTTCTTCCACAATTAGAACAAGAACATTTTTTAAAGTTATTTGAAGTTAGGATTTGTAAAAATAAATAATAGATAAATCTCTTCACCATCTAAGCCCACCTTACTCTTGCCGAAAATACAGCATGCAAGCTTAACCCTTAGCATTTGAGTTTTCTTGATAAACAGCACTATTGGTCCTGATGATTGCAAAATTGGTAGATAATATGACAAAAGAATTAAAAATGGAATGTATGCATAGAGCTCATGCACAAACAAGCATAAATATCTTTATATCGGCAAGTGTAATATGTATGTCCACTAGATTCAAGATACTGGAAACTTATATTAGGCTGTAATTCATGCAAATTCACACTTTATAGATGAGCTGTTACTGCCATCTCTTCACTGATGGTGTGGATTTGAGTCTCTGGCTTGGTCAGTGTGGGTACATGACAAAGCTTGCCCAACAACTTCCTTTCAAGTCTCCCTTCCTGGGGTTTTCCTCCTCCAGTGATAATGGTTGCCATGTATAGCCACATTTTCAGCCACATTATAACACATTTCCAGTGTTGAAAAATAGCTTTAAATAATAACAACAGAATCATACATTGGATAATAAATCTGGAGAGTTGAACTGGCATGTGGCAACACAATTTCATTGCCAATTTTCCATGGAATAATCATTAGCAAATTTCTTTCATTACCATTCTCCCAGTGTCTGTGGCAGATGATAACATCATATAACTCTTACATAGACATGACATCCAGGGGTCATGCTACTAGTGAAAGTGGGCAACTAAAATGCCTAAAAAATGTAAATTTTCCCTTTTTGTGTTAGGAACAACTTTGCCCTATGAAATTTTTAGAGGTACATTGACCATACTTTTTTAGATGCCCCCTTGCCTTAGGCTAGTTCTAGGGTTGATTTGTAGTGGTGAAGTCATTAATAGCAAGGCCTAGGTTTGATATCAATTATGCCTACAAAACTCTTGCCCATTTTCAGGCATGTGTTTTGACAGCTGATTGACCATTTACCCTTTCCCAAGTAAGTATCACTGCCTGATAAAGGCAATTGTTATCCATTGATGATGAAACAAACATGTGTTTTGAAGCTTTAACAATTATAGTTATGTAAATAGCAATTTTGTGTTTCAAAATCAGAATCTTTGATCTGGATATTTTGACTGTCTCTTGTTCACTACATCATCATAAAATTAGTTTGTAAGTGAACCAGTAACAGGGAAATAATGGCAGACATCACTTTCTCTGGGAAGTAACAGTTTATTAAATTGTCTGTTTTTGTAAATCATCATGCATATATATGCAGAAAAATATACATTTCATAGAAAGTAAAGTTTAGGTATTATGTTATTGAAGATTTATTTTAAAATGCATTTATGTAGGTCAGAAGTATATGGAACAATGCTATGTTGTGGAATTCATGAAAATAGAGGTGTTGTAAGGTCAAAGTTGTTTACTGACTTTGAATGTGCCATTATTAATATATTAAAATGTGAAGAAAATTGTACAACTTTGATTAAGGTTAGTTGATTAAGCATTGTTACTAACTTGCAATTCCAATAATATAATCTGGTTACTCAGTTAAAATTTGTTACAATGTAGTTTCTGTTCTCTTTTTAAGTCATATGACCAATAAAACTTTTCGACTTGAAAATAAAGTATTGCTTAAATCCAATGTATGTTAGATGCAAAATATGAATACTGGGAAATAGAACACAGTGTGCATTTCTTGCTTTGCATCTACTTCTCCCTGTTGAGCTCTCATTTCCATAATTTAAGTCTAGTTTGATGTCAGGGTGTGCATCAATATATTAATCGCCCTTTCCACACATTTTTTGACACTTCATCACTGATATACTTAATATTATAAACTGAACACCCTCCAAATGTCTGTATTTTTTATTGACATGCTTCAGTTTTGCAAGAGAGATGCACCGTTGCATATATTTTAATGGATAAATACAACTTCTCTTGTGAGACTGAAAATGTTGTACCTCAGGTGAATGGAGACCCAAATGTAAACATGTGACATCATAGCCTTAGTTTCTTAAAGTGGCCATTTATAAATCAACATGTGTGGTCTACTTTGTAAATACACAAAAACAAAACTCAATAGAACAAGTTTCGAGATATCATTCCCATCACCAGAGAATGGCACCCCACATATGAAACAAGAGATTTGAGATAGCATAGTGTTGCTCTCATATGCAATATGTACACCTGACCTACATGTATGTATATCTTCTGAAGTCTGATTTTTCCAGAGTGTATGCTTTGCTTGTGACCACTGATAGAACAACATATTTCAGTCAAGTTAATGATTTTCACTGTGTGAGAATTTTTTTGAAAGAAGCTATTAGATGATTGTACACACTTGAGAAGGTCTTTGCCTGTCAAAAAGAAAGGAATTTATAATACTGTATATAGCAAATTTTGACTCAGTATTTTTAAGGTTTTGCTATTTTACCATTACTGTTTTTGTTTACCTTATGATAGGTACTAGATAGCTTTGGATGTGATATTTTGTTATATAACAATGGATTGACTGTTATATATTACTATGAATTGGCTGTTATATTGTATATAACTATGGATTGGCTGTTATATTGTATATAACTGGATTGACTTATTTTGTATATAACCATGGATTGGCTGTTATATTGTATATAACTATGGATTGACTGTTATATTGTATATAACCAGATTGACTTATATTGTATATAACTGGATTGACTGTTATATTATATATAACTATGGATTGACTGTTATATTGTATATAACTATGGATTGGCTGTTGTATATAACTGTGGCTTGACTGTTATATTGTTTATAACTGGATTGGCTTATATTGTATATAACAATGGATTGACTGTTATATATTGCTATGGCTTGGCTGTTATATTGTATATAAATATGGATTGGTTGTTGTATTGTATATAACTGTGGTTTGACTGTTATATTGTATATAACTGGATTGTCTTATATTGTATATAACAATGAATTGACTGTTATATATTAATATGGATTTGCTGTTATATTGTATATAACTATGGATTAGCTGTTATATTGTATATAACTGGATTGACTGTTATATTGTATATAATTATGGATTGGCTATTGTATTGTATATAATTATGGATTGACTGTTGTATTGTATATAAATGTGGCTTGACTGTTATATTGTATATAACTGTGGCTTGACTGTTATATTATATATAACCATGGATTGGCTGTTATATTGTATATAACCATGGATTGACTATTATATTGTATATAACTGTGAATTGACTATTATATTGTAAATAACTACAGATTGATTATTTTTTATTTCAGAATGTTCTGGACCAGGAATCCATTGACAAAAATCTAACTAGTAATTCACAAACAGAGAGAGCATCTGAATTAGCAGCCTCAGCTGTAGTAGACTCTTTTTTGCTCCAGCAGTCAACCTCAAGGCTGTTTTCTGTCAAACAACTGCATCTTTATAATACAAATGACTGTCATATTTCTTGCTCACCATGTGAAATGCCACCATTCTGTGACAAAGAGTCAGTTATATTGCCTGCAGACACTGAAAATAAACACCTCAGTAGTTTAGTGGATCACTGTTATAATTCATTAGAGGAAACTCAATTGCACCCAAACTTATCTGCAGAAATAACTGATTTGTTTTTATTTCCAAACTCTGACTCTGGTTTAAAGATTGAATTTAACTCCTGTCAGAATTCTGGTACACACATATCAGATTGTGCTGAAGGGCCCAATGAAGTGCAAGGAACTCAAATAACCAGTAAACCTGAAGTGCAGCTGTATGCATTTAAAAATTTACCTATTCAAACTCAGATTTTCTGTCATGATCAAACTGCAGATGCATCAAATACAGGTCATGTGCCTTGTAATGCAGGTATTGAGACATGTTCAGGTATAGAAACATCTGGTGAAATTGCAGTGTGTTATAATACAGAAGATCTTTCATCTTCTGAAGCTCAGGAATGTTATAACTCGGGCACAGACACATCAGAGTCACAGTCAAATCATAACTTTGATGCAGTTCATTTGGCTGAGGTTCAGGTATGTGACATTAAATATGTGGACAAATCAAATACAACTCTGGCATCTCATGAATTAATTTCAGGACCAAGTTCAGCAACTGTTAGTTTTGTGTCGAATTACTCAAGAACACACCCAGTCACTAAGACTGAAATATTGGGAATCTCAAATACACATCCAGTCACTAAGGTTGAAATATTGGAAATCCCAAGTGCAGACGCAGCTAATCAAGAGCATACTTACACTTGTCAGAAGTTAGAGAAACAATCTCCAGTTTGCAAAACTATTATGTTTACTAATAATAAGAATTCTCATACAGCATCGGTTGATTCACTTATCAGTAATCTAATGAGTCACAATTCTAATTTTGAGATATTAGGTAAGCTAGAGCTAGTGCCTGATAAATCAGTAAATTCACATGTAACCATAGACATTACTGATTTACACAGTGCACCAAAGTCTGAAGATTTCAAAGCATCTTGCACAAAGCAGTCAAAATTTGAGTCGGAGTCAACTCTGAAAATCAACAGCAGCCACAGTACAGACTTTCATTTGATTCTGGATAGTTGGAACATTATAGTTGACTATGTAGAGGAGATGGTAGTATATGACAGCACATCTCCTATGAGTCAAACACATGATGAACTTCTCCAAAACCATAATGAACTTGTGCAGAGCTGTGATTTGGTTGCCCAGGAATGTGGTGAACTTGTCCATTGGAGCAGTTTCATTTGCAAAGGAAACAATGTACATGTCTTAAGAAGAGATGATTTTGTACATGTGAATGATAAACTTGTCCAAAAGAATTATGATGATTTTGTCAGATTTAAAGATCCATTATCACAAGCAAAGAATGAAACTGTTGGAAGAAATAAAGAAGGCTTTGTTGGGAATGAAAAACTGGTCAAAAGAAATGATGAATCTCTCCAGCTTGCTAAGGGTGAATTTAGTCAGCCAAATAATATTATTTTCAGAGAAAGTAACAAACATGTAAAAGAAGGTGAAAAACTTGATGGAGGAAGTGATGAACAGGTGAAACAAAATAAAAGAAGAGAGATTTCTATGATTGCAGTTAGAAAAAGGCTTGTCCATGAGACAAGTAAAAACTGTATTAGGATCTGCAAACCAGGTGTACAACATGCACAGGACTTTCCACGGATTATTAGGATCCACTTCACAACAGATCCTCAGGGTTCTTCACTCAAATGGACTCAGGATCAAGATGGAAAGTGGGTTTGTTTTGTTTTGCATGATATAAATTTGTGTTTATAAAGTTTTATTCTCCTTTAAATAAATATATTTTAAATTAACAAATTCTCACAAACCTACTCTTGACAATATTGATTTGTCATGAGATATACTTTAAAGCAATGGATACTGGTGCAACCAGAGAAAACAGGATTTTACATGAACAGCTCCTGTATTTTATGTATTTTATCGTACCCTTTAATTTTTCATACACAATCCAGTTATCAAAATAATAATTAATATTTAAATGCATCCTAATTTTTTGTACATATCACTTTGTTTTATTAAAAAAATTCTTTAAATTTTCATACATAAAATTTCCATAAAGATTTAAGTTTGCAACAAAGATCAAAATTACTGTATTCAGATTTTGATTTTACAATTTTAAATATCTTTACATTTTTCCACCCAGCCAGTCAAAGCCTTTGAACTTGCCACCCAGCCATTACATCATATTCTTTTAATATATTCTTATCAGGGTGACTTTCTGCCACTGAATTCTGTCATTTTAAAAATCGGCATATTTTCCACCTAGCTGCCAGTCAGAGTCTTTGAACTTGCCACCCAGCTATTGCATCATGTACTTTTGATGGACTGGTATTAACATGTACGTCAAGGTGTCTTTCAGCCACTGAATTCTGTCATCATAAATATCAGCACATCTAATTGATCACATTTTCCCACAATGCAGGTGGCTGAAGCAGGACTGGCAAGTCTTTGTATTTTGCCATACATATTACATGCATACCAAAGACTCTCATATAAATGATTTTCTGCATTCTAAAAGACAAATTGGTGTTAAGAAAACATTAAGCAATTCCAAGACCTCTAAATTAATGATTAATTGTTGGTGAGAAAATATAATAATTGATGGGTAAACATGGGTGAAGGCAGCATAGGTCAAGAGTCGTCATATGACCTCCCTATGAAATCATACTACAATATATATTCTGACAAGCTGAAAATATGTCACAAGATTCTGTTTAAAATGATTAGTAAATGTTAGCTTTAGTTTCAGACTGCTCACTATGCTTATGACTGACTGACCTCCCATCCCAACTTTTGCAAAAGATCCAGTGGGCACCCATGTGCATAAATTCTTATTGTCATTAAAATATCTACTGGTGTTTATTAACAAATGAACAAAGGACTTTACAGACCATACTTTTAAATATTATCCTTAATTAGTTCTCCTTATTAAGGCCATCACAGTAACAAAACACAAGGTTCATTTTAAAAGGAGTTGGGAAGCCCTTTGATGTTGTCTTATCTGACAAAAATTACATCTCAGTACATGCTAAAGTGAAGACCACAGACCATTGGTCAACTAGTCCTATTGTTTCATTAGTCATACAAACATAAAATATAAAACCCCTGTCATTTTCCATTGTAAATTTGAAAGTCTCTGTTAAATTGATTTGTATATATACATAACAGCTTCCAATTTCACTTGAGTTTTTCCATTTAATCAAATCAGGTCTCTGCTGTGGGCTAAAATCTCTTAACCCAAAGTAGTAAAGGCACATAATGATAAATGTATGCTTAACCAAATTTGGCTAGTGTCTTTTAGTATAACCAATATGTGTGGTTGCAAAAGATGAAAATCTAGGTAACTATGATTAGCCCAATTTGACTAACTGCAACATTGTCTCTTTCTATAATGTATAATCTCACATCAGAATATAAATATTTGTTTCCTCAGTGAAACATAAACCCAATTATCTGATATCTTCATGTAACTGAGGCATCTAATAATGAAAAAGAAATAAACAACCACCGATAATGAAATAATCACCAATTATAAGTATGAAGAAAACCATTTGTCTTGCTCACTCGGAAAAGGCACCTGTTTTGTTAACTGAGAATCTTTTCACATTCATTATATTGCCCTTCTTTGTCATTTGTATCATCAAGAAAATATAATGATTTAATTTTGTAGCCAAGAAACACATTTGAAAATGAGTTCTGAAACCATTTGAGTTTATTTATGCAGTAAAAATAATATCTCATTTGCTATTTTTTCAATTGATTCAGCACATGAGTTAATGTGCTTGTCTTGCACATTTTCAACACCCAATTGTTAGCTCATTTCCCTACACAGCCTTCTTACTTCTTAATTTGATCTGTAGAGGACTTTAATCCAATATTTACTAAAAGAGACCAAGCTAAAGGTCCAGGAGTATTTAATTAACAAGTATTTTAAGTCTTCATAACCATGGGGCCTACTGACAATGGATCCCATAATTACTGGTACAACAAAATGGATTTATTTATTCAGGTTTTAATTGCCAATGGAATATAATAGTGCCCTTGTAGTGTTTACTTAACTGACAGATAACTGATTCCTAAACAACACATTATTCTCTCTCTCTCTCTCTCTCTCTCTCTCTCTCTCTCTCTCTCACACACACACACACACACACACACACACACACACACACACACACAACAATAATCAGATTCTAGAGTTTAGAGCAGAATAAGACATAATTTGTACATTTGTTTTGTACATTAAGTTGTCAAGTGTTGTGTGCTCCATCAACCTTGTTCAGGTATGATCCCTTTGTTTTTCATACACAGTCATTACCACAAAATGATAATTTTTTTACGTACAATTTTTTGCACACCAAAATTAATAATTATTTTTTTGTGTATGAAAAATAACATTAAATACGGTATTTACTCTTGCAGGTCCCTAAATCAGAAGTCAAAGAGTGGGTTATGTAGGTGCAAAGCATGTAGATTACAAATACTTTATCTAGGCCTCAAAAGAGAGGGCAGATGTAATCCTCCTGATCTGTCCATACAGACATATTTGGAATATTACTTTTGTCATATTAGTGTCATATTATCCATTACTTGTAACCGGCCAACAAATATTTTGATTTTAGTATCTATGTTATGAAAGTAGACAATAATTCAATAATTTCTTTTTGTAAGCAGAACTAGAAGGCAGATATCTGTCATTGATATAATAAGCTTTGCAATTCATATTTACATCATGAATTTAATTGTTTGTTTTAATTGTTACTTTACTTTTTCTTTTTTTTCATATGTGACAATAATTTCCAGGATTTACAGTTGAACTCTCCAATTGTTTGTTTATTGCAGAGAAGGATCAAAGTAACCTTTCAGATAATATCTTTGTACTTCATCTTTGATTTTTACAGTGAATGTGTGTACACACATGGGCACTGGATTAACAACAGATCCCTGTTTCCAAGTCAGGATGTTCCAGATACCATGGCAACATGGGAGGCATGCATACATGTTGAGCCACAGTATACTGTTTTAATGAGTGGAGATAAGGAGCCTATAGTAACAACATCCAGATGTGGTAATTATGTTAGACAGTTGAATTTATTTGCACAAAAATAACAACTGTAAATAAATAGAGGACCATAAATGATGACCCCTTATTTCATTTGATATTTTCTGAAATGGGTCAAATAGTTTATATCTATGATTAAAATGTTAGAAATCATTCATCTTGTTCATAAATTTAACTTGAACCCAAATGATAAACTCTTTATCATATGATGAAACAATAATTTGTTCAGTAAATCATGTCACAGTCATGATTGTATATTTGATCTTGAAATTCGTTTGGGTGATGGTAACATTTATATGTTGTGATATTCCAGTGTGGTGAACTTACCTGATATAACATTTTAAGGAATATGTCTCCTTCAGATACATACCCAGATCATGTTAACATTAATGATATAAGCCTACTACCTCCAGAATCTAGCCCTACTAAAAAGACAAAACTACATGTTTTTTGTTTGTCTCAATTAAACATATTTACTGAAATCTTACTGATAAGTCTTATCATCTTGCCAAGTCTTTGGTTTCTTAACTCTACATTTATAGAAATCCATGAAAGATTCCATAAACTCTTCAGAGTTGTGAAAAAATGACAAAATGACAAAATGCATGCATAGGTATAATAAGTATATCAAAATGATAGGTTTGGTTTTATGAAAAGACATGTTGAAAAAGCATGATTTAAGTAAGTATTATAAAGATTTATATTTCCAAATAAGCATGAGTTCTTGACCTTGGAATTATCAGCATGATGAAGCATTATGAGATTGTAAAGTCATGTCCAACCAACTGAGGTGGCAGGGACCAACCCAGCATAAGTGAACCTAGGAAGGCAAATAAGGGGGCATCCTGAAAACAAAATGGGCACAATTGAGAACGGCCTGGGGCCAGTAATCCCAACCATACTGTAACAAATATGTCAAGCCTAGAGATTAGAGTCAAGACAGTGCTAGTCCAGTTTGATAACAGGACTAATTCATTTCAGTCATGAACATTGATCTAAATTCACTATATGCTTGTTGGGGGTGATCCTAGGGTTAGGCATATGTTGCCACAGCCAAAACCTGTGACCTATACAAAGTTTACTCACTGTTAATTGTATTGCTTGAAAATGAAATTGTTGAAAGAAATACATGACAAAAAACTGTCCAATCTCAGCCCTGATCACTTGTAAAGTGAATGACTGCTGTTAGTTACTTCAGCAAAACAGACCCCAGTCTCTGATTGGCTGCTAGCCAACCCAACTAGTGTGTCTGCTGAACTGACCCACAAAAGGCTTTGTTTGGAAATCCATTCTTTGTTTAAACATTATTTAATTGCATTAGTTACTTCAGCAAAACAGACCCCTGTCTCTGATTGGCTGCTAGCCAACCTAACTAGTGTGTCTGCTGAACTGACCCACAAAAGGCTTTGTTTGGAAATCCATTCTTTGTTGAAACATTATTTAATTGCATTAGTTACTTCAGCAAAACAGACCCCTGTCTCTGATTGGCTGCTAGCCAACCTAACTAGTGTGTCTGCTGAACTGACCCACAAAAGGCTTTGTTTGGAAATCCATTCTTTGTTTAAACATTATTTAATTACATTAAACATCTATTTTTGAAAAGTATTTGAAATTCCTGTTGAAAGTCATATGAACCATGTCTTCAGTTACATTGCATGTTTGGGGCTCCGAGTGGCCGAGTGGTCCAAAGCACTGTCTGTTACGGATCACTGCCATCTTACCGCTGTCTGGGTATGTTCAGAGTCTAAGATTCAGCAAATGTGGATATATCAGAAAGCTTGCCAGTAGCTTCTCGTGGGTCGGTGGTTCTTTATGGTGATTTCCCGGTTTCTTCCTCCACCATAAATACTGGCCGCAATGTATAGCCTATCATGTGCTGAAAAATGGCGTTAAGCCCCACAACAACAACAACATTGCATATTTAACCTGTAATATTTATGATTATGTACATTGTGTTTATAGGTACACTGTATAAATCATTTATAAATGAAATGTAGTGAATATTGTCAGAATTGGTATTGTAAAATGGAAAAGAATTTTTGTATATACTCAAAAGTCCAGTCACACTGCATAGACCCTGATTTACCATGATATAATATGCCAGTAGATCAGGATTTCTGCAGTTTGCAGATGTAATCAGTAGAACAAAGAACACTGATCCTGATCTGCTGGTGTATTATGCCATGGCATATCAGGGTTGTTGTAGATGGAATCAGTTTCTAAATGAGTATATATAGTAATTTTTTTCTTCCTGCAAGAATCTTTGCTGTGTCATTTATGGTTTAAACTTTTTATTAATTACTAGAGTTTGCAATACATGTTTATTGCCAGCATCAGACTTTATGATAAATTACCAGTACCAGACTTCTTGAGAAATCAAAAATATCAGACTTTTGAAATTGTGGTAGTGTAGTATATGTTAGTGTAATATTACCCTAAAAGCTCCAGTCATTCTTGTCAGTGTCAGGATCTCTCATTTGATAGAATTAATTTAACCACGATGTGTTTTGACTAGTTTTATTGGAGACTTTTTTTTTCTTAAATATGATATATGAAATTTTTTTTTCAAAATCATGATTATTTAGTATTCTTAAATTTTCACATATATGGTCAGCTCAACAAAGTGACAACTTAACACCTGATCTTTGCTGCCATATCATCTGCTTTGGTCTAAAACTATTTTAATGACTTAATTTACTTTGCAAACTTGCTAATCATTTGTACTTTACAAAGTTTACCTATTTTCCATACAGGATTGAAGTCCTATTACTATCATACTGAAATGGAGATGCCTAGTTCAACGTTGGCATTGGCAGTTGGTAAATGGAAAGAGATAAAATTATTGACTGATGAGGACATCAGGTATGGATGAAGATTATTTTCTGAAAGAATCAAACTTGAGTCTCAATAAAATTTCATTCAGTAAGATTCTGGACTTAAGTGTAAAATTGCTCTATTCTTGACTCTAATGAAGTATTATTTTATTCTGAAAGTAAATACAAAATTGCTGGATTCTAGACTCAATTGTAAAATTTATGGATTCAAGACAATAAGATAGCAGGATTCTAGATTTAAGTGTAAGATTGATGGATTGTAGACTTAAGTGTAAGATTGCTAGTCAAATGATTCTAGATTAAAGTGTAAAATTGCAGGATTCTAGACTTAAGTGTAAGATTGCTGGATTCTAGACTTAAGTGTAAGATTGCAGGATTCATGACTTTAATCTAAGAATGCAGGATTCTAGACTTAAGTGTAAGATTTTAGGATTATAGACTTAAGTGTAAGATTGCAGGATTATAGACTTAAGTGCAAGATTGCAGGATTCTAGACTTGAGTGCATAATTGCTGGATTCTAGACTTAAGTGTAAGATTTCAGGATTCTAGACTTGAGTGTAAGATTGCAGGATTTTAGACTTAAGTGCAAGATTGCAGGATTCTAGACTTAAGTGTAAGATTGCAGGATTCTAGACTTGAGTGTAAGATTGCAGGATTCTAGACTTAAGTGCATGATTGCAGAATTCTAGACTTGAGTGTGAGATTGCAGGATTCTAGACTTGAAGTGCAAGGTTGCAGGATTCTAGACTTAAGTGTAAGGTTGCAGGATTCTAGACTTAAGTGTAAGATCAGACTCTTTGGAAACATTGTAAAGAAGATCAAAGTCTTATTAAGACATCTGATTTGGGATTATATTTGTATATGTTCGTCCTTTGGCAGATGGTATTACATGTTGACATTGTCTGTCTGTCTATCTTTTCATCTATAAGTCTGATTGTTATCTTTTCCTTTTCAATATAATATCTTCAGTTCTACTTTTTGCCAAACTTTGGATGTAAGTTTATCTTGAATGAATGAAGCCAATAGATTGTAGGGTGATAATGTCAAAGATTGAAGTCATTGAGTGAAAAAATGAAATATGGTTTACACATAATATTAGTTCTACTTCACAGGCTTGTTTTGAATGTTGTGGATTCCTTGCACATTGGGTAAGAAAAATCCTGTTGATTTGGGGGCCAAAAGATAAAAGGTCATGGTAACTGTGACTGAAAGAAGAAAACTGGTTAATACAATAACATTAGTTCTGCATCACAGACTTGAAGCAAACCTTGTAGATAACTTATACCTGGAGTAAGAAGGAAACCTATTGATCTTGGGATTGAAAGTTTAAATCATCAAGGTTAATGACTGAAAAAAAATACAATATTGTTATGGTTTTTGCACAAATATTTCAGTTCTTAACCATGGTAACTTCACCAAAATTTGTAGATATGTTATGTTTTTTTATTTTAAGACATATGGGGTTCAAAAAGTCTGTGACTGAAAGAAGACATTATTTTTGCATATAAACTTTACCTCTAGACTAGGCTATGTGCCATGACCAAAGTTTGTAGAGGACTTTCTAATGTAGTGTGGAAGAGGCCTATAAGTTTTGGGATTAAAATTCACAGGTAATGGTAATATAGGCTCAGGAAATTTTCTTTTTAGAATAACATTTGTTCTAGGGTATGTTTCTTGAGCAGACTTTGTGGATGGATTGCACTTAGGCATCATCACAAGCTATGGTTTACAATCCACTGTGCTCCATTATCACCCATGGCCACCTATGCTGAGATTTCCTGGTTTCTCATGAACATAAATTAGCTTGCTTAACCAGTCACTGTAAGTGCATGTAATATTTTCTTGTCATTGTCTGCCAGCATGACTTCTCATACTGTTTGACTGAATCAAAGTTTCTCATTGAAATACAGTCACTTTCAGATTGATGAAACTTTTGATTGATGACACTTTTACCAATGTTTAGAAGATTGTGAGATTGTGTTGTTGATGGTGAAAAACAAGGAAATGCCAGCACTGGCAGCTAGAAGCATTAGAGGACCATAGCAGATTGTTCCCCATATGTTATGTTGATAGTAAATAGGTAATACAATATAGATTCTGGGGTGTTGAGGTCAGAGGTTATGTTCATGGTAGGATTAATAAAAAATAATGGTTTTTGTAGAAAACTTTAGTTCAAAAGAGCATAGTATTTTGAATTGAATTTTAAAAAATCTTAACAAAGTTCATATGAAGTCCAAAAGAATTTAATGTTCCAAATAAATGTCAAATGTATGTATCACAATGGCATTGTTCAGAACTCAATTAAATAGTTCATAATAGTCCCAGGATAATATTCTAGTCCAGTTAGTACCTTTTAATTCCAGTGAATAATCCTAGCAAATGTCTCCTCAGGTTATCCAAAAACAATATTAAATACATCTGCAGATTGATTTTAATTTATGAAGTAAGAATCTGAAATCCAAAAAAGGATTGAATCTGATTTCTCAGTTCTCTCTTATATACACCTTCAAAGTCTTTTATGACAATATGTTGCAATATGCACCATGTGACAGATCTTACTACTTAATTTAATATTTCAAAATGCTTATGTGATTGAACTCTTCTAAGAACCCAGAAGCCAATGAGAAATTAAACAAAAGTTTTCATTTAAGGTATTATTATGTATGTCATTATTAATGGGTGCAAAAACATCTAAGTCAACAAATATTTATAGCTCTTATGCAGTCGTCAGTCTTAATGTTTGAAAATAGAATTTATACCAGTAGACAAAATTTAGCTATAGACAGTTACTACAATTTACAGTCATGAAAAGACTTTACCAAAAAAATTGATGTAATATACAATAAATGTGCCATTCACAGTATTCTTGTTGATCTTCTTTGTAATCAGTCAATTCCACAACAGTGCATAATGATACTTTCATTGGAAAATTGTTTGCTCTTGTTAGTTTATTGTTGTAAATAGAACATATAATGTAGGGTAAAATTGGCAACTAAATAAAATAATAACTTATATGTTAACATCATTCAAAAGTAATAGCTAATATAAAATCAGATGTAAATTATGTAAAAAGAGTTAAAGGAAGAGTCAGTGTAAGAAGAATGATAATTTTCTTCTCTTTTCTTTGACTAATTTAGACTTTTTATTTCCAGAAAGGGAAGAAATGTCTTGGTTATCCTTTTTTCAGGATGTCTGATATTGAGACTGCCAAGTTTTATCTGCCCTGCAGAATATTCTCTCCATCATCACTGCAAAAGGCAGCCCAAGCAGTATTGGGAAGGTATATTCCTTCATGCATGGAAGCATCAGCCGACTTTCTGGGGCCCCACCCTTTCAAACGACTGGATATACTTATTGTTCCCTACAGTTTTAACAGTCTTGGCATGGCAAGGTATAAGAATATATCAGTATGGTCAATATTGTCACATATGTATACAGTGAGATATAACTAACATATTTCCCACACTGACACTGGCATTGTTTCATAATCAAAAATGTTTTGATACTGCAGTTCTCATCAGCAACATAATTAAGATGTGTCAGTTTTTTTTTTTTAATGTCAACAATAGTGTATACTTAACAAAGGCTTAAGTTTGGTGAAATATTGTTACATGTCTGAAATTTTGCACCCAGACATTTTCATGTCTAAAGTTTGTATCCACACATTTTCATGTCTGAAGTTTTATCCAGATATTTTCAAGTCCAAAGTTTGTATCCAGACATTTTCATGTCTGAAGTTTTATCCAGATATTTTCATATGTCTAAAGTTAGTATTTATATTTTTTGTGTGTCTGAAGTTTGTGTCCATTCAGTTTCATAGTTTCTGTCTTGTTTGAATGAGCAAAAAAACTGTCATAATAATGTAATTCATAGGCAAGACATTCTACAAAATACTTCTGATATCTGTTTGAAGCTAGGAATGTGATTTGCATTCATTTCTTGATTCAACCATGGCCATACAACCTGAAACAGACCACATTGACTTTAATTTCAAGTAAATTGACATTGCTGATAATCAGTCATGGATCTTTCATCCTGTTCTTGTATACTTTAGTTGGTCACCTCTGTATCATCTTTCTTTTTACAGACTGTAACTTTGTTTCCAATTTGTGAATATTATATAAATCATCATAATGCTTCAAAACCAGTGCTGTATTATCTTGTATGACTTATTTTCTTGGTGTGATTTCTGCTCAACATTGGTTGTCATTGATCATCCTTACAACTATGTATCCAAATATACATTTAATTAAAAATGCTTATTATATGAGTTCTCATAATTAAACATAAAATGGGAACTTTGATCTTTTTGGTTAAACATTATTTAAACACAGTAATTTTGCACCTGCTTTGCATATATTTTCAAAAGAAAATGTGAAACTTCAGAAGAAGCCAGTAAATCAAATAAAACTGATCAAACAATATGTTAATATGGCATCTTTTTCAGATATCACAGTAAATTGTGAACTTTTAGTTTAATTTGTTAAATGATAGTTTCAGATAAACAGATTAAAAGTTAATTTTTGACCTTCATGTGTGATTAGTGTTTATTTGCTAATATTAAGAATTTTGAATTATCAAACTTTCTTCTTGTTTTCCTCTTGACTCCATGCAGATATATTTTTATCTGACTATAGTGCTTATACTCCTGACAAGAAAGAATTAACAGTTGATTCAAATTATTTTTTTAAATCTATCAGCTTAATTATAAACAAGTTTTTCTCATTATTACATGATTTTTTTGGTGTGAGTCTTATAAGTGATAAGATTAAGTATTGATGTATCAAGCAATGCTTTGTATGTTGTATATGAAGTGAAAACTAGATTTGTGCAGAGTAGGTGTTGTCATATTAGCATGACATACACAAAATTTGATATATCTACGAGTAATATTGGAAACTAGAGATGTTTGCAGTATGCATATATATTCTAATTTAAATATTTTTGTGTTTACAAGCCACTATTCCTATCCAGAAATCATATGTAGTATGCATTCTGTTTATCCATTTCATTATTGTATTCATTGTACAATATTTGTGTCAACATTAAAGATATTATCAGTAAGCTAAATATTGCCCTTTACATCAGTTCATTTACTGTTTAGTATTTTGCATCAGTATTCATACAAATCCATACAACCTGTATTTTATTATTCTTTAAAAATGTTACCCAATCATAATACGTTAGGAGAACTACTACTACCTTGAAATCCAGCCCTCTCAAGTAACACTTTTATATAAAAGAAGCTAAAATTTTATCTGCCAACCTATGTGGTGTCAGGCAGAGTGATCCGATGAAACTAATTATGCTTGTGTATAACTTCCCTCTGGTCATTAGGAAGAGGCAAGTTTTTTATATATGGTAATTCTGTAGCATCCCGCTCATGCACATTACTATAAGTAATGCTTGGGTGATTTTTTTTATCCATATTAACAATCAAATATTGGCCCACCTATGGATAAACTGTTACTAGAATCGATTATTTTACTTCCAGTTAGTAAGTACAAGTATTATAAACATTGCTCCATTGATTCTGTTTGTACAGGTCTTCCAGACCATGTTCTATGCCCCAGTCTCTTTATGTTACCATAATTTATAATGTTCCAAGAGTCCTGTACTAAGTAGACATCCATCAGCAATTCACGGGGATGTTGATTCAGGCCATTCCTGCTGCCAGTGGCCAATGGTACAGTTTGGCTGGTTATAGACCCAGCTCTTAATTTGCTCATTCAGGGACTCTATGATACTAATTCAGGGTACTTTCCTTTGATATGAACATCAGTCCCAGTGCCTTCATGTTAATAATTGACCAAGTTGTGTTGTTTTTCAGAGCCACTTCATCTTAAGTGATTTCCAGCTAGCTGGTTGACATCTAATAAAAGCACCAAGTGCATTATATTTGAGAGAAAAGTATGCAGTTCATGTTTCACATCTGATCACCTTGGATTCCAAATGAACAAGGACAAAGCTGTAATGATACCATGTCAAGAATTCCCCACCCCCAGGTACTGAGATCAAAATGCATGTAAACAATGTCTCTCTCCCTGAAGAACAAACCATGAAGTTCTCTCAACAAAGTATTCAGTCCTTTCAAAGAATCACATCCTAGCTAAAACCTTCATTCACCCATTGATCTCAGTGCAACTTAGGATCTCCCCATTCTGTTTATGAGGCCATGGCAAATGATTATGTTGTCCTAGTGTACCCCAAAGTAAATGGAAAAACCTTGTTTTACCTACAGTGAGTGTTCTTTCTTGTATACTTAGTCCTAGGGAATCCTAATTTGTACAGATGCCAAAATAGAATGCTGGGGTGCCAACCTCCATCTAGCATTTTCTGGCCAGCATATTGTGGCCTTTTTGAGTAACTATTATGCAGCAGTTTGCCAGAGTGGGCTATAGCAAATGCATTGGTGACAGGAATTCCATTATCTCCAAAGTAGTGAATTATCTCAGAAGGCAACTGGGGAGGGGGGGAGATCTAGACACCTCTGCCTCCTGGTGTGATATTTCTCAAATTTTGTCATCAGTGACAAATCCACATTCAAGTCCATCACATTCTAGTCCAAGCCAGGTCCCTCACTTTTTAGTAAAATGTATACCTGCTGCCATTATCTAATCTTGGATCTGTTGGCAAGCAGATTGAATGCATAGCGCCCATCCTTAGTGTCTAAAGTATCACAGTATGAGCAGATAGTGCTTGTTTGGGAGAACATTCTAATGCATAGTCTTATACTACATCAACTTTGATCTCAAAGATCTTACAAACACAAGAAAATCAGAGTGCTGTCCTAGCCTGTTTGCTCCTTTCAAGGGGATCATGGATAAACAACTTGTTAAACTTGGAAGCAGAAATTTTAAGGAATACAGTGGCACTTTCCTCAGTTGTTCAAGCCCCTTGACTGCAGGTATTTTATCCCAATCAAGATCTGTTGAATCTGCATATTTAAAACATATGGCATATTTCTCATATGGATAGAATTGCTTTGACAAGAAGGATCACTCCTCTATAAGTTTATCAAGGGATGTTTAGAGTTTTCTTGCTGCAGTGTGAGTGGGAACACATCACTCTGCTTAAAGCATCTTTTCTTTTCCTGGTAGCTAGATTTCTATTATGGCCTTTTGAGCTGAAGAAGTTAGTACTCAGCATTATATGGGTTTCAGTTCCACAATCTTGGACATGTTTTTGCATCTAGGAGGGGAAGATATAGGACAAAACAAAGACTTCTACTACCTTCTGGTGAAATATGGCCTTTCATTTATGAAGGCTTTGGCCCAGTGCAGGAATCAACAATAGGCTTTGATATGGTTGAATAGTTCACCATTTGAACTGCTATTGAAGACATTGTTTATTCACCACTCATATAAAATATGATTCCTAGTTACTCTGTCTAAAAACAGCAAGTAGTATGGGTTCCATCATGATGGTTTGATTTCACTCATTATTGCCCCTGTGAACATGGCTAATAACAGATTTCATTCTTGGACAATAAGTTTTATGTTGTGAAGCCTCTCTATTCTAAGGTCCTTTTACCTTGGGAAGATTTACAGGAGTAAAGGCTTTAAAGTGATACCTGAAACAAACTGATGCAGTATGAAGATGATGATCCAGTTTTTTATATTTTGAAAGCAGGGAAAAGTCATTAACTCAGCTCAGGCTGTTATCCTGCATAAAATGGGATATTTGTTCTGCATGAAGACAACTAACCCAAGATTAAATGAAATTATTGCACATTTCATCTGTTGAAGTTAGGTAGTCACCTTGAAAGTATAGTATCAGAAACAATCTTTCCTTAATGGAGATTAAACAAGCCATGAGATTCAGGATAGACACGACTTTCTCTAAATTTACTTTTAAGATCTTTTATCTCAAATGGCTCAGTTTGACTTGTGATACAAGGCATCAGTGCAGCAGGCTACCTTATGAGGTCATTGGCAACATCTCAGTGAAGTTTCTTGATTTACCAGAGGAATTTTGTTTCTAAATCTATCCCATCTTGGTATGTGGAGTCACTACTCTAGCTTATTTATATCTCAAGAGTTGAAGCTGCCTCACATGCCTTAGTGGATAAGAAATGGACCTTTTCCAGGGTAAGGAATGTAACTCCCTTTCCCAGTTACCTAATTTCCTGGTAACATTTAAAGAAGAAACTAAGTTTTGGAGTAAAATATATTTCTTTGATAATACTTACCAAACATAAAACTAATTAGACTACATGCTCCCAATCTCTCTGCAGTTACATCCTAATGGCAGAGTTTGTATTCCCTACCAGTAGTAACTGAAGTATGGATGGGAATTGGTTCTAGTCTCTATATAAAAGGAAAAGCACCCTTGTTCATCTAACAGCTATGTGGGCAGACAACTTCTTTTATAATTAGAAGCAAAATAAGGAAGTATGATCAGATAAGTATTGTTAAAGAAATAAATTGTACTCCAAATCAAATGTTGGTATTCCTAAAATTGGTGACAAAAATGGATTCAGATTGGGGATATAGAAAGCTGATTGTGAAGCTATGGTTAAAATAAAATTTTGTATATTGTCACTATATACTTTATATTCCTCAATTTTGTAAGGTGATGTTTATGACAAAGTTTTGAATTTATATACATTTGCAGAAAAGAGCTATTTTGCCAAATATGTTGCCAGCTTATATTAACAATTGTCATATTTATGTTATAACTTCAGTCCCAGCCTGATGTTTTTGTCCCAGTCCGTACTATCAGCAGACCTCATGATGTGTGTCAGGGTGGCACATGAGATGAGTCATTCATGGTTTGGACTTCTAATTGGTCCACAGGATTGGACAGAAGAATGGCTTAGTGAGGGATTCTGCACATACACAGAGGAGTATATACACTGTCACATTATGAAGGTACTAGTCCCATAGATTGAGAGACTTTGTATTGACATAATTTATTTAAACAAATCTTATATTAAAACACTTTGTGACCTTTTATGTTCATGGGATATTAAAGTTCAATCTAGGCTTCACTTGTGCACCATTGGTACAAAAACAAAACATAATCAGCAAAATTTTTGTTTGTCTTCTGTACCAGTAATGTTTCCAGTTTTTATATTTTGCATGGGAGGAGCATAATGTAGTTGAATGTTTGCCTGTCCAAGTCATATGGTTTAGCTAAACTAGTCAGACTGCCTCGTATGTACAGCCTCCTATTTATGTTGCAATAAATGATAAACAGTCATGCAAGCAGGTATCTTGAGAGTTGATATATGAACATGTTACCAACTGTTTCACACAGAATGACACAAGTTATTAAATCAAAGTAATGCTATCCAATTGAAATTGTCTAAAGAAGCTTTTACTTATTTTCATCCTTTCTCCACTGGAACCAAATAAAATGAATGTTCGGAATGAAATTAAACTGGTAAAGGAATCACTTTCTACTACAATAATCGTAAGTTATCTTTAACCTCATATTTTTTACTGTAAATTAAATGATGGATAGCTCCTGTCATTGAATATTCAAGGTAGCATGTTGGACACATGACTTGATTCATCTAAGATCTCAAAATATGTTGCAAAGTGTAGTCTATTTTTGCTCAGAATGGCACAGGAAATTAGCATTTGTTTATAAATTTTGATAAATCTCACACAAGGTTTACTTCTTATGCATGGAGGCCCATGTTGGTTCTGTATGGGAACCATCCATATACCAATCAGAGATGTAATTTTTGGAAGCTGAGGTCTGATTGATCGTACTTAACTGTACAGAGCCTTGTATCTCAGATCTGCCATATGATAAAATGGGATAACACTTTTAGATTATTTTCAAATATAATTCCAAAGAAAGAGCTAAAAGTGTTGAGGATGAAGAAAAAAAAAGAAAGTAAAGACCTAGTTCAGTTCTTTTATATCAGCCCATTTCATGTCACTGGTCTTGCATCCTGATGATTGATAGGATAAAGTGACTCAATAGCTCATGTTGTATGTATGTATTAAGGTAATGTACCTTGTTTTTATGAACTTAAATCTCATAAAGCCTGTTTTAAATCAAATAGTTGATTTTGATCAACTGTTTTGAGACATTCTGCTGATCTGTTAAACTCTTAATGTTTAAGTTACTGGAAAGACAGCATCTCCAATTGAAAACGGAATAGTACATTGTGATAACTTTTGACATTCAATAATGAAATACACTAATAAATTTTCTCTCAGTTCATTTTAGAAAAGGTTAAAAGATATTCAGGATGTCCATAATTGAGGTAGTAATTTTAAAGCTAGATTCACAATGATATATTTTAAGATGATTTAAGAGTAAAACCACTTTATTCAGTAATTTATACGAGTCCCAATTTGCAAGATAAAATAAAACTAAATGCATGGTGTGCAGATATTAAATGAGGTGTTTGGTATATGTTTACATAGATAATTTCCTATAAAGAATCTGTATGACTTTTAAACATGTTACTTCAAAAAAGTTTATCAATTACGATTGGTATGAGTTATCAGAGATTGTCATAGACATAAACCCAAATTGATATAATAAGAAATCTTTCTTATAATTAACATAATATGACTCATGATGGGTACAAATCCTCCTAAAGATGGATAAAGATAACAAACTTCATTAATATATTTCATTCTTAGATAGTCATGAACTGGACAGATACATATTTATATTCTAAATATTATTTTCTGGTATAAGTCAAATTACCTATTAATCGATGATCGATGATCGTAAGACATGTGGCATGTCTCACAGTCATCAGGACTTGCCAAGATAATCCTGCAAGGCACTGTACAAGGAAGAAGAAAGAAAGGCAGACAGAGAAAGAGGTGGGAAGACAACATTTGAGAGTAGACATTCTTGACATTGAGTGACTCCTGTGAAAGAAAGATAATCAAGAGGAATGGAGAAAGCTGGTTTGGTCTTGTGCTGTGCCCCAACATTCTACCAGATTATGGGACTGATGATAATGTTGATAACCTATTATTTCTCTTGATCCTGCTATGCCTACCTGTTTCTACTTTCAGCATGTGTTCTGAGTTTTGAAGAACTAAATCTTCAGTTTTTTACATAAATTGTGAGAAAAATTGGTTTATGTGTTCCTCATCTTACTTTAGTTAGATGTACCCAAAGTCAGAGTGAAATAACATGTCGATTTTTGTCTGGAGCAATGCCAGTAATAGTTTGTTCTACAAATTTCCTCCATATGAATCAGCTGTTGGAAAATTTAAGTTAGGGTGGGCAAGATGAGATGCCCAGGATAATAGCAGCACAAAATTATTTGGACCCCCAAAATTATATTGAATTTAATAACCATTGATGTCAATATCATTGTTTGTCAACTAAAGTGTGAGCACTTGCTTGGTTGAGTAGCACGATTATCATAGCTGAGTAAACCAGTACTTATTTATCATTGTTTGCATCAAACTATTATTGTTAAAGGTTTTACAATTATTTTTAAAGCATTATTTTTGAAATTTCTTTATTGTAGTTTGGAGGTATTATTTAAGTTTAGTGCAGTTGTGCCTATAATTGAGGGATGTACTTCATTTAATACAAGTCAAAATCTTCCATGTACATGCAGTGACACTGTGATGTAAACAAGTTATGACTTTATGCCATCGTCAAACCAAATACTATTCTTGTTTGTACTTGTCATACTGTTTTGACATTTTCAAGGCAAAATAAAACATAATTTCTGGTGCATTGATTCAAGACTCTAAATGCAATAATGCTTATACAAAGAATAATAAACTGAAGACAAAAGGGATAGGTTACTGTTGTAATGCTTACAGCAACCTGCTAATGCTCATTTCTTGTCATCAATCAAATTATATGCCTTTGAATTGGGTAGAAATTTTAAGAAAACTGATAATAATTAAAGATATTTATTGACTTTTCAAATAAATTATATCAATTTATAACATTTCCGTATTATAATTCCTAATGATAGTCCCTTAACAACCATGGCCACTTTTCAAGAAATGTTATTACTGTGTAGAAATACATTGGTTTAGTAGAAAAAAAATGTTGAAGGTGTCCCAAGACTTATATTACATGAAAATATTGATTTGATTTTGTGTCCAATCATTTATAGATCATAAAAAGTTACTTTTGAAAATAATTTAGGGTGTTCCATGTACAGTTGTTATGGTATCTCTTAAAATGTTTGCTAGACTTCTGCAAAAAGTTGTGCATAATGGGGTCAAAAATTTTGACTGCAGTCTAATTGAGGGCTTGAATTACCAAGGAACCAGTACAAAGCTAATAAAAGAATGGAAATTGATGATTGCTCGTTTTATAATCATGTTGATATTAACTGTGAATAATTATCTCCTTATAATGGTGTAGTTAGTTTTTCATCATAAATTACTTCTAATTTATGGATAAACTATATTAAAAAAAACCTTAAAAATATTAATTAAATTGATTTCTGTACACTTAACATGTGCACCACTAAACAGTCTGTTACATCACTTCTATTTGTGTTCTGTTGGATACATTCTAGTTTTATTGTTCAAAATTTAATGAGATCTCTTTTTTTCAAAAAGATCAGCATTAATGTTTTGAGAAAACAAAATGAAACTTACGTTTTCATTTTTTTCACTAGATAGATCAGTTGATTGATAGATATGGTTACATTAGAATGCAAAAAAGTATTTTTGAAGATTAATCGTTACCATACATGAATTTAATGGGTTTAAAAATATTTTTAAAAAATGACAAATGAGAACACAATAGTATTTGAATTTCTGACACATTTGACAAATGTCACTTTACTTTTCACAGCCTTATTCACTGAACTTATCTTTCTTGACAACAAAAGTTTGTTTTATTCCATGTTGGCACTACAATTTCCAAAGCCATCAATGGTTTGCCATGAAATCAGTCATTATCCATATTTTTTGTCATTTTCTCTGCCTAGACCTTTATATTTGTTCCATAGTAACATGTGCACACAGCATTTATCTAAAAGGCCATTTAAGATATTGTGTGACTTCAGACTTAATAATTTATGCAATTTTGATAACAACTTGCACAGAAATTTGTGTTATCTGTGTCTGATCATACTAGGTTAATATACAGAACTGTCATCAAGTGCATGAGAAATTTTTGGCAATGTCAGGCATTGTTGTGCATTTGAACTTTTTATATGTACTCTCAGATGTTTTCTTTTATTAAGTAACATGCTGTCATACCCTGCTGCAGCTGCAGTTCTCCACAATTAAGCTGTACCTTGCAGGAATTAGATTCCATTACCTACTGGCTGGTCATAGTAACGCTTCTCAGGAGTCAGAGAGGTTACTGAGTATACTTCATGGGAAAACATATCATAGTAGGCCTGGATATCATATTACATACAAGATGGTGCTATTTTCACCTTTGTTGCAAGAGGGAGTTCACTGACTGTGGACTGGTTCATGCAGTTCATGTGTTTGGTAGCATTTCTTGGATTCATGCAATGTTGTGAATATACAGTTCACTTATTGCTAAGAAATTCTTCATGCAACTGCCTAAGGATTTAAGATGTGACATTTTCAAGCAATGCAAGCTAGATCAGAGTTCTTCCTAATCATCTTCTTTCTGCTCGGATTGTTACATTCAAACCGGCATCATATTTGTGGCCTCTAATTTGATAAATATATTTTATAATTGAATACACTGACCTCTTACTACAAACTACTTGTGAACTGGCTTCTTATGATTTTGTGGTGGATAATTTGCTATTTGTGGAGCCCATTTTTTAATTTTTTTTCTGCAACAAACACTTTGTTTATATTGGACATAATATTTCATATTGTCAAAAGCCTATTCATTCTGCGTTATAGAACATATGAGAATGACATTTTACATCAAGGAGTGTATATCATATTAATGAAATGAACTATGATGTCCTTGTTTGTCCTTTTCATGTGAATAGGAAATTCCATTGTATTCGGATATCAGCTGCAGGTCGTGACTTTAGTAAAACTATCTCATTGCTACCATTAATGTTGTTGCTCTGGTTATGGAATTCAAGACCGTCTGACCCAACATTTAATGTGTCCTGTAGATATATTTAGGTACATCCCAATAGATAAGCTTTGTATAGAAGCAGATACCACAGCATGTGCCTTGCTTGTCCGTTCAGTTGTGTAGATCAATGCACAATATCCACTAGTGGGAGTTCGTCAACAGGCACAGCGTGATGCGTTGTTTGGGAGAATCTGGTGTTGTCATTGTTCCGCCTACTGAGAGCAGATTAAAGGTAAAAGACACTATGCAATTGACATGTATCCTCAGCAGCCAGATTCCATGAAGATTGTGAAGCTGTTGTACCTTGCAGTGATATGGTTATCATCGCATTGTTCAATTTTCAGTTCCATCAAAAGGATTTCATGATCCATCATGTCAAAAGCTTTCATGAAATCTACAAATACAGATCCTATTATTCTACCTTGATCAAGTGTTTGAATCCATTTATCAGTTAGGGAGTTCAAGGCAGTCTTACATGAATGTTTCTGTCTTCAGGCTAATTGATTAAAGTGTAACAGCAAGTGTTTGGTTAAATATAACATGAATGACTCATGGACATGTTTTTCAATCAATTTTGACAAGTTTGGTAGTTTTGAGATTGGCCTGTAGTTATCAACATCATTCTCAAAACCAGATATGTGTATAGGTATTACTTTTGCAGTTTTCCATATTTTGGGGACAGATGACATTGTAATACTTAAATTGATTATGAATATTATGCTTTCAGAAATAGCTGAGGTAGAAGTTTTCTGAGTCATGGACCAATCTAATCAAGTCCTGTAACTTTTTTGGTATCATGTTCACGGAAACATTTTTTTTAACAAAGTATGTTTATACTGGTTGGATAGAGAAACACACCTCCTTAGGCATTTTGCTGCTGTAGAACTTTTTCAGTTTATTAGTTTTTTTCTATTATATTTATTTTAACTTTGTGGTGATGTTGGTGAAAAGCAAATCATTAAAAACATCTGTAATCTTGGTGTCATCAGTGACTATGGTGTCTTTTTACCAGAAAGGCGTGATGTTATTTAATTGATTTTTATGTGTTCCCCCAGTGAGTTCATTAATGACTTTCCTAATGGAGTTTGTGTTTTGCTGTTTCTGTTTACAAGTATTGATTGATAATAAGTTAATCATACTTGTTTTTTTTTAGTTCTCAATAGTTTATATTGTTCATGGCATCTAGGATTTCACTATTATGCTAATTAGGTTGGATTTCATACTTTACTAGATATACTTTCAGTGATGCATGCTTAGAGACTACACTCATAAATAAGTCAGTCCACACCCCTGGAGCTTCATCTATTTCATCAAAAGGTTTTGGATTATATTCATGGATCTTTATATAGGTCACTGATAAATTGTTTTTCATTAAAACTTATGAATGATCTGTGAGTTTTGTGGGGTTTTTTCCAATGTCTCTTGCATTTAATTTTTTTTGTCCCAAAAATAGGATACTGGTCACTTTGACCAGCATTCAGAACATTAACACAAGCCACATTATCTGGTAGGTTGGTATGAATGTAATCAGTAAAAGTGCTTTATATTTCTGTTATCTTCATGGGTTATTTTACCAGATGTACTAGGCTTAAAGATTTAATAAATTCTATCCAGTTGTTCCTTTTTTGAGTATTGAGTTGGTTCTTGTTGACATCATTGAGTATGTTTGTTTCTCCTGTGCAAGAACATTTTACATTTGTTTCAAAAGTTATCATTCCAAATTGCATTGGAGGAAAGTGGCCTATAAATGAAACCAACTAGGAATGATTTTGCATTATTTTTGAGAAATTTCCATCCAAATACTCTCAGTTTCATGTGACTCAGTTTCAAGTCTGGTCGCCTTTCTGCATGTATATCTTCTCTAATGTATACAATAAGACCTTCCCCTGCTGTCCCTCTGTCCTTGTGTAATCGTGTATTGTAGCCCTGACAGTGAAATATATAAAATCGCTATATGTAGCATAGGCTTCCATACTGTAGGGTGTATTGCTTATGTTCAATAATACATGCCACATTATTCATTGATGTGACCATTGAGAAAAAAATTGTGTTTGGTTGTGCTTAAAGGTTTGAAAATCTGGTTTCAAGAAAATCACAAACAAGAGGGAAATAATCAACCCATATCTTGAAGATGACCATCATTCATGCATGACACTGTGTTAGGTGCAAAATAATCAAGATTGCATTATATCCAGGTCTGCTGTATGACTGTATCTCACAAATACAAATTATTATTTGAAAACACAATCACTTAAGTGTAAGTGACAATCTTTTTGCCAGCATGGGTTACAAAAGTATCATTACTATTTTTCCATAGCCATCAGTGCTCCTTTATATTAATTATTACTACAGATGCCAAGCCTATAGAAACCTTGGTCGTGAATAAATGCTACTAGCATTGAGCAGTAAACTCCATCTTTGAACTTACCAACAGGGCATCAAAGACAAAGGTTACTTTTATTGCAAAGCAAGCCAACCTCAGAAGGCAACTTTGTTTTTTTTTAATTAAAGATATCAGTACAAAGTCTATTTTATTGCTAAGCAAAAAAAAGCAGGTAGTGGAAGCCGACATGGGATTCTTTTAAGTGTGCTGATGTTTTCTTTTTTTTTTTTTTTAATATACAAATTTCTTGTGATGTCACATAGTTTGACTTGGGTTAAGATAGACAATCAATGTTCACACTTAAAGTATGTCAGTAGCACTGCTAAGCATTTGAGTTGTTGGGTATTCATTTGAAGGGATGATTACAGGATACTGAAATTCCATATTTACTGTAATGTCATTATTAGATATTTGCATTATTTGACTTGGAACAGTAGACTACATTAGACACAGAAAACCTTTTTCTAAATGTGAAATTACATCACATAATAAGAAAGATTAGCTTGTTTGAGATATTCTACCATGTACAAATTCTGTGGCTGGATAAATTTATGTCCATATTCTTCAACAGCAGTGAGTTTATTTATGCATGTAAGAAAGTTAACATTGAGACTGCGCTTGTATATAGGGTGGATTCCATGTTAGGTTATACTGTCCACCCCTCCCCTCACTGCCCTTTATCAGATCTGATACCCTTTGTTTTATTTGTTGTTGATCATGTTTTGGGGTTTTATGCCATTCTTGATAAAATGCATCCCTCTGTGGTAAATTGGCCATATTAAACAGATGTAACAATTTTATCCACACTTTCATTTAGGCAATCAATTAAAAAATGTTAAAATGTTGATAGTCATAGTAAAAACTAAAAGTTCAGAAGGTAGGGTTATAGAAATTCATTTGACTTCAAGCCAATCAGTAAAGAGAATAGAGTACAAAACTTTCATGGGCTTATTTTTGACTGTTCAGAATTACATTAATTGATATGTTAACATTTTGGTCATACATAAAATATTAAACTGCATACAATATATATGATGTGGTTAATTAAGGATGTTCTTGAAATAATAAGAACCCTCATTTTTTAAAAATATTTGCTGGCAGGCAGCTTAGTATAGAAGAATTACTTTATTTAACATAAAATATGCTATTAAAGTTGGGCTTGGTTTATATTGAAAAATTTCTTTTTTTTATTTAAGTGGAATGAGGAAGAGAGATATAATCATTTGGGTATAAGAGACTATCTGAAGTACAGAGTCTTAAAGGCAGAGCTGCACAATACTGATGAAATGTTTCACATTTTAAGGTAAGAAAGTTTTATGAGGAGCTACAGATGCACTAGTAGTAGTGATTAGAAAAGTTGAAATAGTAGTAGATGTAGTAATAGTAAAACTAATAGTATATGACATCCCATTACCACATAAAATGTCTATTATATTGGCATTTGAGCAATTCTGAGAACTGTTGTGACCTTGTGTCACATCTGAATGACCTTTATGCAGACATATTCACTAGAAATTCACTTGTTTAACAGTTGAAAGAAATACTCTAGGTACAGTAAAAATGAATCTTAGAGTTTCCTTAAAAATACACATGTAAGTAAGTTTGTGCCATATTAAGAGTTAATCCTTATAATTTCACTCATAAAATCATGCCAGAAAGTCATTTGCTTCACAATTTAAGCAATTTATGCAGAATTGGTGATAATGACATAAGCTCTTTGATAGGTAATCATAGGGGATTAGCAAGGGAGCATTAACTCACACACAGTTTTGTTCCTGTATAGGTTTTAGCATAAAAGGCAAGTTAATAAACTGCCATCCCTTCAGGTTCATAAAGGATGCTTTCTAGACATAAGGCATATATTTAATATATACAGTTGTTGGGGTTAACTACAAATATGCAATGTGACATAACATAAGAATATAATAAGTCTCACTTTATAATGGATCTACTACAGCTTGGGTATATATAAATCTTAATAATAAACTTATTAATTTAATTTGAAAACTTTTATTAAATGTGTTGCCTGTACATAAATAATTCCAGGTTTTGTAAAAAAAAAAATGTACTTTAACAACATACTATGTATGTCATTGTATTTTTCAATTGCTATGGTAATATTATGTTCTCCTTAAAGTGCCTCTAATCAGAGGATGCCTTGGAATACTCCTTGGTATGGTGAGCCAAAATCATTTGTGCTTGTTAAATACTGATGTAGTAGGATAAAAATGAAAAAGTATACTGACACTTTCTTGGCTATGTTTTCTAAGTAGCAATGCAGTAATAGGATATGCCTGCCTACAGTTTGTTTCACAAACAATTGCAAATGACACGTTTGTCTGATGAATTTTCATGTTGCATCATGAAAGTGTTGCTAAAATTACCAAATTTATGTTGTAGACAAATGAATTAAAGATAATTCATACAGCAAAGCACCATTCATTTGATACATGCTGGTAAAGTCTGGTCTGTTAATATGTAAACCATCATGTATATCTTGAGTTCTTAATGAGTGAATTTTTGATATGGCAAAGAAATCAAATGGAGGCACCTACACTATAACCAAATATGGCTGAATAGTAAAGCTGATCACTCTTTAATAATGTAATAGACTCATCCACAGGTTATGGCATCATCCAAGAATTTGACATAAAGAAACCATCCAGTTTCAGCATGTAATGAGTTGCAAGTGTTACTCTATTGATACAAATGGTGCTGATATAGTTCATGAATGAAAAAAATTAAGCAATTTTAATTACAGTAAAATATGTTGACTTGAAAATTCACTGACTTACAGATGTAAATATTATTTGCAATGCAGTGTGGAATGAACTATAGAAAGAATAATGAGTATAGCATTAGTAGTTGCAGTAGTAGTAAGTAAATTGGAACTAATATTAATGGCAGATGTAGTGGTACTAGTATTAATATTAAAAGAGGAAGAGAAATAGTTTAAGTAGTAATTATCATAAGTGATGTGATTATGACTTTTAACGTAGCTTTAAAAATTTTTCAGTCATATTGCTACGATGTCTGCAGTGTGGCAGTTTACAGTGATGTCTAGCACTGGGGCATCATGCAGCAGACATGTAGCATGATGTCTCACCCAGTCACGTTATCCTGACACCAGGCTGACCAGTCCTAACACTAACCTCTTAATGCTGAGCGTCAAGCGAGGCAGCTGTTAGTACCATTTTTGTAAGTCTTTGGTATGACTCGACTGGGAATCGAACCCACGACCTCCTGCATCCGAGGCAGACGCTCTAACGACTAGGCCACCGGAGTGGTTAATTGTCATAAGTAATGGATTGGTATTATGTATTAGTGGTAGAAGTGGTGATAGTTTGGTGGTGGTAGTATTGTACCATAGCAGTAATGAAGTATTGTCAAAATTCTCATTTCAGTGCTGATCCAAAGTTTGTGTCTTTCCAGTTAAAATTGTTAACATTTTCTTGAAGATAAGCATTAATAAATTCTTAATTTGAATAATTTTATCCAAATTTAAATAATTAAAAATCCCACAAAAATTATACCAAGGAAGTTTTATCACATTATGGTCATAAAATTAATAAATTAATTCCATACATTAAAAATAGTGAAAATTTAAGAGGAACTTTCAGCATTGTGAATTATATCTCAAATAATTCTAAAAATTCTGTTGTTGTTGTTGTTGTTGTTGTTGGGCTTAACGCCATTTTTCAGCACACGATAGGCTATTCATGGCGGCCAGTATTAATGGTGGAGGAAAAAACTGGGAAATAACCGGAAAGAACCACCGACCCACCAGAAGCTACTGGCAAGCTTTCTCACATATCCACATTCGCGGAATCCTAGATTCGAACACACAGCAGACAGAGGTGAGATGGCAGTGATCCATAACGGACATCGATTTAGTCCACTCGGCCACTCGGGGCCCCTAAAAATTCTGTGAGAAGTTCAAAAGTACATAGTGTTTTGAATGAATTCCAGTGGTGTTTGAAATGAATTCAAGTCTTGGATGTGCTGTTGTGCCAGTAGTCATGAATGTGCCAGTGTACTAACAGTCTTGGTGTATCACATTGGGATAATCCAGAATGTCTTTGAATGAATTCACAATAATCCCAGAATAGTGCTTTAGTCCAAAATGTCCATGAGTACTTCATAACTCTAATGAATAAATAATTTCCCTCAAATTATAGCTGTACACAACTAAAATTGATTCTATCATAGACTGATCTTAAGACAGGAATGAAAAAAAACATTACCATATTTCATGTATTTTTTTTGTACCCCTTAATTTTTCATATACAATCGAGTTATCAAATTAATAATTATTTAAATGTATCATAATTTTTCACACATATCACTTTGTATTTTTTGCAAACATTAATTAAATTATAACATAACATTTCTACTAAGAAGATTTATGTTAAAAAAAGTTAAAATATACTGTATTGCCATTTTGTTTTTAAAAAATTAATTAATTGTTGGTGAGAAAATAAAATAATTGATGCACAAGCTTGCTTATTGTCATTATAATATCTACTGGTGTTTTTTAAAGGCTTTACCTTTTAATATTATTGTTAATTCTCCTTATTAAGTCCCGTCACTACCATGAGTTTGGAAGACCTTTGATATTTTTTTTTATCCAACAACAATTATATCTCAGTACATGCTAATGTGAAAACCACAGACCATTGGTCAGCTAGCCTTATTGTTTCATTATAGCCATATAAACATAACATTTTCTTTAATAAATATGAAAGTCACTGACTCCATTAAAACAATTTGTATATATACATATATTGTCTTTCAAGTGCTTGTACTGTTTTGACTTGGATATATTTATCATTTTATTGTAACTCTGTTTTAAGATCTATCCTTCTTTTTTATCTTTATTGGTAAGTTTCTAATAACAAGTAATGCATATGATTGCTTGTCCTTAAAACATTTGTTGTATGGACAGTGCCTTCAATAGCACATTGACATATTTTCATTTCCCTAAAGAGAACCTCATTTCTCTACATGCAGTCTTGCTGATTTGACCTCTTCAGTCAATTCTTGCTCTAAACCTGGTTTCAGCTGGAATAAACTAAGTGCTGAGCATGTTTAATTACCATGTAAATAATACTGCATAGCCATGTGGTTGTTTTGACAATGTATATCATAATTAAAACAATAATGAATTGCTAATTTAATGGTGTTAACTGACAATGGAATATAGTAGAGTCATAATACATGAGGATTATCACAATTGTCAAGTAACTGAAAATAGTCTTTTTTCAATTTGCAAAAGCTACAATTTAATTAATTGGGTCCTGAATAAATACAATCTTGTACACTGACAACATTTTGTTTCATCACCCCACCCCCATCCCCACCCACAAACATGCACATTAGCTAAAATGTGATTTCAAGTTCTTTATTTTTTTAATTGCAATTTGATGAGATTATTGTTGTAAAAAATGCAAGTTGCACTTAATTTCTTGACAATGTGGACTCATATCACTGCCTACAATTTACCAATAAATAATACCCATAACTAAGACATGTTCAAACCATTTTAATCATTAAATGCAGATGGGCTTGTACTGGGCTTGTACACTGAGACATAATCCCATCTCTCTCTCTCTCTCTTTCTCTCTCTTTCTCTCTCTCTCTCTCTCTCTCTCTCTCTCTCTCTCTCTCTCTCTCTCTCTCTCTCTCTCTCTCTCTCTCCTCTCTCTCTCTCTCCTCTCTCTCTCTCTCTCCTCTCTCTCTCTCTCTCTCTCTCTCTCTCTCTCTCTCTCTCTCTCTCTCTCTCTCTCTCTCATAACAAAAGTTCTTTTTGAGTACTTTAATTTTTATTGTAATTAGATTTTAGAGTTGAGAGCAATGATACAGAAAATATACAATTTCTTTGTATGTTTGTACCATTAAATTTGCATAAATTTTCAGTGCTACAGAAAATTAGTCATTTATTTTAAATATAATTTATTTTTTTGTGTGTACGAAAATGAAATAACATAGTCACATAGGCCCAAATTTCTACATCAGTTATGGACTAAGGTCAAGCAGACAATACAAATTAGAAGAAGCATTACTTTTTCACGCCTCATTGAAATTTTGTATTTTTGTCAAGTTTTCAGACATTGAGAGCCTAAAGTTGATTCATTGATTTGGGTCAAGTTTGGCATTTACATCACTTTCTTAGACAATGTTAGCCCTAGAGCCTTGCATGTAGGCCACTGTAATTAAAATTTCATACTTCATTGAATTTGGTTAAGAGCACCACTCTATCAAAAGTAGTTCAATGGAACATATCTTTTGTCTTTTTTTGACTTAAGTTAAATTTTGAATTTATGGCAATTTATATAGGTTTTGGTTTCCTCAGATTTCTTGTACACCATCTATCCATTTAAATCATAATTAAAAGTATCATATTTTTTGTACATAGAACTTTGTATTTTTGTGAATTTCTTTAAATTTCTCAGCAATAGGTTAGAATGAGATGATTTATAACTGCACAAAAGATAAAAAAATTATTTCAATTAAAAGAATAAAGGTAGACCTGAGACCCCCATATCATTTTGCTCTGCATTTTTCATTATCATGATTTTTGCAATATCTGAACATTTGGATTCAATGCAATCAGTGATTGGCAAGATAAATAAAAGTTTAAATGTATAATTCAAACTATTCCCCACACCAGGCCATGTAAAATTTCTGCAGTTAACTTGACCCAGTTCCAAGTCATGTCAAAGAGGAACCCCACATTGCAAATCACCATTGTCCTACCATAATTGTGGAGTGTGATGTTTTCTGATTGCACCACATGAAGGAAATGTGTTGTTGTTTGATGTAGTGGTATGAGTATGTCTTCACCATTGTAACATCATGAAAAATAGAAGATTATAAAGTAGCAATTTCTTTATCAGCTAAATGTCAAATGAATACGCAGAGCATCAAAACATTGTATTGGATTATTTACAAAGAGTAATTTGGCTGTTTCCATGGAGGTTGAATTTTAGTGGCAATTAAACAGCTTTATGATATAATTAGTATACTTTACCTATACAATGGAACCTATCTTGAAAGACCATCCCTTCTGCCAAAGCATAATTGTCTTGCATGACAGGTGGTCACTCATAACATTTCATAATATTATATGATCAATAAATCTATTCATGGAGAACTTGGTCTCTCAAGACAGGTGGTCTCTCATAGCAGTGGTCACTCAAGACAGGTTTTACTATAGTGTATGCAGTTTAATATTTTTGATATTATAACATGTGAACATATCACTTTATGTGTTTCTGAGTGGTCCAAATAAACCCATGAAATTAGTGTGCAGTATTATCTTTACTGATTGGCTGCAATTGTGGAAAAACTTTTTAACCCCACCTTCTGGATTGTTTTGTTTTCACTAAACATTTTTAGCCACTATGTTGTTATTTGACTCACAAAAGGGAATGGGGTAAAAATAGTCTGTTTCAATATTGCCAATTTAGCCCCACAGGGTTTTGTTATGTTATGTATATCAGATCATAACATGAAAAATGGCAAAACCTCTGAGACAAGAACAATTACAACAAGTAAAACTATGGGTATTGATCAGATAATAGCGAGTGTAAGGGTGGAGTTGGACGGGTGGTATATCTGTAGCCCTGAATCCACTCTATATACATACTTGGTTTTAATGTGAACATACTGAAGTAAGTAAATTCAAATTTGTTTACATAAGAATGTAGATATAAACTGATCTTGCCAACTGACAGAACTTTATCTAACCACAGCATATTAATGCAGTAAATATGTGATGCAAGTCTGACTCAAAAAGAGATTTGTTTATGTCTTCAATATGGAAGATGGCAACTGATAGTTTATACCATGATAAACTCATGTAGTTCATTGTAGCTCTTATAATTGAAAATCCTTAAAAAATAATTTTTGTTTGCTTTTAAAGATATTTTCTTTAATTTTTAGAGCTTGATTCAAGTTTTGGAATTCTTCATGAGGGTGTATGCTAGGTAGCCATTTATAGAATGGGATTCTCCATCTGTAACATAATAGCTCTGTCAACATCAAAAGAATAATTCTACCAGTGGTAGGCAATCTAAGATTTTGAACATTCAAGAGACTCTTTTATCCAAATTGATATATATGAGTTGAATAGAAGTTCAGTATTCAAAGCAAAGGATATGTTTTTTTTGTTTGACAGATGAATGACTTTTGGATTTGTTTTCATGATTTTATTGTGACTTGGCCAAATCATTGTTGTCTAGACACACGATTAGTCAATTTTCATTTCTTTAAATCTGTTTTTATGTTCATTAGCAGTTTAGGTTACCTACAGTGGCTACTTACAAATGAAATTAAGGCTACCAGTAATGGTTATAGTGGGGTCCAGTAATATAACAGTGCAAGATATTGACCCTGACAGTTATATGGGGCAATAGCAGGATTTTTCTCCCACCCACCCCACATAACTATTAGTGGCAGTACCTTAATTGTAAGACAGGGAGTTCAATTGTTATAATGTTTGTCTTTGACCCCCCTCCCAATCTCTATATAAGATAATTGATCACAAGGCTGGAGATAAGAATATGTTGCTGCTATTGAGGGCCAGACATAATAACAGTCAGGATTCATATCTATTGACATGTCATCAATGAGAGTATTGGAACTAGATTCAGCCTCCAAAGAGGACACACTGGTATCCAAATTTCAGCTGCCAAAGAAATTAGGTCTGGGGGAAGTTGAGTTCTAGCAGTGGAATGCTGAATCTGGAACAAATGTACCATCATAAGTAGACAGCAGCCATAGTTAACAGTATTGTCATGGCCTTAACATGTATCCTGTTTATATATTCAATGCTAATTCTGTAACCCACCTATTTTGTAAACATCCATTTCATTTGGAAGTGTTGTTTTCATTTTGAATAAATTCATTTTCCTTTGCCGCTATTTAGCCTCCGTTGGCTTTGAGACATCCAAATACCTCCACATATCCACTTTGGGAATGAGTAGAAGTGTCCTTGGACATTTCATAAATGTGAAAGCAGTTTTTGATGGAGTTGCAAGGATTATACTCAGATACTGAGCCCTAGAGTCATGCCTCTTTATGTGCCAAAAATATGCAAAATAGTTTACTATAGTTATAATTTTTCATCATTGACATGGATTACAGTAGTTATAATTTTGCTTCATTGACATTAGTTACTGTAGTCATAATTTTGCTTCATTGACATGGGTTGCTGTAGTCATAATTTTGCTTCATTGACATGGATTACTGTAGTCATAATTTTGCTTCATTGACATTGGTTACTGTAGTCATAATTTTGCTTCATTGACATTGGTTACTGTAGTCATAATTTTGCTTCATTGACATTGGTTACTGTAGTCATAATTTTGCTTCATTGACATTGGTTACTGTAGTCATAATTTTGCTTCATTGACATTGGTTACTGTAGTCATAATTTTGCTTCATTGACATGGATTACTGTAGTCATAATTTTGCTTCATTGACATGGATTACTGTAGTCATAATTTTGCTTCATTGACATTGGTTACTGTAGTCATAATTTTGCTTCATTGACATGGATTACTGTAGTCATAATTTTGCTTCATTGACATGGATTACTGTAGTCATAATTTTGCTTCATTGACATTGGTTACTGTAGTCATAATTTTGCTTCATTGACATTGGTTACTGTAGTCATAATTTTGCTTCATTGACATGGATTACTGTAGTCATAATTTTGCTTCATTGACATGGATTACTGTAGTCATAATTTTGCTTCATTGACATTGGTTACTGTAGTCATAATTTTGCTTCATTGACATGGATTACTGTAGTCATAATTTTGCTTCATTGACATGGATTACTGTAGTCATAATTTTGCTTCATTGACATTGGTTACTGTAGTCATAATTTTTCTTCATTAACATGGTTTACTGTAGTCATAATTTTGCTTCATTGACATGGGTTACTGCAGTTATAATTTTTCTTCATTAATATGGGTTACTGTAGTTATAATTTTTCTTCATTGACATGGGTTACTGTAGTCATAATTATTTTTCATTGACATGGGTTACTGTAGTTAAACTTTTGCTTCATTGACATGGGTTACTGCAGTTATAATTTTGCTTACTGTAGTTATAATTTTTCTTCATTAACATGGATTACTGTAGTTAAACTTTTGCTTCATTGACATGGGTTGCTGTAGTCATAATTTTGCTTCATTGACATGGATTACTGTAGCTATAATTTTTCTTCATTGACATGGGTTACTGAAGTTATAATTTTTCTTCATTAACATGGTTTACTGTAGTCATAATTTTGCTTCATTGACATGGGTTACTGTAGTCATAATTATTTTTTCATTGACATGGGTTACTGTAGTTATAATTTTTTTCATTGACATGGGTTACTGTAGTTATAATTTGTCTTCATTGACATGGGTTACTGTAGTTAAACTTTTGCTTCATTGACATGGGTTGCTGTAGTCATAATTTTGCTTCATTGACATGGGTTACTGTAGTCATAATTATTTTTCATTGACATGGGTTACTGTAGTTATAATTTTTCTTCATTGACATGTGTTACTGTAGTTATAATTTTTCTTCATTTACATGGGTTACTGTAGTTATAATTTTTCTTCATTGACATGTGTTACTGTAGTTAAACTTTTACTTCATTGACATGGGTTGCTGCAGTCATAATTTTGCTTTATTAACATGGTTTACTGTAGTCATAATTTTGCTTCATTGACATGGATTACTGTAGCTATAATTTTTCTACATTGACATGGGTTACTGTAGTTATAATTTTTCTTCATTTACATGGGTTACTGTAGTTATAATTTTTCTTCATTGACATGGGTTATTGTAATTAAATTTTTCTTCATTGACTTCGGTTAAAATGAAAATCCAGACCAAAGTTTATTACATTTGTGTACTTGATAATCTTCACTTTATCACATTTTTAAAAAATGAGTACTTTTGGTCCATCTGAGAAATCAACATTTAATTTCTCAGTTTTTGACATGGAGTTCACCATTTTATTGTGGAGGGCACTGTATTTTTATGTATAACCAGTCCTTTAGGTTATTTCATGCATTAGGTCTTTCGAACTCAGCCTGATCATTGTGTGTGTTTGCAAGGAAGAGTGTGTGTAAGCAAGTTTGCTGCATGAAGCATTTTCTGTTACAGTTATCAGATATGTGGTTTTATAATAAAAAGGAACTGATGCAATGAATGAGTAACTGTTATTGACAAATTATATCTAATTTATGAGTCGTGCAGTATATATAAAATAAAGGGTTTCAATGACATTTTACAACAGAATGTAATTATGTCAAATGATTTTCTATCAATCGCTTGACTGGACAATGCCAATAAGGCATGGCCTGGTGATAATTAAATTTCAGCTTATATCTTTATTATTTCAATAGCCAAAAGATTGAACATTGGTATAATAGATCCTCCAAATACCCTGTGGAAAAGGAATGCAGAAGACAAAAGAGATACAGCATGCATTCTGACTTAATTTCAAGACTTAGACTCTCTGTCTCATAAGGCTGAAGAATTGTAGAAGACCACAGTGTATATGAAACTCTCACTAAATAAGACCATCTGAAAATAAAATTGCAAAGTCCAAGGCAGGTTGCAAATGCAGCATGTCATTTTTCATTTTGCTCTGTCATTACAACTGTTAAAAAATTCTGCTATGGCAGTAGAGCTTGAAATTGTGTTATATTGTGTCTGGGTATTAGTGATGTTTAATTGAAATGCCATGTTGAGTTTCTTTTGGGTCATCACTTTTGTTTCTTAAGAAAGACGCTCAAACCATCCAAAAAGAAAGAGAATTAATCTCAGAAAGCAAATGGATGAACAGGTTTGTTTTTAAGATTAGGATAATTTAGAAAACCAGAGGGTCTGGCCACTTTATTGCTGAATATAACTTTTTTTTGCAGACCAAACAAGGGCCAAGAGATAATGCTGGATGGATCCACAGTGCAGTTTGTCAAGAATGGGATGAATCCTGAAAAGAGATATATGCAGGTCCACTACCTCAAAGTAAATTATACTGTTAGATGTATTGTGGTTTTGAAAGGGCAGTGCTTGGACATAAACTCATCAATTGTAGTCTTGAGTTTTATTCAAGGTTCTGCCACTAGCAAAGATAAATGTTAGCCCATCCATGCTTGGTGGTTTTCTCAAAGAATGTTTGGCTTCTTCTACATCAGAGACCACTTATTACTAATATCTGAGCCCTCAAGAGTACTTGATACAAGTTTGAGAACATCATAAGGGATTCATTGTGCAAATAAAATGAAGTTGTGTATGCAGTGAATTTTGTACAAAGAAATATCATATTCATTTCAAGGCAATCAGAATTGACTTTTTATGGATAAATTTTTATTGTCACATTAAACAGACATTTTATAATTTACATTAGTTAATGTTTTGGGACAATATTACTATAATAAAACCGCTCTGGTGGCCTAGTGGTTAGTGTCCATCTCGAATGCGGGTGGTCATGGGTTCGATCCTGGTCGAGTCATACCAAAAACTTATAAAAATGATACTAACAGCTTCCTTACTTGATGTTCAGCAATAAGAGGTTAGTGTTAGGATTGGTCTGCCTGGTGTCAGGATAATGTGACTGGGTTTGACATCATGCTACATGTCTACAGCATGATGCCCCAGTGTTAGACATCATTATAAACTGCCACGCTGCCAACATCGTAGCGATATTAATGAAAAATTGTTAAAGCTATGTTAAAAATCATAATTACATCACATCACATCTCTATAATAATACTATAATATGCTTTGTTATAATATGAATTAGGATTTAGCATGACCACATCATGTCTCACAATTGGTTTTGCTTTTTTACAAGCCCTGATTGTACTATTATTAAAAACTTAATGATATTAAAAAAAAACAGATTTTCAGCAACAGTTCAACAAGATATGAGAACACATTTACCAAACTTGTGTTTATAACAATCCCCATTGTTAAACAATTTGCAGATAGCAAAATTACACTTTGCTTTGCAACAAACCATGACACACTCATACCCATGTTTGAAAACAGTGACAAAGTATATCATAAGCAATGTTTGCTGAATAATTGTTACTTACAAGGGGATAGTAATGAACATGTTTCCAGAGCAATTCATTTAATGTAATACAGAAAATCTGATTAAATATTGTCAATGAATGATCATTTTTCAGGAAAAATGGAGTGATTTGTGAAAGGGGTAAGAGTTAAAGACATGTGAGTTGGTTATACACTGGTTCCATGTCCCAACTTAAGTTTTGTAAATGTGGTGTCTATTTATAGTGTCTATGAAGATTAGTCACCATCATTAGTTAGGCATGTGTTGGATTAAATGAATAATAAACAAAATAACACTGCTGACAGTTGTTTTTTCTCACAAAGAATATAGCTATTCAATTGTATTTTGCTCTACTGTTCATAGATAAAAAGAAATTATGGGATGGCCTTTTGTCTATGGTTCATTTACATACATGCCAAGTTTTCTGCAATCAAATCAGGGATTTTATTGTTCAAAATCAGGGAGATTGGTTACAAATCAGGGAGATTAGCATAACGACTATATTTCTCATAAGTTTAAGTTCAAAAGTGCAGATCGTACCACAACTAAGTAAAATGACTATAATGAATAACAGTTACTTAACTTTATTAATTTTGTTATATGACTGCTGTTCATGAACTTTGGAGAGGACGGAATTTATTTCTTCCAACCATTACATTTTCATTGTCACTTCTAAACCCTGTCTGTCTTTTAAGACTTCTTGAAGACAGTTGAAAAGTTTTTCACCAGTTCCAATATTGCAAATGGGCATAGCCAGGAATTAGGTTGTCTCTCTGTGACTGTCACAGTCAAACACCTTTACAAGAATTGATACACACTTTTCATCACCACTTTCATTAGACTCATCCATCATCACTGAGAAGGGTTTTTCTTCCACAGTAAAATTACTTGATTGTCATTCATTGGACCAGTGCATTGTTAACAATATTTGTTACCTTAGTTCTTTTGCAGTGAAATTTCTCTAGAATGATCTAAATTTAAATACATTGTAAATAGATCATTAAAAAAAAGTTAGGTATGTAAACATTCTTTTCACATATGATCATTATTTTAAACTGTAACCAATAATGGACAAAAGTTAAGCATTCAGTACAGCTGTACATATCAATTAGGATTTTTGTTATTTATTTTTGTGTTCAAATGTGAGTTATGTGGCCTTGGCAGGTTTACAATCTAGTTTAATAACAGACACTGTGCAAAATTTTGATTTTCACTTAATTTAAATTTGTAATCAACACCCATCCATCTCCACTTTCTCTGTCATTTTCAGAGAGAATAATGAATGTGATGAGATTTAAATTTCCTAGTTCAGAGCTTTTTAGTAGTTAATTCTAAATTTTGCCCAAAAAACTTTCACCAGTTGTTCTAGAGTGTAACAGGTGTAGGTGATTCTGAATATCAAATAGAGACACATCATGTAAATTCAGTCAATGTTATCTTGCATGATTATTGTGAAAAAGCTATTTTAAATAAGCTATTACTGGACACCTACTATTGATTAGAATTTATTTTTAAGCATTTTCTTATTGCATCTATCATTTCTTGCCTATTTGTAGTGTTAGCATATGTTAACATATACTTATCCCTATGGGGCGAAAGATAGTAGCATAAAGAAGAAGAAGAATGAATGAAGTCTTAAGATGGAAAAAAAAACATGCTTAGGGTATTTGAATATTTTGTTATAACTTTCTTGTTTCTTTGATCCTGTTGGTAAATTTAACACTGATTGATAAACAAAATAATGTTCTTTAAATAGTTAACAACTGCAAATGCAGCACACTTGCAGATGTATGGATGTAATATCACATAGGTAAATGACAGGGACATAAAAATGTTTGAGAAAAATGAATTCTGCTACTGAATAAATATCATATCATAAAATATGGGTGCCTCAAGGATACTTTCTGACTTGTATCAAGGCTGATTTGGATATGATTTTTGGATGCATCTGTCATATCCTCTAGTTTTGAGATGGTTTCATCAACACACAATACAAATTAAATATACATTACACTTCTTATACTGGTTCAATCACTCATGTCAAGCAGACTTTGAGAACTAGAGTTTGGTTGATGATCAAACCACCTAATTGTACATCCAACAAAAACTTCTTTTTCACATGTCTAGACACGACATCTAGTTGTAATGTCAATTCCTTCATCATGTACATATACATAGCAGTAAAAAATAATATCACATGATAAGGATGTTTTACTTAAATTCTCTGATATATGCAAACAAGACAAAATTGTCTTAAGAACTTAATCCTCACAATAATATGTAAATGGCTGACAACAAAATGGAACAACTACAAGCTGAGTGATGTCAGTGGTTTATATAAATATATAAATAGTCACCAGCTGTAAGCCTAATCTGCATATCATATGAAAGATTGAGTTTTTGATTGAGTTCAGTTAAATGGCATTGGTTTAGTTATTGCATACAGTGTACACATTTAGAAACTTTGATAAGCATTGCAAACTTATAAAAAAGATTTTGTCTTCAAAGTCTTTGCCAGGCTTTGAAATACATGGAATCTGTGTATATTGATGAGGTGATCTTGGTCTCATTGGCAAAGCTTGTTTTCACTCAGGAAACTATATTTCCCATCTTATATTGATAAAACTTGGTAAATAAATTTTGCAAGATCTTTGATGAAACTGAGAAAATTGTATAAACATTAATTTATGCATTTTTTCTGGAAATTATATATAAGACTATATTACAAAGTGGGTAAAATTAACATTATTTAAAGATCAAGAGGATTTTTTTATTTATGCTCTTACAATACTGCATGAGCATGCTCAATGAAATAGTCAAATATCATTTACATAAGACTGGTGAATGATATCAATCCTACTTGGGTCTTATGTTCTAGCTCTACTGAACATCCTTATAATAAGGGATCACTGTGTTGAACTGAGTCTAGCAACAAAACATACACAGCAGTGTGTAAATATTTTTTGTTCCGGGATTGTCTTGACCATTAGTTCTGTGAAACAGTACCAGTAATTTCTATAAAGTTTATTAGTGTGATGTTTCAGTTATTATCATTCACATATCTAAAGGGAGACTCAAACTTGTGACCTCTCATTTCTGAATTTGCGTATTACATACTATGTCTACATTTGTGTAATATAGAATGATATTTGCAGATTAAATGCACACATGACATTGTGCTATTTCTTACAGGGATACTTTTTACTAAAACATCTGGAAGAATTGGTTGGAATAGAAGATTTTCATGAGTTTCTCTTAAAATTTGTCCAACACTTCAATGGGCAACTTATAACATCAAAGGTAGGTGAGCAGTAATTATTGAAATATATACAATAAAAGTTGATGTTGCTAACTGTGGTTAATTTTGTAGTTGAAGGGTGGAGATGGTAATTAAAAACCCAGTAAAATGTATAATAATAGTGTTAGTTTATGTAAATTATGTTGTTTTTTTTTACTGCATGGTATCTATACAGTTCATTATCTCTGATAATATTTTTAAAAAATTAAATAAAATTTTTCTGATTTTTGATTGCTTTATTTGAACTCTTAATATCTTAATATAGATCAGCTCATAACGTTAAAAACAATGGTCTAAACATTCTCATTTTAATAAATATTGTTACATGACAAAGGCTTGTCATCAGTAACAAGGAAAAGAGTGAAAGCCACACAAGCTTTGTATATTTTAACAAAACAATTGATTTCCCTAGACAACAATGTAAAAATTGGTAAATAGGACTTACAGTTTGTGAATATAATCCAACATTTGATCCTAAGAATGAAAATACAAGTCCTGCCACTAAATAGTCCTATAATAATTGAGGTTTGAGTCCCAATGATGTACAAATATGGAAGGTGATGACATTAAATGTGGTCCAATATACAAATAACAACAACACACCACTTGAATCACAGTCTTTGTTTTCAAATAATTCCAAAATAAATTTCCTTGAATATCTTTTAGAATTTTTATAAAAAGTCAAAATCTGACAACAAATAAAATAATACACCTTGTTCCTTCAAGATGTTAGAATATCTCTGCCTAAAAATATTAGGAATGCTTTTTTTATAACCCCAGACATCATTTTAAGTCTCGCAAGATTGGTCATGTGGTCTTTTACTACACTATTTTGATCACATAGGCCAGCATGAACCTACTTAAAAACCAATCATAAAAAGGGTTGTTTACACATGATGATCATACAAAGAAAGTATGCCCCTGATACTGACCAATCATTTGAACTTCCTGTTTACACTTTTACCAGTGCAGGAGGAATTGAATGATAATTCTTACATAAGAATATTTCGTCTTAAATAAGCAACATTTATCTCATTACTGAAGAAAAGGAATCTCTAATCCAACAAAATTTTAATTGCAATAAACTGCAATGAAACAAAAATGAAATAAAAAGAATTTTAAAATTTAAACACAAGCAATTTAATTACATATATGTAACAATATACTTGTCAGTTATAATTCCTATCTACAGATGCATAAAGTTTTAAGTAATTGCAATGTTGTACTCACTTGCAAACATATTGAAAGATTAAATTTGGGTTGCTCTTGAGGCCAGTTCAGCCTGATGTTTAAAGCTTCATTGTTTATAATTAGGAGCTTATAGTCACATATTTACCACTTCTATACCCATTTTGTAATTAATCTGTAACAAGTGTGCTCTTAATATGAAGTCATTATTTTAATTAATAAAATATCTTGTTTTAGTTTAAAATATGTTATATATGATTATTAGTGATTGACATTATATGATGTGTAGCATGTTTTTAACAATTCCAGTACATGGAATATCATAATAATGACAAACTTAAAAGTATGTTATCCATTTAAAATTCAGTGATCTTGGAACAAACATATTTGTTCACAAAATAGTACTAGTCCAAATAGAATAAACACTATTTAATCACTTGATAAGCATTTCTTAACTGATATTTTTCAGCTTCATAATTTTCAAGTGCTTAGTGTCCTAGCTTTCTAGCCACATCAGTCTTTTCTTGAATGCAAATATGGCTTCTGAAACAGTATTGGTTGTTTTTAGCAAGTTTTTTTTATTAGTAGACCATGTTGATAGGGATCTAAGTTTTCTTTTTGCTACCTAAGGCAAACTGGATTTTAGTCTTACATTTGACAGTGGGGCAGTCCTTATTAACTTTTTCTTCAGTGCTGAACATGATAGGATTGTTAAATGAGTTAATATGTCTCTGTAGAACAATGTTAGCCTCTTCAACATCCTCCTCCATGAATCCCTTTAAATCCTAATCCTATTCACAGTATAAGCTCTTTCTCTCTGGACATCTCCATTGCAAGATTAAATGTTTTAATTCACTCATAACTAGTTAGCATTTATAACACATCACATAAGTATACATCATTGGCATTCCTTGGGTCTCATCCAATGCATGAGGTTAGTGTGGTAAGATGGTCAAGAAGCATGCAGTATCTATGAGGCAGAATCACCAGTATGACTGATGTCAGAGCCAAATGGTCAGCATGCCATATCTATGAGGTGGAAACTGATGGCAGGTCCCTATTTGAGCCGGAATAGCCAGTATGACTGATTTTTGTCAGTTCCCTATCCAAGGTGCAATTTCCAGTATGACTGATGTCAGGTCCCTATCTATATGCCTGATGGCAGGTCCCTATCCAAGGTGCAATTTCCAGTATGACTGATGTCAGGTCCCTATCTATATGCCTGATGGCAATCCCTATTTGAGTTGGAATCGCCAGCATGACTGATGTCAAGGCAGAATTGCCGATGTTTGACTGACCTGTTAAGGCAGAATTACCGCTGTATTGAGGCAGAGTCGCTTTAACTGTTATGTCAATAAGTCGAGTGGATTGGGGACAGAATGCCCAAATGATGCTGCATGCCAAGAATGGAACTGCAGTAGTATGCAGCAGAAAGCCCCAAGGAATGGATTTAGATGGACAATGACAACCTGCTGTTCTGTTAAAATAAGCACAAAATATAACCCACAATATAAGCAATTATGAAAACCAAACACAAATCATTTCCATATTACGACCCATACAACTGTGGATCACCATATGTGGATACCATTGAAGGGACCTTTGCCAAGGTATTACTGTTAAGGGATCCCTGACTGCAAACATTATTATGATGATAACAAGACTGATATCACAGTACACCTAGAATGTATTTGTAAAATAAGCAATGCTGTGATGCAAGAATCTGAAAGACAGTCATATATATCTGTCTTACACATATTGGCACCCAATCCTAAATGCACCAGAATATGAATAGCATCATATATACTTATGTACAAGAGAGAAAATCATCTTTTTTGATAAAGGCATTGATACTTTCATCTTCAAGTGAACTTTGCAGTGCTGACAGATCTACTATGCTGATACCAAATTTTTACACTCAAATGAAGATGTAGGCTGATGAGAAATCCTGTATGAAAACCATAGTAGAGACCATTTATAAGATAGCTGACACAGTCTTTATCAGGATGGTGTTGCAGTTCTTCTTGGAGTCAAGTTTATACTGCTATATTCTGATTTAGTCATTGAGGTTTTGAAGGTGGCAGCGCCTGCTAATGGGGTCTTTACATGTAATATACCAATAATAAACACCCCCATCCAGTAATTTGAATTTTAATGGGTCATACAGCAGTAATAAATGCTGCCATCCAGTTTGGGTGTTAACGCTTTATCAAAACAAATTATCTATGCAAACACAAGCATGTGCTTATTATTGTGTTTTGATCAATTAAATCATCTTGAAAATTATGAATTACAGTGAAGACAACTAATCTAATCTGAATATTCATTTCAGCATGATGAACATGCTACCACAGGAGTCTAATGTTTTATCAATAATATACAACAAAAATTTGTGACAATATTAAATAACCATATATTTACTATAAATATACATAGTTTCTATCTTACTGATAAAATGTCAGACTCCTGTGATTCTATATACATATGGGTCCAACAGGTGGTTTCCTGAGGAGTCAGTTTTACATTTAGCACCTCAGGTTTTGAAGGTGATACAGGAAGCAAAAAGAGATAATATGAGAATGTCTCCTTATAGGGATTACAACACTCAAATGGGAAATCTGGGATCAAACTCAGTCTCACAACAGCATAGCCAGGAATGAAGATATTACCTCATCTGCTTTAAGCAACCATGAAGGCAGGTGTTTTATCATAGCTCAGAGTTTCAGAACCAGCACATCTGGATCCAATTAAAATACATGCTTAGGAACAAACAGTTCTTACAACAAATCATGGAGAATCCCTCAAGTGAGATAGACCCTCTGCCTTTAAGGTGTATGACAGCAGTGTAATCTGTTCTCACAGTGCTGCTCACAAGAACACTGCATGCCACTGCAGGCATACATACCTCAGTATAATTTCCACTGGCTCTTCAATGAAAAACAGTTGCCACCAATCACATTTAAAACCTACTGTCCTATGATCACTGGCACATTGCATCATAATTGAAGAGAGCATATCAGGCAAATTAAGACAAGTTTGATAAGTATATTCATTTTGGATTGCACATCCTTGACCAATTGGAATCTATCATGGGTACTGACCTGGTTAAACAAGACAACATTTGAACTGCACTCAAGAACTTCATTGGTTCACCACTCATATAAGACCTGCCTCATTGCATTGATGAATGGCAGGCAGATGTTGGTTGATGTTCTTGTTTGGGGTTTTATGCCATTTCTCAGTGCAAGATAGGCAATATATGGTGGCCAGTATAACTGATGGCAGAAGAACATGGGGAAAACTCAGGTAAGAACCCCTGACCTATTGAAGCTACTGGCAGCTTCCTCACATACCCATATTGGCTGAACCCGAGACTTAAACCCACATGGATATAGGGTAGATGCAGTCACCATCAGATCAGTAAGGGTAAGTGCTTTAGACCACTTGGTCACCCTCAGCATCCAGACTTTTGTAATAAGTATTGTCAACTCTGGACTTTTCATCTCAAGGTCATCTACATGACCCAGTGTAGACTCTAAATGGTACTTAAAGAAGACTGAGCCATTGTGTTAAGGGATATCATGCGTCTTCTTGCCCTCATAGAGGGAAAGGATATATATATCAACACAGACACTTTCATTCTAGATAAAATGGTCTATTCATTCAACATCTTGGAAATAACCCAACTCCAATGAATTTGCTTTGTATCTTGGCTAATGAAGTTCAGACTGTTGCCCCAAATATTAGGTATGAATGAAACTGTTCTCTGACTGTTATTATCCATGCTGTGGAATTCAGATACAATTACAATAATTCTCCAGTTTTATTGCAAAGTTTGTTTATCCTTCAAAAAAGTTTCAGCTTAATCTGGTGGTCCTACAGGAATGGTGCAAAAGGTTTCAGAGTTTCATTGGGATGCGGCTTCACAACTTGTTTTGGATTTGTAAGAGGTATAACTTTTTCCTTTCAAAATTGTTCAGTTTGTCATATGGAGTCTACTTTTCAGTAAGGTTATCTAAGTGCTGTCTTGCATACTGTAATGGACCGGAGATAGTCTTTCCAGTTTAAGTGGATGTATCTCCTCACACACTCTTACTTATTCTTCTAAGACATTACAATCAGGTAACATAATTTAATTTTTTTAGAAAAACATGTTTTTTTTCAATAATACTTACTCAATATTAATGCACCTTCCCAGCTTTCCCCCATTTACATGTGTATAGGGAGAATTCCTTCCACGTCAGTTGTAACTGGTGATTTCATGAGATTTAGTACCAGTCCTGGTATCAATGGAAATTCCCTAACTGCCACATAGGTCTGCAGATAAATTTTAGCTTTCTACTAAAAAGTTTTGGTCTGAGATGGCTGAATTTTTGAGGTAGTAAGATTACTGTTAAGGGATTATGATTGGGTATTTTGTTTGAAGAAGAAAATGAATTATTTAGTTTTTGATTATGGAAGAAATAATTTACCCAAATGAATTGGTTTGATCACTGTTTTGTAAACATTTTTAGCAGTAATAATGATATGTTATACCATACTATTGACACTGTTCATGTTGAATCAGCAGACAAGGACAAGGACTGGAATTGTTGTGGCTTTTATCACTTGTGACAATTTTTCAAGAGATGAATTTATACATCAATGTTTAAATTTGTGAATTTGAGGAGAGGGTTCAGTAACTCATCACGTGTTGACCATTGTTATCCTAAAAACAAAATTGAATTCAAAAGTGTTTTAAGTTATAAAGAAAGGGAAGACAGTAAACTGTGACATGACATGTTCTTTTTCCTAAATTTAAGATTAAAATATTCCAATTATCACACAAGTGTAATCATTTGTGTCAGTAAATTCTGTGCCAATGATTTTCTGCACTTAAAGTTGCAGGATATTTAAAATACAAAAACAATATATAGAAATATAATCTATTTAAAACAGTTTTTAAAAAAAATGCATGATAGGATAAGTTTAAAAGAGGTCATTTATATACTAATAGTTGAAGATATGTAACAAGACTTTATACTCTTTCTTTTTTAAACATGAGTGTTTAATCCGATTATAAAATATCCATGTGTAGAGATGTAGTTTTAAAAATATTGTTAAGGTAAAATGATTGTAATATAGCATAACATAAATCAGCCTATAAGTAGGCAGTACTTGCTTAATTGTCCCCTGTGAAAAGAGATGCAGTATGTGTTACCAGAAAAAGGGATTCACTTTGACTGTTCATCTACCCTACAACTTTGTTAATGTTTTGTATGAGGCCTAATTTTTAGGCAATAGTAGGGCATATGTGTTCCAGGAATACATTTCTACTCTCATATTGTATCAGTATTTCTTTCCAACATATCAAAATTTCATGGTTAGTTTTGACCATGCAAATTATTTCCAGTAAGTAAATGACTGGAGAGCAGGTGCTCCAGTATTAATAAATTATTATCATGGCAGAATTGAGCTATCTTCATTTGTCCAAATAAATTCTGAAGGCATTGAAAATCTGCCATTTTTTAAAAAAGAACATTCCAATCTTCCTTGTATATTCTTTATACTGACCCCAAGGCCCAGACAGTGACCCTAGAATCATAATACAAAACAGTCATGATGTTCTGTCAACCAATATTTGAAAATTGTAGTGTGCACACAATTGAAATATGTATACACCAGATCATTGACTCAATTCCAAAGACCCTAGCTGGGTTTTTATGGAGCCAAGGATGACCCCAAACTTTCCTTGAAGATGGTTACCCTAAAGACAACATAGACCACAAAGTTTACTGAATTTCCATCCAGAGGGACCAACAATTAAACAGATAAAGTATATCATATTATCACAAGCAAAGTCATGTGGATAATCAACACAAGATACAGATTGTGATTCATATCTTGTCTGGACATCTCTATGGTAATAAATCTCTAATAGTGATGTTAGGGGGAATACACAGCTTTAAATTAGTGTTAATTTTGCGAATCATCTATTACCCCTTCATGAATCTATTATTTCACATTAAAATTTACAAATTATATTTTCAGGATGTACTGGATCTGTTTTTCAGCAGCTTTTCATATCATAGGTAAGAGTCAGAAATTCTAAATTACTAGTTATTTATGTTTTAAGATTTTATTTCTTATAATATGTAAATGAGGGTAAAGATTCTAAAATGAATAATATTACCCGTTACATCTATTTAATATGACTAAATATAGATACCTTTTTGTAGCAAAATAAGTTTTAACTAATGAGTTTTTGACCTTTTCACAAGGTCTGGACTTAAGTCATATGATCACCTAAATGTTGATCATGCGACAAAATCCTTTTGTACAATCCAGAATTGTGACAAATTTGTATGTGGAAGATTTTAAACAGAATGCTCTTTCCACTGCAGTCAATCCTCCTGATGTGTGCTTTCAGTATGTGGATAACACTTTTACCATGATGCATGCATATAATATTGAAGAAATCTTTGAACATTCCAATTCCATTGATGAAAATATCCAGTTCACTTTTGAAGTTCAATAGTATGAAAAATTGCCATTTATAGAAACTTGTGTTCATGTTTTAGACGATGTGGGGGACAAAAATCATGATTCACCATAAACTAATCCAAACAGACCAGTATCTGTACTTCAACTCCAACAACTGTTTTGAACATAAGTGGGGAGAACTCTTGCATCAAGTGAATAACATTGTTAGAGTCAAGAAAGACCGTGTAATGGAGGATAGTTAAATTAAGAAAGTTTTAAGAGCCAAGGACTACAAAGTATGGTTTGTGTTTCCTGATAAAGTACAGAGAACAGACAAATGTCTTAAGGAAACAGAAGAAAGATGTGCAGCTCTTCCCTAACAATATATTGGTTGACTAAAGACTTAAGATTTTTAAAATATGAAAGATTTTTGAAAAAACTTTAAAAAATACAGGGCTAATATGATCAACAAGCTCTATAAGACCATCCACTCAGTATTATTACATCCTAAAGACCACACTCTTCTGAAGAAGTGCTCAATCATCGATAAGCTCCAGTGTGATAATTGTGGAAAGACTACATTAAGAAGACCACTAGAAGTCTTGAAACAAAAGTCAAATATCACTTGTACACAAACAGAGAATCCCTGACAGCAGTTGGAGAACATTGTAAAGATTCAGGGCATACATTTTCTTGGTACAACATCAAAATTACTCAGTAAAGAAATTAACATGCTGAGGAGAAAATAAGGGAAGCTATTGAAATCATGGAAAGCCAGTGTTGAACTGTGATTCTGGATTGTAACATCTGTCCTTATACTGAAGAATTTTATCACATGATCAAATGTTCCAGTCCAGAAATTATTCTGCTGATGAAGACCTTGTGAAGAGATCAAAGGCTCACACATCAAGAATTTATTTTTCTACAGAAAGGTATCCGTTTAGTCATTTGATGATAAGATACTTGCAGATATATTTTGTATTCTCTTAACCTGATCGGAGAACTGGAATATTTATTCAGAGGTCAATCTTGTTTTAGTGTTTTTATGTTGGTTTATTTGATGTATATTTAGCAGTTTTCTGGAGATATATATGATCCCTCATTTATGAATAACCTCAGTATAACACAGTCTTTGATATAAATGGTATCATTATGGATTCCATGTTGCTGGTTGGACTGTATTTTTCCATGAAATTTACCCCTGTTTAAGGCAACATCACATGCATTATAGTGATGGACCACTACTGAACAGGTAAACACTGATCATCCAGATTGTGGATTGGACCTGTATGTAGCTTTAACAATTTTTCAGTCATATCACTACAATGTCTGCAGTGTGGCAATTTATAGTGATGTCTATCACTGGGGCATCATGCCACAGACATGTAGTATGTGTTTTACAGGGAAACATTGATTATCCAGACTCTTTGGGAGACAATAGTGAGGATCACTGCAGTATAGTCAAACACTGATCAACCAAACTCTTTGGGAGAGACTAGTGAGGGGCTTCTGTAGTACATTTAACATCAGTCAACCAGTTTGAGGTTTTCCAGGTGTCATACTCTCAAGGAGAGATTAGTGAGGGATTACTATTATAGTATAGTCCACTGAACTGATCATCCAGACTCTGGGAGACAATAGTGGTACTGCTGTAGGGCCCACTAGGGCCACTGTAGTAGTCTAACATTAATCATTCAAACTCACTGGGGATGTTAGTGACTTGACTCTGTAGTGCTATCAAACATAGATCATCCAAACTTGCTGGGAGAAAGTAACAAGGGACCACGTAGAATAATCAAACATTGATTATTCATACTTGCGGGGGAAAATAGTGAGGAAACATAGTGCATAAAAAGTGGGATTGATAAGTGCTAGATCTGCAGGTCTTTTGCAGTAAAGATGGCTTTTGCAGTTTTCAACCTTAACTTTTTAGAGTCAACACTAATTCAGGTGATCAAATAGTCAAGACATCCATTTCTTTTTTTCTGATTAAGGGAGGTCATTGGTTCAAATCTCCAGTCGAGTCATACCAAAGACTTACAAAAATGGTACTAACAGACGCTCAGCATTAAGAGGTTAGTTTTAGGACTGGTTGGCCTGGTGTCAGGATAATCTGACCTGGTGGGACATCATGCTACATGTCTGCGGCATGACACCCTAGTGCTAGACATCACTATAAACTGCCACACTGTAGACATATCTTAGGGATATGACTGAAAAATTGTTAAAGCTACATTAAAAATCATAATCACATCACATCACATCTGATTAAGAAGTGTTGCAGTGGGATTTTGCTACAGAAGTTACCAGCTAGTAGCCAGTCATGTAATATCAGTTACATTATTCAAGGCTATTCTCTTGGCAGCAAAGAATATGTCAATTTGGAAGGTTATCTTTGGAGAAGCTAGTAAGACTTTATGGTCTTAAACTAAGTAACAGAAAAAGGTGAAAACCAATAAAATTGACAAAATTCAACAAATAATTTATTTCCCTTGAATGCAGTGTGAACAAGTATAAAGAATATACAGTATTGTGAATTATATCCCAAATAGTCAAAATGTTCAATTGCCAGTCCTAATGAATAAAGTTCTAATTCCAAAAAGCTTCAATTTTGAATGTGTTGATGTGCCTTTAGTGGTCTATGATGTGAAGATGTGCCAACATTTTTTTGATGAATCATAATAATGCAATTCAAGATGTCCTTGTCTGAATTCACTATATTAATGTCTCTATCCAAGATTACATATGTTGATGAGCACATTGCATTTCCAGCGAATAATAATTCAAATAAATAATTCCACCCAAACAAAATAGTCAACACAACAATCAGACTGAATGAGTAATTTTTAAATAAACTCGATTTTATAAAAAAAAAAATCATAAGATGCAAAAGTAGAAACAGAATAAAGGTCAAAAGTTCATTTCTAGCAAATTCCAAGTTGTGAGCAAGATAAAATTTGTTACTAAAATTATTATAAAGAATGTGGTAAACATCAGGTTGAAAAATTATTCTTTGGGGAATTTTATTAATCTAGACTCAGATCAAAATAAACTTGTTTACATTAATAATAATTTGAATACCTAATCCACATTCATAGGAAAAATATTAGCTATTTATTTTGTTGTCCTCAAAACAAATGTTATTGGTTAGGTGCAACATAAACTTGTATCTGGACAAGGTCAAGTCCAAAATATAATTACACATAATGTATGATGATGGAGAAAAAAATTAGCAAACAATACAAATTAAATATAAATAGCAAAACTGAAGTTTTAAGTTCCTGAATAGTTTGTGTATAAAATAATACATCATAACTTGGATTTAATAACAGAAATAAATTACCTGCTGAGATTGTTTTGCTATTTTTCCCTTGTACAAGTCTTCAATCCAAAGAGCTTATTTGTTCCTCCAAGTAGTAATTGGAGGTCTACTATACAAGACATGATCTCAGTCTGATACCTTAGTTCTCTTCTGACAATCAAAATATCTTCCTTCTTTTTTTGAATTATAACATATCTTTTGGACACTCTACATTTCATCATATAAGTTAATTGTATTGTTTTTCACCTTGCATTTTTTTTTCTCCCCAATCCTTGTATTATTTTTATGTTAACTGTATCCCATTTGTTTGTAGTTGAGGTACTCACTAGTGAAGCAGTGCTTCATTTTTTCATCCCTCATTGTTTCATAGCAACCAGTATTAGGGTAAGTATTTTCTGCCCATTTTTTTGTCTAGTTCATTATGTTATTTTTTGCATTTCCTTTCAGAGAGTAAATGTGGTCCTATAAAGGCTGTATTTGATACACAAACCACCTGCATATCAAAATGTACTTTGCACATTATTTATAAGTTACTGCATTTGTATGAGAAAATATAAACAAGTTTTGCTGAGTAATATTGCATGACCTTTTGGAGTGGATTTTAGTCCAAAAAATGAGTTCATATTTTCTCATACCAATGCAGTAACATATCTGTTATATGTGATGTGATGTGATTATGATTTTTAATGTAGCTTTAACAATTTTTCAGTCATATCACTATGATATCTGCAGTGTGGTAGTTTATAGTGATGTCTAGCACTTGGGAATCATGCCGCAGACATGTAGCATGATGTCCCACCCACACATTTTCCTGACACCAGGCCAACCAGTCCTAACATTAACCTCCTAATGCTGAGCATCAATTGAGGCAGCTGTTAGTACCATTTTTGTAAGTCTTTGGTATTGACTCAACCAGGGATTGAACCCACAACCTCCCACATCCAAGGCTCTAACCACTAGGCCACAAGAGCAGTTATTTTTTTTTATTATGTACTCATATTTTTACCTAAGGATTGATAATAAGAGGAATACACTACAAGAAACAGTAATTTAATTTGTGCAGTATTCTAAAATAAATAGCTATAGATTTATCAATACACAATAACAATATTAATGTGCATATAACACAGCACAGCAGCCTTTGAATTTTGCCACATGTTCGACATTAATTGGAAGAAATTCTTATTTTGTTCTACTTAAAATTGAAATTTAGTCATATTGTCAATGACTGCGCATTGCAACAACTTTTCCAGTTAGACTGGAATGTATGAATTTTGTTTTTCTTTTGATCCAGCTCAAGTTGGATTTTCTGCCTGTGATGCATTGGATTTTTTTTAGCTGAGTGAAATCTGTACAATCTGCATGTGATTTGAGCAGTCTACTGGCATTGAATCAATTACACGTCTCTTTCGGTTCTAGCATTGAGTGCTTGGAATCACAATGTATGAAACATTAATTCTTTTAATTCAAATTATGATAAAGACACTTTGGAATATGACATTCTTTTCATTTTGAGTGTATTAAAGAAAATGTGATTTCAGTTGGAAATATAGTCAAAATTATAGTACAATTGAATGGTGTGTATCATGTTTTGAAACAAATATCATGGGTCATTCGGATCTTCAGAATTAATTCAGATGCATAAATGTAAGCATATTTATTGCCATTCTTTTTACGAACTAAAGAAGATGTATGTTTATGCCTTGTCATTTGCATGCTCAATGTTGGAGGGACCCCAGTTATGGCTTTTATCACTAGCCTAACACTCTCAAAATAGTTAAATTGGGAAATTGCAAAGTAGCTGTTGTGTGACCATTGATGTAAACCAGGGAAATAATGCTTTTTGTTATTTTGTGTTATTGACACTGATGCTCTTAGTTATAATAATAATAATAATAATAATAATAATAATAATAATAATAATAATAATAATAATAATAATAATAATCATCATCATCATCATGAGTTCTATATATAACACCTAATCTTTAGAAGCTCTAAGCACTTTACAACATTTGACAACTTTTAAAAAGAATAAAAAACATATAATGATGTGATTATAAAAATAAAAACAAATACCACAAAATTAGAAACAGAAAAACATGCTGTAAATTTTAAAGGTAAGATACATTAAAAGGATACATTATTAGGTTTTTATATTTGTTCTTGCATTTGAAATAGATGAGTTTTAAGAGAGCTCTTGAATGAGATCATTGTGTCTTTGTGTCTAAGTGCATTGGGCAATTCGTTCCACGTTCCTGGGCCCTGGTATGCAAAAGAACATCTATATGATTTCAACTTCAACCAGTTATATACCTGAACCTTCAGTTTAATTTTTTTCACAAATTTAAGTGTTTTGACTGACTTGTAAAATAGTATGTCTATAACAGATATGCATAGATATGCAATAGTCCTTGGCCATGGTTTGCTTTTCTATAATATTGTTTCAGATCCTAGAGAGCACTGGCCATAGTCTGAAACATTCAGTTGGTGAAAAGTTAAGAATATTTTTTTAAAAAAACTGTTTAATGATCAGAATAGTATTTTAATTAATGCATGTCTCAAATTTGCTGTTGACAATATCATTTTCATTCATTTGCTTTTTTGAAGGTTTTGGATGAAATAATTTTTGTTTATTTACAAACAAATCTAATGAACCAAATGATAAAGTGTCTACTGTATATGGTTTGCTCAAAAGTAGCTCCTAATACATGATACTATATTTAGATATGTCATGCAGTATAAAGTTAGGTCTTTTGAAAAAATACTACTTGATTCTATCTGTAAAGTTAACAGAAAAAAAAATGAGCTTATAAAAAAGTTTTTATTTAACTAAAGTACTTAGGCTTGTTGCAACATAATTATGTCTTTGTTGCAGTAGGCAACTGTTCAAATATCAGTGTACCTCAGCTTATAAAGTGTTGTGAAACTATATTTGATTGGCACATTGAGCACTGGAATAAGCATTATGTCAGTTTGAATCTTGAATTCATCAGGGAAGTTTTCTACTGGAAATACCAGAGTAATTTTTGAACCCTGAAATGCTGAATGCAAGTCCAATCTACATGTGAGATGGACAAAAAAAGATGGCATGCCATTCAACTCTTTTTTAGCAGTGTTTTTAAATTAAATGTAGAAAAGGCAGAATACCAAGTCTGATTGAAATAGGCATTTAAAAGTAGATTTCTTTTCTCAAATATTTAATTCAGTACTGAGGGATTTGTGTGTGTATGTGTGTGTTAATCATTTGATTTTTTTAATTAGTTTTACAATTTTTTTTATTCATATTACTATGATGTCTGTAGTGTGGCAGTTTATGGTGATGTCCTGCACTGAGGTATTATGCCGCATTCATGTAGCATGATGTCCCACCCAGTAGAATGATGTCCCACCTAGTCACAATATCCTAACACCAGGCTGACCAAGTCGTAACACTAGCATCTTAATGCTGAGCACCTAGCGAGGCAACTGTTAGTACCATTTTTAGAAGTCATTGGTATGACTTGGCCTGAATTCGAACCCACAACCTCCTGCATCTGAGGTGGCTGAGGGATATTTGTGCTGCAAAACTTATTTAAGCTGGCTAAGTTAGCTTTGCATATGACCATTTAGACATCAGACTGACAGAAGTTTTCAGCACTGAACAATATTTATACACAGATAGAGAATAGATTAACCTACCATAAATAGATTAATGTTTTTACAACTAGAGGGGATATCTTTTGAGGATTTTGATTGAAGTAGAGTTTTAACACAGGCAGAAATACAGATAGATGTTTTAGTGTTAAATAAATGTTGCACTGTGACTGTTTCCTCCACCACCATCCCCTTATTTTAGCCACAAGGTTTTTTTTGTATGCATCTCCAGGATTCCAATCATCACATTCCCAACCCACAGGAAATTCATGTAGTTTTATATGGGACAGGAGATCTTCTAATTTTTATAATTACATTATGTTTAACTTTGGCTCCATGGTGGGGCTGAGAATTTTCATAAGGGTGATGAATTTAATAGTGGTTCATTTAAATTCCTTATTGGTTCCCATCCTCCCGCTGTTAGATGACAAGTTTATGCACAAATGTGCACTTTTAAAGTATTGTTCTTTCTGTTGAGTGTAAGTGTAATGGTGGTTATTTAAATTTCTCAGGGTTTCCTATCCTTCAGCTCTTGGATGACTGGTTGATGCAAACAATCCACAGATATACCCTTCTAAATGATCTGTTTCTATCAGTTGAGAGAAAGTGACTTATCAAAGTTTATTCTCCAATTATGAGAAGATAGATCCAATTCCTAGTCAGATTTTTGTTTAGATGGGGATTAATTTTATTGCCCATCATTAACCAGTTTTTCATCACAACTGCATCTTACAGATACTTGTTCTCTTAGCAAGACTGGATGAGAAGATATGTAGACCATCATCTTTCCACAGGGCTGGCAAATTCAGCAACAAGGTCATATTAATGTTATAATGTTGCTTATCCTTCTGTCAGCCTATTTCATGTTAGCACAGTACTGACAAGTACTCCAATGTCTACCATTACCAGAGTTGGTAAATCATTTGAATTTGATATCCCAGATACCTTGACTAAACTTTTTTAAGGCTTGCAATTGAGATAAGAAAAGCAAAATGTTACAGTGGCTTTAAGAAGAAAGGTGGTTTTCACACATTACATTGGACCCCTAATCAATGGCCCCTTTCTGACCAGCAACCATCCACTCTATATGGCCAGAACCCCTTGCCATCATTGTCTTTGTGCTTAAAGTACCCACAAGAAAGGCCATCCATTTAATGTAAACAACAGACAATATAGTAGTTCAAAACTGTAAAATTTACCTATTACAATTAGCCATATTATATTTTAATATGTGTCCAGAACTAAGATCAAATTCTTATGGTTTTGGTAAATAATCCAATTATCCTTGCTGATTTCTGTTTCCCATGGTCAGGGTTTTATGACTAAATGAACTATTGGGTAAAGTACATATACCAATAAGGATAATATTATATCATTAAATTATGCTGACATTTACAGAAAATGGGGTCAACAGTGTTGTGATTGTGGCTTCACAAAGAGTTTGAGCTTTTTTTTGGATGATTATGACCAGCTGTTATTGTTAAGATCATAACATGGTTAGCATAGGCTGAATATAGATTTTGTGGATTAACAAACTGAGAGAAGGTAACCCTTGAAGAAAACAGGGTACCAGACAAGACCAATAATTCATGTGATAGTTCATCTACTCTAAAAAAAATTTGTTTGCATAATTAAATTAAATTATTGTATAATTAGCAACACAGGTTTCAATTGTTACAAAACTTAAGCATGTAATCACAAACAGAAAATTAAAGTTAAAATTATCTGACTTGATGACAGTGGGGAGAGGTTATGAGTTCTTACCAAAAAATTGTATAATGGGAAGAGTAAAAAAAACAACATTGTAACTTACAAGGAGAATATTCTGCAGCAATGTGAAAATGGAGTAAATGGAAAGAGAACAATTTTAAATGCTGAGCAATGTATGTACCAAGATTTAATGACAGTTTTTAATGGTTTTGTAAAGTGCATGCCTCATTTGCATTTCATGTTTATGTCATGAATAATTAATTTATATTAATATTAATTTATTTTAACTTGAAATAAGTATGTTATTAAGACCAGAAAAGTGCTACTTTTAAATAAAAATATTAAATTCTTTCAAGTTACATATAGCTGTCTTACTACATACACATACATGTACATATACATACACATCTAAAAATATAGTCCCCTTCTAAGAAGGCCACCTGTCACGTGTGGCAACTTTCCCCAGTGCAGAAGAGGGGAACCACTGTGCATGTATCTTTGGTTCTTAATCACCAACTTTATCAACACTTTGATTTGCATTAGAGGAAAGGAAGACATCTTCATTTTGGATCCTAAAGATCAGATATCAAGAAACATGGACAGAAAAAGAAAAAACAATTTCCACAAAGCTGATTAGTATTTTTTTACCACTTACCTCAATTTTAAACAATTTGGGGTTAAAAGGTCAAAGGTCATCATCAACATTTTGGAGGAGTTTGCTAAGGAGCAAGATCCTAACATATTAATGAAACTGATCTTGCATCTAATTATTTGAGGTTGTTACCACTCTGGAGGTCATTTTTTGTCAACCATTTTGATCAAACTTGGAACATAAGCTTTTAATGAATTCTGATTCATTTAGAACAGACTTGGATATTGGCATATATCATGAAGATACTGCTCAAGATCCATGCATATTATTCAGGTGATCTTGCATCTGATTGGCTAAACAAGTTACCAAAATGGAGGTGTCATACAGATATTGCATAATTCTGAGAGAGTGACAGGAATAAGGTGATATGCACAATGGAGAGAATGTTGGCATACTTCTGTGTTGTTTTTCTTTACTGGTACAGTGGCAGAAATTTCTTTGGATATTGTATTTATGGAAATGATGCATGATCCAAGCAGTGGCTGCTACCATGTGCAGAAAAAAAAAAACAATCCTGAATTAATCTAAAGTATCATAAGTAGTTATTAAAATAGGGATAACAATTTTGCAAGACTAGACAGTACCACCTTTTGAAATTGGAACAAATGAGTTAGAATTATATAAAAGGTGAATAAAGTAATGATTCATTTTTTCTTACAATTTACCTTTGAAGTCTACAAAGCCAAGATAACCAATGAGGAAATCATAGGTAATAGTTTTCATTTAAAAATTTCACCATACCAAATACAGAAACTGTAGACCACAACCAATAGAATCTATTTCTAATTTTGACAACACATTTAAGTTGGTTGATATATTTAAATATCAAAAGAGATATAATAATGAGCAGGATCCATTCATAATTATGAGACAATCTTGCATATGATTGCTGAGCATGTCAGTACTTTGGCATGTCTGTTTAATGATAGGTTTTTATCAAATTTGCTAATTATGTTATGTCACCAAGATTTCCAGTGAGATTTATTATGAGCAAGATCTATATACCAATGAGGTGATCATGCATCTGATTGGATGAACTTCTTAACCATTTTCTGACCAAGTTTTTATCAAACTTGCTAATTATTTTAATGTTATCAAGATTTTGAATGAGTTTTAATATTGTTATGTATATGTGATTAAATTGCTTGTGTGTAAGGTTTAAAATTCTTTTTATTTCATTTTTTGTTTCATTGTATTTAATTGCAATATTTTTCTCGGAGTCTGGATTCTTTTTCAGTATGAGATATACTTTCATAACAAAGTTTGTTTATTCAAGATGAAGATGTATTACATGAGAATTATTATTTAGTCTGTCTTTCCCTGGTAACAGTGTCAACAGGATATTAAAATGATTGGTCAGTATCAGGGGCACACATTCTTTGCTGACCACTGTGTGTAAACAATTATTTTTAATGATTGGTTCTTAAATGAGGTGATGAGGACGTGCCAATATTAGCGTAGTAAGAGACTACATGACCAATCTCCCGAGACTTGAAATGAAGTCTGGGGTTTTAAACATATATATTTTCTGACAGTCATTCAACACCTTGAAGGAACAAGGTGTATTATTTAATTTGTTTCCAAGATTGTTTGTTCTTCGCCTGATTTTTGGATTTAATAATTTGTTCCCCTGTAAAACTGAACAAGTTGACTTTTCTATAAAAATACTGAAAGGTATTCATGGAAAGTTATACTGAAATTATTCAGAAACAAATAATGTGATTCAAGTGAGGAATAGTTGATATTCATACATTAGACTACATCTAACATCATTGCCTTCCATATTTGTATGTCGTCGGGACTTGAACCTGGATTCTAATAGTTATAGGACTTGTCTTTTTATTCTTAGGATCAAATTTTGGATTATATTTACAGAATGTAAGTTTTATTTACCAATTTTTACATTGTTGTCTAGGGAAATATATTGTTTTGTTAAAATATACAAAGCTTGTTGGCTTTCACTCTCTTCAATGCTACTGAATATGAGCCCTTCTCATGTAACAATATAAGTGAGACCGATACCTTTTTCTGATCTAAGGTGTTCTTTTGTCTGATTAGAGACTTTATTTTTGAAAGTTGGTAAATATGCTTCCAACATAAAGATCTCGGTTGAGTATGATTATGAGCCTAAACCATACATATTAATGATGTGATCTTGCCTCTGATCACCTTTTCAGCATACTAGCAACCATATTTCTTATGATCAGATTTTAATTTTAAATTTTTTTATATTATCAACATGTTGGATGAGTTGGGTCATGAATAAGATATACATGTTTATGAGGTAAATTTGTATCTGACTGACTGAATATGATACCACTTTCAATATCACTACCAATCAGATTTTGCTCCAACTTCATAAATAAAATCATATCACTGTCATAGACAGGTTCTGTAATAAGTGAAATATTGACATAATAATGAGATGATCTTGCATATGGTTAGCAAAATTATTTACCTGTATAGATTTAGAGACAAAAATTTCAGTTGAAATTTTTTTATCAGTATTAGGTGGGTGGTTAGTGGTTACAGTTTTTGAAATTTGGTAGTTATTTAATATCACCATGATGCAAAATTGTTATTATAATTATTATTATAATGGAAAAGATATTTACCAATGGATATAAGGTATCACTATTGATATGGAGGTTCAGCAAACTCCAAATCATAGTGGTATTTTTTTAAAAAGAAATTTGGTAAACAGGTATCATGTGTCAATAAATATACATTAGACTTTGAACCAGATGAAGTAGTGTACATAGAGCATTTTGGAATATTATGTTTCCAAGAGTTTCAGATGATGGTCACAGGATGAATTGTTGTTTAACTTTTTTTCAGAAAATTTTTTGAGCTATTTAAAGAGCCTATTTTTCCACACATTGATACCTTTCCAATTTAACTCATCAATCCTTGGGAGTTTTTGTCGTTTTCACCAGAAATGCGAGTAGGAAACCAATTTTGGGGGCTATTTATGAATACATCCTAATACATCAACCCTCAAGACATTTTTTCGGTTAAACTAATGCCTAGTTGTGTTAGAGATATCATTTTTCATTTACTATTTCAACAGAGCATGAGCAGAAGGGAAAAAGTTGGACTTCTTTTGGGGTTTTTTTTGTTTTATTTGCTTAATTTACCATTATTTTTGTTTTGAGACCACTCTTTATTCTAAATACCCATCTTATCATACTCTTTTGCAAAGGTTCATCTGTGTGTGTGCAATTCAGACTGAGTCTTAGATCTGAGGCCAAAAAGTCTCAAATCTGGAAACAAAATGGGATTCCAACCTCAGGCAAATTTCAGTTTGAATAAACTTGAGTCCAAAAACTTACTTTTTTCCCTCTGTATTTTGTAGTGCAACTAGAACATCCATATTATTTGATATCATCGTAAAGTTACATCTGTCTACCTTTATATAATACCACCTGCTTTATTGTGTTAATAGAAGAAGTGGATGGTTAAAAAAATCAGAGGTCAAGGTTACTAAGATCACAGTGACATCATTGGAGTAAAGATGTTAAATTTGCATTTTTGAGTAATATTATATAAAAAGATTAAATTCAAACATAATATATAATGAAAATGAATTTTTAGATTTGTATTTACTCTTGATTGTCTTTAAGCTTCTGAGAAAAAAAGTTGTTCTCAGCATTTCTTTCTGAGGTAAAGGAGAAAAGAAAAGTATAACTTGAGCAACTGCAGTAACTTGCCATTGCATTGTATATGTGTGATCTCCCCTGCACCTTATATTTTTTGGTTATTATTTTCTAGGAGATGATCGTCTACAGTGTTATTGCCTGGATCGAGTGAGTAAACAAAATAAAATATCATAGTAAGGCTTGGAGTATCAGAAATCTGAGCAAATATATAGAACAGTTAAACATGAACCTCTATATATGAAATACAATAGTTTAATCAAATACATAAACAAAATGAAATTTAACATTACATTTGAATGATTCACTTTCTCTTGGAAACAGAATTATAACAATTTTGCAAAAGTCAAGTAGACATTTTGTTATCCTAAAAAAAAACAAATTTCATCATATATATGAATGAGTGATTGAACTCAGATTGCTGGCATGTCAGCATTACCAGGTTCTTCTGATCTTTTCAAAATCATTGTTGGTGATAGGTCAGATTTTTGTGTTTCTTTTTCCTCCTCTCTCTCATTCTCGCCTCTTAATGTCATCATCCTCTTGGTTACTCCTTTTCCATTGTGCAGTCAGGTATGGAGCTATTTTCCTTCAAATAAAAAAATATAGCCCCTACTTTAAATACATATACGATTTTTCTTTTGTGATCAATGAATATTCCTACTCTATTTTGCATCAGGTATCATCTTATCCAAATTTGAAATTAGCTATGGTCATTTCACAACCTTGAATAGATAATAAGCTTTTCTAACTGCTCATTCCTACTGAGACCACAACATAATTAGTTCTCTCAGATTCTGTCCCCCCCCCGCAACCAGCTGTAACTATAAATTACAGTTGAACTATGTAAGTTGAAACACACTCTTCAATACTCATTTGAAGATAATTTACAACTTAATTACACATGAATTAATGGACTTCACTCTTGGCCCTAATTATGTTACTTTGCTTAATAGTGATTCATTGACAAACATTTCCAGGCACAGAAAAATCAGTTCTCAGTATACTTCGTTTTAGATTAATAATTTAATTCTCACAATGTTTATCAGAAGAAATGCATAAAATCTTTATGACACATGAATTCTGTTACATACAAAGCAACTAAATCGCAGCTCATTCACAGCATACATGAGTCATATTGCATTTGAGACAAAATGCATGCAAGCATTTAACTTCTGAACTCAAGACAAAATTGAAGTACAAGTTTAAAATGAATAAATTCAACAAATAATTGCAAACTAACATAAATGAACATGCATTGTATGCAAATGAGACTAAACTCTTGCTTTATTTGAGACTCTCTATATAGTATGATCTCTCTCTTCATGTCTCTCACTTTCCAACATGAGTCCTTTGACAGGTTAATGAGAAATCTTATATTTTCTGATGCAAAATTCTGACGTATCTCAGAGATTTAGACAAATAATTACATGAATGTGATCTATTAAAAGCCTGCTTTCCATCTGGGAACATACACCCTCATTTTTAGCTTGCCTACTTCTTTAACCACCAGAAGTTTTATTAAATCAAAGTCAGAATAATCCTCTTTTGATCACCTTTATTAATAACTGAAAATATCATTTGATGACACTAAGATTTACCCTGGTTTGTCTCAATTCTTGATGTTTACTGCTTATTGACTTTGCATTAATATTGCACTGTCTAGTGCTGAAAAAAGGCATTAAACCCTACAACAACAACAACAACAACAACAACAACAACAACAGCAAGCACTCTTGTTTAAACCATTAACTGAATGAGTCCTAATTTAAGTTCAGTTCATGCTTCCAGACAGGAGAGATTAATTATTACAAGTTGCTAATCTGTAGTGAACCTAGCTAATATATCAGTTTTAATGGACCAGGCTGACCATGACATAATGCATAGTAAAATTATCTCTACAAAATGTTTCCCAATTACAAATTACTTAATATCTTCTGAATCCATTGAGATAGCTTTATGAAACTTCATATGCTCTTGTATCATAAATAGACATTTTGTTCTGAAAAAATGTAGTTTTGGTCAGCATGTTAAGAATATTTTTATTACAAACTGTGCTCATGTATCCTAACTTCATACTTTTATCTGGTTAATATATTCTAAGTCATGGTATACATTTCAATCATGACTTCAGAAATGAAGATTTTTAGTCTGAAAATGGAATTCATTCAGAACACTGACATTTGAACTTGTGATAGAACTTTTAGGACTTAATAGAGTTTTAATTGACAGAGTATTTAATACTCAAAGTTCTTTCTAGGTTTTCACTTTGTATTCTAAAGAAAGAAATTACATGTTGTATTTTGCAAAATGTTTTTGGATTTCACTTTTTTACTCTTATTACTTTAAGGCCATAGAGATTGTACACATCACACACACACACACACACACACACACACACACACACACACACACACACACACACACACACACTTGTTAAGAGGAATTAGCTTGTGCAATCATGTATTTTATGCAACCATCCTTGGTCCCTGGTTCTTAAATTTCACCATCCTCAGGAGAAATGACAATAACACCATCATAAATGTATATAATTCTACACTTATTTGGCATGATAGGGGAATTGAGTTTTCAGTTTCCAACTGAAGGGTGGTTGGCTGAGGTGAATGAAAGATGGAGAATGGAGACTTTGTGTTGCATGGAACCATTGTTTTGCGAGTTTTATTTTTAAATGTTATGCCATCAAAAGATTATTTTAACTGTATTGATGTAGAAAGTCACTTCCAACATAATGGGAAATATAATATATCCAAACCTAGCCAGAAGGGATAAAAGTTTTTTTTTAATTTCACATTTCAAGCACTCATTAGTGTATCATTTGTCATAAAAGTAAAATTTTAATGCATCAGTACTTCAGTCAAAGTTGTAGGGAACTGAATCAGATTTATCGATAAGGATCAGGTTGAAATGAGCACAATGCTAATCAGTTTCCTAATTTTTTTCCAAGTGATAAATATTATTGTTTTACACACTAATTCATTTTATATATACAAAACACAGATTTCTTCCACAAGGTCAAGTGAAATCATTTTCACTGTTAGAAATTGTTAATTATGGCAACCATATTTTGATTGGTTGATCAAAGGATTTTTCAGACATACCCATCATACTTTCTGTTTCAGAGTCATACATGGTAGATGGACATTATGTTATAATCTGATTTTACATTTTACTTTTTTAGTACTCTGAAATTGGCTAATTGCCACTCTAAAAGCAGTTATATTTAAATATTGGATGCAGCTGTTCATAATAGGTTTTGCAGATAATTAAAATCTTTGTCATTAGTTTGGGATGACAGATCTGCCTTTTTGAAGCTCCCAATTGTTTCTGTTAGGGAATAGCTGTGACACTTTGTGCTACATACAGTAGAAAACAAGTTTTGGTTTCATCCTATGAGTAGGCTTTATGTCAGGGTTCCAAGAGATTTTAAAACCCAATAAATGGAGCAAAAAATTGTTAATGAGAATCACAGAGCTGTGCACCCTTGAGAGTGTTTTTACTACAGATGATTTTGTATTACAGGATTGAATTTACTGATTCACATAACATTTATAGCAACCCTTTTTTGTGCCAAGATCTATTACTATCAAATATATTTGTTTTTTTTTCAGTGTCATATGACTGTTGTAGTCACACCCTTTGGTTCAGTTTAAACTAACCATTCATTATTCTTATTGTTTTATGCTTTGAAGAATTGCCAAGCTCTTGTATGCCGCTAGCTAGGTGGAGTTATAATATATTTTAAATACAAACAAACTGCCTAGCAATAATTAAATAGTTACATGGAAGAGGCTATTTTGGAATTTGATGGAAACTAAGTTACTGTAGAAAGTATCATTGATGATAGATTTTTATCCATGGCCATTGCTTGTTTTTTGCAGGGGCAAACGTGACACAGTAGAACATAATTTTCAGCATCCACCGACCTTGAAACTTTACTTTTTAAATGTATTAATAGTCATGAGAATGATAACTAAACATATTTTATTGAAAAAGTTGTATGGTTATTTAAACAAAATATGGAAAACAATAAAATGGCACCTTGGTAACCATGGCTTGGCTTCCCAGGCAGTAGGTTGATAAGTCAGCCCCACACTTATAATGTTGTTGACTGGTGGTTTAGGGGCATATATTACCTATTCATTAAAACCTGCACAAATGTGAAGCTACATTTGTCAGCACACATTGGTGTATATTGTATACACTTGCTGGTATTTCTCATAACTGTCGAGATGCTGCTGGCTGAAGGGTTCTTATGGCATATATATATATATATATGTCATACTGTTTCCTGATGAAATCATGTTTGGTGACTGTTAAATTTACATGGAATTGCACAACCCTTTGACCATTTTGAATTTCATGCTAATTTTCACTCTTTATTTTGTTGCTTAGTTTAAGACCATAGAGTGTTAATAGTACTATAGAAAACTCATTTATATTACTGAATATTTTTCATTGTGGTCAGATACATAAAGGTAAGTTTTCTTCTATATTAATCATATCATCCAATTTATAGTTCCCATAATTGATGCTTTGCAGATTTTACCTGTATTATCAGTCAATTGGCCTTTCATACAGGAAACTTTTTCAAATTGATGATTTAGTGACCTCTTCATAAGTTAATACTGTTAAGTACAGCCATTTGCAACCTTTGAAAGTTATATTTCATGGTGGGTAGAAATCATTTGATGACAACATTCTGGTACTATAGGGGAAGTGTAGGAGTGTACCTTGAGGGACAAGGATGTCATTAGTTTGTACACTATCTCTTGCTGATGAATGAGATAGAGACCTAAGAAGCAGTCTCAGTTATGATCTTGCATATACAAATTGCAGACTGGCTACATGGATTAATTATCCATACACTGTCTTTTTACTGGTAATTGTCATAATTTGTAGCTCTGCAGGGACACTGCATGACGTTTTTACAGCAGGACACATGCAATACCACACCTGTATATACCAGAATTGTCTGCTCTTTTTTGTCTTACAGATTTAAACCATGGGAGAGACTGTTAGTGTCAGATTGGGCAATATGGCTTTTTCCATTTTTCCACCTTTGGGTCTGGCCCAAAGCCACAGCATGTATCCCACATGATTTGGCAAGGAAGCAAAATACAGAAATGCACAAATATAATCAAAACATATATACATTCTTCAGGCTGTATACAACTAACTAGAAAGCAAGCAGTACTTAATTGACCAATAATTATTAGGCTATATAAGCTTGTATTACAAGAGCCTTGATTAGCAGCATGAGATCAGTTTCCACCTGTCCTTGTATTCTACTCATCTGTGATATTTTTCTCTCTCCCTGATTGACTTTCTCCAAATTCCTTCTACTCCTCCTCTTCCACCACTTTCTCTTTCAGGCTCCTTTTCCTCCTCCTCTACCTTCTCTATGCCGACTAGACTTCTGGCGACTTCGACTTTGACTGTTCAGCTAGCCTCAATTCTATCTCCATCTCATGGAGACTATGGACTCAATTGAACTGGGAGTTCTGTCCCCTAAAAAGCTTCCTATGAAAACACAGGATAGTACCATATCTTTCCTTAAACCTCTCATCTCACACTACACACAGCCTATCATTAGATAATTGCTACTAAATTTCTTCAGTCATAGATTTTTTCACATCTTGTATGGTAAATAAATGTCATAATACAGCACAGTATCAGTTACTTATTATACATACATCAATAAATTGATTTACATCATTCAGTAAATATTCTTAATCTTGTTATATTAAACAGTATCACAATAATCAGACACATTCCTTTGCCTTACACTCATACAAAGGACAGAAATATTCAAGCATCCAACCTCTGATATATGCATAGGTCCATAGTAACTAATCTTACATACTTCAACCATTTTCCAAACTCACAATTCAAGTGGCAACATTTACACATCAAACACATGGCATGGTAATATTCCCAAGACAGTAGATGATAGCTTATATATGGCTTTATGGCTGGGACTTAGCAAACGTGATGGTAAGCATGCCAGCAGCACTTCAGCTAAAACAAATCACACAACAGCATGGAATATGAATACCAAGTCATATGCAGAAGGCTGACATACTTGAAATTAATGAGACCCATATTTGCACTAAATCAACATGCTCCACCACTGGTCACTAATCCACCACCGATTGTTAATATGGTACAACAACTGAAAGAATTTTCAAATCAGTGTAATATAGAATTATGAACAGATGCAAGAAAAGCTGACATACTTGTGATAGTAGATGTGTAAACAAAATCAGTGCTGTTTTGAAGATGAAGAATATGCTTTCATCTTATTAAGGAGGAACAAAAACATCTTGTATTATTTTAATTCAAATTTTATATATATGGTAGTGAGTTAGAAAATCAGTGGCAATTATCCCACCCACATACAAACCAGGTAAAGATGCTCAAAAACTTAATAAATACTATTCCTGGAATCACATTGGTGTTATAAAACAATGTCCACATCTGGAGTTAAAGCAGTTATTGCCCTTAATGTGCATTGCATTATGCCGCCAAGTCAGTTGTGACAAGTAAGGATTTTAAAGCTACAACACCATGGATTGACAGCAGATACTGTACATTCCTAAACTATAATAAAATCAGGATCATTAATGATGAAAGTAATAAAGACATTTATAAAATTCAAGATGTCAGAAATTTACCAATGAAGGATGGGATGGACTATCGAAAGATGTGTCCAAGTCAAGGTATATTTCTTGCCATATCAACTGTTTGGTGAATCCATTTACATTCCAATAGCAGAGTTGGTCCAACCAAGATTAGTGATAAGCATAAAGAATTTTGACAATCAGTTTTCTGAATGGGCAATTTTGTGAATGTTGTATGACAATAAAGACATGCCTTGAAAGTACTGGCAGCACATGGGTGAACTGAACTTTTGTAATATCAAATTTCCAATGTAGGTTACTAAGGCCACACTGAATAGATTTGAAACACTTTAACCTTTAATTGCTGTTGCTGTGTTAACTTGTATCATCTATGCTTACTTTAGATATCTCAACATTCTAGTTGACAGAATGACCATAAAACAACACAAATTGCTGATCAACAACTAAGGCTGATTTTGTTACATAGTAATTAGGTGTGATGAGAAACTGAACCTGCATTGTTGTATCAAGATAAAGACTCAATTGAGGTGTTTCTTAAATCCTTCAGGGTTACATCAAAATGGTTTTGATAGCAGCTCTATTCAACAGAAGTTACGATTATGACTGGTGATAGCATTCCACAGCCACTGATGACTGTTTCTGTGAAGGAGCTTTTACTTCCTTTGATGTCAAAGTCCAGGATCATTGTCATACCACTGGTGCATACAGAGGAGCAGGATACAACATATGCAATCTACAATGAAGAATTTATCACAACTAAACAAAAATCCCAGTGATGTTTCATGATAGCATTTATTAATGCAAGCATTTGTCATGGCATCAACATGGTAAAATGCATGATTTTTAGGCTTGGACAATTACAGTTTATTGATTCATTGTAGGTTGAGAATTTGTCCTCTTTCAAGTTTGCTAAGAATCTAGCAGCAGAAAACTTTACAACCACTTGTTGATACTATCCAACCACCATGGACCTGCTCACGAGAAAAGATGTGTACATGTACAAGTACATGAGTGATTGGATCAAGTTTGCCAAAACTCATTTCCCACTGTTCAAAGTCTTTTATAAGTCATTGGATTGAGAAGCCTTATCAGAAAAAGAATATGAGCACTCAGACATGGTTTGATCTGCATTTGATTGCAAAAATGTATGTATCTGTGTCTGTGTACTGATGTGTTTTGGCTTGCTGACATGTATAAGAAACTTGCTAACATGTATAAGAAACTTCATGACACCTCCATGTATGTGTACAAGCTCATTCCCTTTATGTCACTGGAAATAGCCTGCATTGTTGTCCAAAAATCAAATGGAATTGTTCATCCATATTGACCAACATATATTTATTGAGAAATCTCATGGTGGTGTGATTTTAATGATGAGTTACAGTGCACATACCAACAATGTAGACGTGAATAGGTAGGACTCTGCCACCCCAAAGAGTTGCATCATGTATGTCAACACCAATCATTTCTATGAGTGGGCAGTGATACATACATTGCTGGTTGGTTTGTTTCAGTGGATTGACCACACATACATTGACATACAAAAACGTGTACAATTGCAGCATCACCATTGACCATAGATACTTTTTTGAAGTTGATTTGGTATACCCTGAACATTTATATGAGGTAGGCAACAATTATCTTCTATTATTATTAATATGACTTTATTTAAAGAGGGTAACTCAATTAGCTAAGAACTAATCTACCTTGAGGCCCTCATTCAAAGGAATTTACTTATTTTTGCTGCATCTCTGAAGCCACTCTATATACTGGGTTTGGAAAAAGGAAATAAAGTGGGCATTTCTAATCTCAACTGGAATACTATTCCAGAGCAAAGTTCCAGAATATTGGAAACTTTTTTTAAAATAATTCCTTTTTTGGTAAGGAATTTTGTAATGTTTGATAGACATTGATCGCATGTGGGGAGTATTTCCAGGTAGCCTATACTTGAGTGATCGTAAATATTCAAGAGCATTATTATTGACAATCCTGTACATTGAGTTGGCTTTTCTCAAACAGATTCGGTCTTTAATATGTAATATTTTTAACTTACCAGCTAAATTTTCCTTTCTTTCTGGATTGATATTAACTCAAAAGCTCTTTTTTGGAGATGTGCCAGCTTTGCTAAGTTTTTATCATTTGAATTACCCCATACTGTATTACAGTAGTCTAAATAGGGTTGTATGTAACTGTTATAAAATAGTTTTCTGTGCTTTTCTGGGAGATAGTGTCTTATCCTACTGAGAAGCCATAAACTTGAATTAACATTTTTTTTGTACTGATATGTTTGCTATGTTCAGTCCATGATAGGTTATTATCTTCCGAAACACCAAGTAGACTATTGTGACAGACCATTTGCAACCTTTTATCCTTCCATGTCAGACTTAGTTCATCACTATCAAGTTTTGTTCTTTTGTTCCATGTTGAGATAAGTAATATTTTAGTTTTACCAGTATTAACCACCGTGTCAATGCATGTGCACCAGCTGTCCAGTTTGTTTAGGGCATTCTGTAAAGAAATTTTGAGTTCTTGCTTTGAGTTTTGGATGTCTGACAATGTTGTGTCATCTGCATAGAGATCTGTAGATGATACTGAGTCCTTTAGTACAAGTGGTAGGTCATTAATAATTAAAAAAAAAACAGTAATGGACCCAGAATTGAGCCTTGTGGTACTCCACATATAATTGTTCCAGGTTCAGACAGAACATTATTTATATAAACATGTTGTGTTCTCTCACTTAAGTATGAAGTAAACCATCTAACTGTGCTTTCATCACATTGGTAGATTTTCAGTTTATTCAAAAGGATTTCATGATCCACCATGTCAAAAGCTTTCCTGAAATCGACAAACACAGAACCTATTATTCTACCTTGGTCAAGTTCTTGAAGCCATTTATCAGTTAGGGAGATCAAGGCAGTCTCACATGAATATTTCTGTCTAAAGCCTGATTGATTAGGGTATAACAGAAAGTGTTTGGTTAAATATGATATGAATGACTCATGGACATGTTTTTCAATCAATTTTGGCAAGCTTGGTAGTGTTGAGATTGGCTGGTAGTTATCAGCATCATCCTTAGGACCAGATTTGTGAATAGGAGTTACTTTTGCAGTTTTCCATATTTTGGGGACAGATGATGATACAATACTTAAATTGATTATGAATGTTATGCTATCTACCATAGCAAAAACAGAACATTTAATGAGTTGTTGACCAATCTGATTAAGTCCTGTAGCTTTCATAGTATCAAGTTCACTGAGATATTTTTTAATAAAGTTTTAACAAAGTGGGATAGAGAAACATACCTCCTTAAAGATTTTGCTGCTGCAGAACTTTTTCAGTTCATTAAAGTTGTTTTCAATCACTGGTTCTTTTAACTTTGTGGTAATGTTGGTGAAAAAATCATTGAAAACATTTGCAATGTCATTGTCATCAGTGACTATGGTGTCATTTACCAGAAGTGAGTAAATTTCATTTATCTGATCTTTGTGTGTTCCTCCAGTGAGTTCATTGAAGGCTTTCCAAATGCAGTTTTTGTTGCTCTTTTTGTTTTCAAGCAATGATTGATAATAATTTTGTTTAGATTTTTTAATTATACTTGTTTTTTATTATTTCTCCATACTTTATATTGTGCATGGTTTCCCATAGCCTTGAGTTGGTCTCTTTTTTTCAGAGCATCAAGGATTTCAGTTGTAAGCCAATTAGGTTGGATTTCATTCTTTACTTGATGTACTTTTAGTGGTGCATGCTTAGAGACTACATCCATAAATAAGTCAGTCCACACCCTCAGAGCTTCATCTATGTCATCCAAATTTTGGATCATATTCCATGGAACTTTATATATGTCATTGAGAAATTGTTCTTCATTAAAATTTTTGAATGATCTGTAAGTTTTTTGTGTCTGCTGGCACCAGAAGCTTTGTCAGTGTTTGTCTCCATATTAGTGCTTGATTGTTGATAAATCTGGACATAGATATGCTGAAAGCAAAAAATTATGTGCCAAGTCTTAGGATGAAAGCCATTTATGTACTTCATGTAGAAAGCCACCAGCTGTATTTGTGATTGGGTATATGTGTCATCATGACCCAGTGAGTTCTTGAATTTTACTAGCATACATGAATGGCTCTGTATATCCAGATAAATACAGATCTCAGAATGAAGACTGTGAATGAGTTTGAGAAGGAATTGTTCAACCTAATGAACATTTCTGTGTTTGGAAAAAACATGGAGAATATAGTGTAACGAGGAAACCCCATGGACTTCAATTATTTTCGTTTCGTTATATAATATTCGTTTCATTAAAGTTTATATTATTTTGAATGTTTGGCAGGCTTTGTAGTGACATCTATCGTCTTAGCTTTGGGTCACGTGATTCCGCCTGGGTATATATATACGGACCAACTGTGGCTGCTGGGGGAGTGTGTACATAACCGGCGTAGAGTGAAGACGTCCCCTGCAGTATAGTAGTATAACCACTCCGCCACGGCAAGCACACTTGGTCGTAATCCTTGTGTAGGAAGAACCAAGCCATGAATCTAAAAAGGATAGGGACAAGGTCTTTCATCGACCAGCAGCCCGGCGCTACAAGGCTCTTCCAAGTAAAGCAGAGGTCTTGCGACAATACACATTTAGACCGAGGATAGCTCTTCTTTTGTTATTTTGCACTGTCGTCTCTATTGATCTCCTGCGACCAAGTCCGTGACCCTGTGACTCAGTCGGCGACCGAGACATTGACCAAGTCGGCGACTGCGACCAGTCGGTGGCTCTGTGACCAGTCGGCGACTGCGACCAAGTCGGCGACCCTGCAACTAGCTGTGACCAAGTCGGCGGCACCCAGAAAGCCAGAAATAAGCCGGTATCCCGCTGAGGTGGAAATCTGTCACACTCTGGAGTGCCAGTCTTCAGACAGATTCAGCGGGGTATCACTCCAACTATAAGACCTATCATAAAGAACCCGACATAGCGAGACTCGGGGCAGTGTAGCCGAGAGAGCAGTCCCGCTACAATATGCAAATGAATTTCAGTTAACTGTGTGTATAGTGAACAAGACAAACTATGAAGACTCAAACATGACTCTACATTTGAATTCAGAATGATCATTGATAGTGGACTTGTTGCTGTTCATCAAGCAATGGATGCTCCCCAATGGAATCACCACCTATGCATTTGGCTATGATGCTATTGTTTATGACACATCTTTAACAAGCATGTTAAAACGAAAATTGATGGTAGTTCTGTATTTGCTGAAACAGCTTGCAATTGCTCTCACATAAATGCTGAGCTGGGACCTTTTGGTCCACCTGGTTATGGTCCCAATCAATAATGTATTGGTTGTCATGAAATATTGATCTGTTCTGAGATAATAAACACATTGATGGACCATACTTGGTCAATACAGATACTGAACAAACTTGTCTGTGAGTGTTTGTAATGGTGCCAACTGTGAAATTATTTTCAGAGTAAAAGTAATGATCTTTTTGCCAAATCACACTCTGGTTTTAATCCAGTTGTGGGTGTGGTTTTATTCTTTAGAGTTGCTATGACTATCATAAGTTCTGATACCCCCCAATGACCTTACAAATCAATTGGAAGCACTTGTTGGATCAATTTGTACAAGTAACAATGCACCAGAAGTCATTAATGATACCAGATCAAGTTGTCAGTGACTGGTCACCAGTGGCATCACAGACCAAAAATATATTAATGTATTGATGCATGATCTTGTTGAAGATATCAGTAATATACACACCAATGATGAGTTCTGAAACAATGGATAGTTCTGATTTTGAATAAGTTCAGCTCTCTTAGGTACTATTGCTGCAGCTCACAAGCTATCATGACAATGGTGGATCCAGTAGCCAATCTATGTGGAAGAACAAGCAGCCTGACAAATTAGCAGATAATATTTTCTTAGGAAAAGGACAAAATAACAAAATCTTTCTGTTCCTGTCAACATGCTTGTTGTTTCTGACTTTGATGTGCCATAATTATTTCTTTCTTCTATATGAGATTATGTTAAATGATTGTTTTACATGGATCTGATATAATTTAAATTTACTGGTAGTTTCTTTTCCAGCACATATTTGGTTAGCTGTTTTTCTTTAGGTACTAAAGAGGCAAACTATATTAGACTGTCAAAGATTTCCTGCCAAGCTGGTTCTTAACTTTTTAAAAAATTTTTTTGGTTCTTTTAACCTTGATTTGTATCTATGTGTTTTTCTTGTGGAAAATGGCAAAGTGCCTCTTCAACATCTTGTTTTTACTTTAGCCATCTTTTTTTCATATCCTATTTTCTTGTAAGGCTTCGTTCCTTTTTAAGAAATTTTAAAATAAGGCTTTTTATATACCCATTACATTTATATTAAGATTAATTGTCATATAAGAATAAAACAAGAATTTTTATTTCTGTGATTAATAACTTAATTATGTTTAGGAAAACATATATTAAAGTTAAACAATTTATACAAAATTACCTCAGAGTGATGGAAGGAAATGTTTTATATTCTTTTTGTCGCAGTAACATCTCCTCAGCTTGATGGATAATACATTTAATAAAAGTACAATGATAAACCAGTAAATTTAAATTATATCAGATCCATGTAAAACAATCATTTAACATAATCTCATAAAGAAGAAATAAGTAATTATGGCACATCAAAATCAGAAACAACATGCATGTTGACAGGATATATTTGCATGTGCTTTGAGTTTTGTTTACTAATTAATGCAACTCATTTTATTTTACAATATTGATGTTGTCACATTTTGCAGGTGTTTTGCAATGACATCAGATATGGTCTAATGTATGAATAACAATAATTCCTCACTTAAATCACTGTGAGTCTTTGTTTCCGAATAATTCCAGAACAAACTTCCATGAATATCTTTAAAAACTTTTTTTTACAAAAATTAACTTATTGAGTTTCCAAGAGAATACATTTTTAAATCCAAAAGTCAGACGAAAAAGTAAATATTCTGGCAACAAATTACAAGTACTACACCTTGTTCCTTCAAGGTTTTGAATGACTCTGCCTGAGAAAATACATGGAATGCGTATTTAGAACCCCAGACTTCATTTTATGTCTCGCAAAATGGGTCATATGATCTTTTACTATGCTAATTTTCACATGTAGGCCCTTGTCACTCAACTTAAAAAACCAATCATAAAATAAGTTGTTTACCAACAGTGATCATGTGAAAAAAGTATGTTCGTGATACTGACCAATCATTTTAACTTCCTGTTGATATTTTTACCAGGGTAAGATGGACTCTATGATAATTCTCATGTAACAATTCTTCGTCTTAACTAAACAAAATTTGTCATAAAACTATATCTCACTACTAAAAATAGAATCTTGAATCTGAGAAAAATATTAATTGCAATTAAATACCCCCAAAAATGAAAGGAAAAGAATTTGAAACCTTATACACAAACAATTTAGTCACATGTACTTAACATTTACCCCCATAAAGAAAAAAGAAAGATTTATATAAATAAAGCTTTCTTTTTACCATCTGTAATTTATACATGTGGTAAAGAATATTACATAAGTAAATTTGTATGCATTATATAAGGTGTATATGAAATAATATTTCTATACACAGGAAAGTGCATCTGCAATCAAATTGTCATTTCCTTTGATGTGCATGATCAGATTATACTCTTGCAAAAATAAACTCTGCCTTAATAATCCTTGATTTTTATTTTTCATCTTGTTGATGAAAGTAAGGGGGTTTTGATCACTATACATAACAACCGGAGAAGGAGTTTAGCTAACATAACTTCAAAATGTTGCAATGCCAGAATTAAAGCTAAACATTCCATCTTGATTCTTAAGTAATTTATTTGGTGCTTATTTAATTTCTTGGAGAAATAGCACACTGGATGATCTGAATGCCATTACTGTCTTCTTGAAATAATACTGCTCCAACCCCAACATCACTTGCATTCACAGACAATTTAAAGACCGATCTAAAATTGGAGCTGTTAGAACTGGCGCACTTTTGAGTATTACTTTCAACTTATCGAAAGCTTATTGACATTTTTCAGTCTAGATAAACTTTTTTCTCTTACTTAACAAATTTGTCAGAGATGCAGCATTATTGGAAAAATTTGAACAAAACTTTTTATAGTATCCAGCCACACCCAAAAATCACATTGTTTTTAACTGACAGGCACAGGAAAATCAGAGATATCCTTCACTTTTGCATCAATAGGTTTGACTTGACCATATCCCACAGTATGCCCTAAGAAAATCATACAAGCACAGTAGAACTCATTTTTAGATAAACTGATTGTCAACGTAGCATCAGTGAGTCTTTCAAAGAATTTCTGAATTATGGCTAGATGTCCTTTCCAAGTGTCGTTGTAGATAATGACGCCATCCATATTAGCATCACAATTATCTAGACCAGAAGTAATCATATTTGTCAAGCGTTGAAATGTACTTGGAGAACCCCTCATCCCAAATGGCATTACTTTATACAGGTAGAGTTCATCTGGAGTCACAAACTCTGAAATTTCTTTCACTGTTTTCGTAAGTTAAATTTGCCATAATCCTTTTAGAGTGCACAATTTGGTGATGTACTTGGCATTTCCTTTTTTATCAATGCAATTATATGATCCTTGGTAAGAGAAATTAATCTTTTTTAGTCACACTGTTCACCTTTCTATAATCAGTGCACATATGGAAAGCTTTATCCACTTTCGGAACAAGTATGCATGCTGAACTACACTTTTACTGGGCTCTATGAAATCATTCTTCAGCAAATACTGAATTTCCTTTTTCAAGTATTCCTGTTTAAGAGGGTTCATCCAGTATGGGTGTAGTTTTATAGGTTTTGAATCAACATTTTCAACGTCCTGAAAAATTGTGTTTATATTTGAATAATAACTATTTAAGTTCATTTCTTTCTTCTTGCTGCAAATGTAAAAGTTTCTGGTCTAGATCTTTGATAATTTCCGAATTCCAAAAATTTGTTGCTCCAAGTTCAGCAGTGTCCAATTGAATTACTTCACATAAATCCTCAATTTGTGGGACAGGTATCACTAAATTAATTGCAATTATTTACTGGGCTATGAGTCTTTCAATAAACAAGTACTCCATTAATTTTTTTAGACCTGAGTACTATAATTATAATTTAAATCATTTGTTTTCTTCTTTACATTGTAAGGGCCATAAAATGTAACTTGAAGAAAGTTTTGAAGAATGAGCAAGAGAGAATGAAGTCTATCACAAAACTCAAATATTCTCTCAAGTAAAGTTTTGTGAAACTATAGTTTCACTTTTGACTTGAATTGCAGAGTGCCAAATTCAAGTCCAGACATGAAATTTGACCTTTGACCTGATTGGACAGATATAGGAAGGTCAGACTAAGAAATAATCTTTATTAAAGCTTTTACTGTAGAATTCCTCAAAGGATTTGTCTCTGGGTATTTTGTTGATGTACACATAATGGTCAACAAATATTGGTTGCCTGACTTGTTCTTAATGGTAAGGGACCAACATAATCTACCATAATTCTGCTAAATGGTGCATCAAATAGAGGAATTGCAGGTTGTAAATGAACCTTAAGTATCCTCTGATTGGGTTTTCCTACCATTTGACAAGATTGACAAGATCTACAAAATTTGCAAACATCACTTTTAATTTTTGGCCAATAAAAGTGAGTCAAGATCTTGTTAAAAGTTTTATTTATCCCTAAATAACCAGCCAGAGGAGTTTCATGGGTCAAGCTAAGTATTTCCTGTCTGTAAGATTTTGGAACTACAATCTGATAGTTCACTGACCATTCAATAGCAGGTACCTCAGGAGGTCTCCATTTTCTCATAAGAATTCTTTGTTTTTTCATGAAGTAACAGCCCTCTGCAACAAACAGGAGATCTCAGGATCTTTTTCCTGTTCGATGACAAGTAATTGTCATTTATCAACCTGTTTAGATAATAGAGAATGAGTATTTAAAAGAGATCACTGTGATCAATACCACCCGATTGATCCAAATTAGAAGTGAAAATGACCTCATCAAAAGCCTGACCAATACATGTGTCAGCTTCCTTATGAAAATCATTCTCAAGATCTTTCTTTGACATTGCTGTGGTAACTACACAAGCTGGGTATAGCTCAGGATATTCTTTTTCAATTGGATCAAGTTTCTGATCCAAAGAAGGCTTGTTAGTTACAAGTGGATTAACCACAACCTTGTCACCAGTTTGGTCGTTGGCTAGCAACAAATGAATGCCCTCAATGGGTAGGTTAAACACTACACCAACTGTCACAGGTCCTGAAAATAAATTTTTGATGACAAATTTACAGAATGGAGAGGAACATTAACAAAGCCGCACTCTACTCCCTGAATGAGAACACTCTCATTAGAACAGGACTTCTCAGAAGATTAGGCAAAACACCTGACAATAGAAGACTCTGAGAAGCTCTTGTATCCCTCAAAATTTTAATAGGGATAGGATTGGCTGAATCACCCAAGAGTGATATGAATGGTTCATAATTCTCCATAATAAAATCAGACTTAGGTTTATCATACCCAACATATTTATTGCTTTCAATACATGACTGTAACTTTGATTTCTTAAAAATAAGAGCATTTTGGATAAGTCTATCTTGATTCTGATGCTTATATTTCAATTTGAAGCAATCAGAAATGATGAGTCCTTTTCTCTTGCAGTAGGTACACATTGGCAGAGAAAAGGGCTTTTAGAATTTGTGCCAGATTGATTCTTAATGAGATTGTATTAAGTTGACAACAGTAGACTGTTGAGTGAATGTTTTACTTACAACATTAACTTTACGAGTTAAGAAGTACTCATCAGCAGCAAGAGCAGCATTTTCCAAGGTTATCAATATTATGCTCTTCAAGATGATTCTTAATATCATTAGGACCAAAGTTTTTGAATTCTTCAAGCAACACAAGTTGTTCAAGACTTTCATAATCGTGTTCAATTTTCTTGGCTAAGCACCATCTCTTATATAACTGAGCAGCAGGGAGGGCGAATCCTACAAATTTTTGCGACCAAATCGATTAAAGCCTCAGAATGCCAAATGGAACCTTCCTACGAAATCTCATATTTTAACCCAAAAAAAATTAAAGACCCCATTTTACAAATGGAGCCTTATCGATTTTGTCGCAAATACATTGTCATAACCACCCTGGAAATTGCTGCCATCTACGTCGCAAATATGTTGTCATTTCACCCTCCCTGCTGCTGATTAATACAAATTATTTAACCAAATTATTTGTTAGCTTTTCACAAACAGACTAATCGATAATACTTCACCACGTAGATCAATCAAATTATTTGACTGATCGGTGAGTGTAAAATTAATTCTAGTTAGTAAATCATTTTGACATTGCATATAGACTGGATTAGTCGGATTTTCAACAATTAAAAATCCGGGGGGTGCTGTTGGTGTAAATGAATAAAGAATGTAACCTTGTCGGGCTTGATTTGATTGTTCCATATTAATTTGATAACTTCCTTCGATTACATCACACGTTAAATTAAGTGCGATCACCGATGAAATATTCACATTGTTCGGTGCGATATGTCTACCGTCGCCGTCGGGAGAATTATTATAAGTGAGGATAATAGGCTTCGGCTGGCTATCTTTCCATGATTGATAATTTTATTAAATCCTTCGTCGATGGCAGTTTGAGTTTTTTCTTTAACTCGGGAACATTATATCCTGGTAATTTATAATTTGGATTTTCATTTATTTTTTTTATAATCTTGGGCTGAGCTAGTTTTGAAATCGGGCTATTTTCATCAGTGAAGAGATTAGTAATCCTCGAATTAAATATTTCCATGTCTTAGATGATTTTATTACCCGCGGCGACTACACTAATGAAAACTCAGCTTGTGTAGAAGACCGATCTTAACGACGGTAATAACAATTTAAAATCATCATTCATTTTTTTGAAGATATGGATCTTTAATATCTACAAATGTTGGACTTGTTTCATGTATTTCCAGAATTTCACCTTCCTGTGGGATATAATCATTAAAAAATGGAATTCTCCACTCATCTTCACCATATTCATTCTTACCTCGATATCGTTTTGTAAAGTTTATATCGAGGAATTTTTTATATCCTTTTGATGGATTTTCAGGTCCTATTTAATCAGTGACGTAATCAGATTTTTACAGGCTCGGGCGTGGAATTACCAGCACTTCTAGGTGGATCTTCGGGCCATCCTAATACTGTTCTTATTGAACTGTTATAAATATCTAACAACATACCCAGGGAGCTTATTTCAATTGTAGATGATAGTGTTGGTTCATGAACTGTTATCGCAATTTTTGATTCTTTTTTAGTAATGGATTTTATTCTACGTTGTAATTCATTATTAATTTGCTCAATTTGATAGGATCCAGTTGGTATTGAAACAACGTTCCAATCTGGAGTGTCATCTTTTTTATTCCTATATGCAAATACCAGAGAATTATTAGGTCTCTGACCACCAAATGGAACCGATCTAATATTAGGCCAACTATGATACACTCGTAATTTTGCCAACGCGATTTCCTTTACTGAAACAGGTGAAGGAAAATTCACACTGAATTTAGGGTTTGTTGACGATATTGATATCATACTTGTTTTCCGCGGAGTGGTATTTTCTGCTATCCGCTGAAGTAGTTGAATCTCTTGCGACATTATTATTATTATTTACAATGTCTAATTTTGCAATAGATGAAAAAACGCTAGCGTTTTTAATCGTAGTATCATAAATACGTATCATCGCGGAGAATTCGTCTTCGGTAATTATCGTATCATCAATCGATGATGACATCAACGAGGATAATTGTGAGTAACCGTTAGATACTGCTTGATGTTTTACTATATAGTCGTTAAGTTTTTCTTGAGAACACGATGATATTTTTTTAGTAATAGCATTTGCAATTCCAGCAAATGTTGTCACCGCGGAAATAGCAATTGGGACGGCAATCGGAGCTACCATTGTTACTGAAGATAGTATAATACCAGCACCGGCCATTATACCAGATACCGAGTATACTGTAACATCAATTACGGTAATTCTCCTGCGATACTTTTTAATTTTTTTTTCATATTCATCAATGAGTGTTTTGAGTTTTGTTAAGAACTCTTTGACGGTATCATAGCGATATTGCGATGACGGAATCATATTATTTTAAAATCTCAAGTGGTTTCTAATTGTTAAAAATTCTAATTTAGATCAGCTACAAACTCCATGTACCATACAAATGATGTCTTATTTAAATTAGGATCAGTGCTTGTTATTGTAAACCGTTTGTATTCATCCATTTCAATAGTCGTTGAAATCACGTTGTTGTATCCATATGAAGTCGATGATGATATATTAAACTGATTCAGTGACACTATTGTTAATCGATAAATACCCTTGGCTTTGTCACAGTGAGAGTTATTGTATTCTTTTTAGGTTCCCAATCTAATGATCCAGAGAGAACTGTGTATACCATATTTATGATATTCCTCTCATGAGGAATCTTTATTCTTTCAAGTAGCGGAAGATTGTCTGTTTTAAATTTTGTAATATCCTCGATAGATTTTTTAATATTATTAATGTTATCTCTAATAATACTAAATCCAGCATCATTAATATTTTTAATATTGGATTTAATTTCATCAAAATTGGATTTAATTTCAGCGAGAGATGGAGAGGTTACCGCTGGTGTTCCAAAAAATTTATTGATAATATTTCTACGAAGGGAAGTATATATGTTGTTATATGTTTTTCAAGTTCTTCATTTAAATTTTTTAATGCATCTGTGATTGTAGAAACAAATACACCTGGTTTGAGTTTTCCATCATTTGAATATAACACTATTGTATCTTCAACGACGTCACGTCTTCGTATTAAGACATCATCCAATGAAACATTACTAGATTTCAATTTGCCCTGGCGATCTTGAAATACAACTATTTCCCCAGGATCTACACTTGACAAGTTTAAGTTCTCGGCGATTTCATCTTCGATTATTTTTTTTACACTTTCGACAGCTAATTTACTATCGGTTTCTGTTTTTTTTTTTATTCTGATAAAGGTCGTCCCCAAATATCAATCATTATACAAAAACGCTACGTTTTTCTAAATCATAACGCTATCGTTTTTGCCATTGCCTGCTAGTATATTCATTAACAACAACTTGTGGTGGTTTCCTTGGAAATTTAGATATCTCTGCAAGGACATTTAATACTTCACGACCGCATATCGGTGGATCATTTAACTGTTGTGTTGGTAGCGTGGAATAAAAAATTGGAGATGACTTTGTTATTGTGGATACATATCGCATGAATTCTTTTGGTGGAGCTAATCCATATGAATCAAAATAGACAATTCCACGTGGATCAATTGCATATGCGACCCAATGAGTTCCTTTTCCGCTGCTGTTATCAAGATTGATAATACCCGTTTCATTTTTCATTGGTTTTGACGGTAATTGATCTCTCATGAAAACTCCTCTAAAGTTTTTTTTATTGATAATGATTTTACAGCATCAATTAAATCAAAATTGGACATTGGTGAAAATCCTAGGGATTTTTCCACTAGTAAGCCGTTCCTGGTATTCTTAGGCCTGTGCCCTTGTACCAATTGTATGGGTTCCTGGTAGTCTTAGACCCTTTCCTTTTTTTTATAGCCTTTCCCAGTAGCTTTTTTCAGGGCCATTCCTGCAGCAGTACAACGGCTCCTAACGCTGCCGCCTTCGCAACCGCTGGGGCAGCCGCTGCAATCAATGCTGGAATAGCAGCTAACAGCGGAAATATTCCACCTGATTTTATCATACTGGCGATTGCTGCTTTCGAAAAATCAATTTGAACTCCTCGTTTGTTCTTTAGCGCATCATTGAAATGTTTTATTTGACGATCTGTCAATGATAATTTATGTGCACCACCGGACATTTGAGTGGGTTTCAGCGTTATTGTGGTTCCACATTCTTTAGCAGACTTTGATTTCAATTTCTTGACCTGACCATCAGTCAACTGGACATTAACAATACTATATGTCATTCTATTCTAAAATGTAATTTTACACTTTCAATTGATCTTATTGCGAAAATCCTAACTACATGTTTTCCACTGGTGCATCAATAAGTCTCATTCGTCCGCCAACTCCTTCTAACAACATTGATTTATCACTGAGAATGACAGCAACTGCTCTATAATCGGCTATACCAGCACAGGCGTTGTACCCGAGCTTGGAAGTATATATCAACAACAGATTGTCTCATCATGTCAAGATGTTCCAATGAAAAGTAATAAATCGGATAGTGTTTTTCAAAATCAATTTGCGATATTTGCAAACCAGTATCAACATTTTGATCACGACCCATAAACGACAATATTCTATGATATACACGAGCTATGTTGTTGTTTTCATAATTAAGCTGTACAATCTCTGCTGGCTCTTGTTGTCCGTTTATTCTCAATGAAACTTCACTTACTCCTAATTTATCAAATATCATATGACTAGATAATTGTCGACCCACTCGATTTGCATCCTGTAACGCTATAAAGATATGACGTGGAGCTGAAACACCTTGTTTTGATGCTAAGTGCCATGTAAATGTGCCATTTACATTATCCTGCTTCGTATCAGTCGTTGTTGTTAGCCAACTTAGCAATGATTTTCCACCTGTGTCCATAAACGATAGTAATTGTTGCTCTATTGTAACTGCTGGTGTCAAGACGGGTATCCATAGAACCAATTTCTTTAAAATGACTTTACCATCAACAACACCATTAGCACGCCAGATTGCATCATTGTCATTCTCCTTTCGCACTAACACGACTGTATGCTTTGCTCCATAGATGACTTTTCTGACATTTCTACAGAATCCGAATATATGATGTAACGGAATTGCACATGAAAACCGTCGATGCTTGTCCTTTTCAATGTTCCATTTCGTGTTGCAAATCCTAGATTGAAATTACCATTGACCCTTTTTAAAATGTCGAATTCAGCGGCTGGTCTATCTTCACGGTCTAGATTAGCTGCGAGTTGTTGTTCAGCCAATGCAGTAGCTTGCGCAGTTCGTACTTTAATAAACTGAATATGGTCAGCATGATCAGAAGTATCCTTAGCAAACATCATAGACGGACCAGCCGATCTTGTATAATCATCAGAATATCTCGCAAGTCCGATTATTGTTGTTGCAATATCAACATTTTGTTCTATTGATTCAATTTCTTTTCCATCAATGATATATCTTGCACTGTTAAATAGCGCCATAATGCCATTATTTACGAAACCAACTCGGATATTTGGTCATCCCCATATGGCGTATCAGCTGCAACATTTGTTACAAGCTCTCCTTCTACTTCAATAAATGCCTCACACGGCAAAAAGTATCTACTTGTATCTTGAACTTGAAGTTCAACTCTCCCCCGTTGATTAGGCTCTCTTGCAGGATAGGCATAATACTGATAGTTAATTTTAGAATCATCTTTATTCACTGGTGCTGCCATATCAAACGCTGGATCAGCAGTTTTTTAAATGCCATTCATACTAAAACGTTATCGTTTTTCTAAATGTAGTAATGTAATGCTATCATTTTCTTTTTCGTCTGACATTTTTACTATTTCCTCAATGACCGCCTCCCGCTATCATACTTGCAATATTACTACTATCTGGTGAAGTCATTGCTAATGATGCTAGTTTTTGTTCCACTGCGTTATTTATCACTTTACTGACATTTGCAGGCATCATTGTTGTTGAAGGTAGCGGTGTTGAAACTATTTGTGGTGGTTTTCGTCCGAATCTAGATTTCACCAATGACGTTATTCTATTTTTTGCGGTAGAAAAGGCCGTTCCTGCAAGATCTCCAACAGCGTTAATTCCCTTATTACGAATAACATCAATGGCTTTCATCGCTAATTGTTTAGCAATTGGTGCTACTTTTGGGGCTGTTCTTGTGAATAAACCCGCTATGGTATTTCCAAGGCCGTCTCCATAGTATGCCTTATAAACGGGCAATCTTGAGTTTACTACATACACGTTTGTTGGTTTATTGTGATTATAGTGTACTATCATCTTATTTGAAATGACTTTGTAATTTCTAAATGCAAGCAATTAGAAATTTCAATCGCTATAATAACCACTAAATTCCCCTGGAATTCCGTCCATTAACTCATCCAAGAGTTCTCGATACGTATGAATATCAATTATCCCACCTTGGAATAATCGTCTGCAAATATCAAATGCTTCATTAGTTATTTCGACTGAGTTATTCCCAGCTCGCTTACCTCCCATAAGAACCTCAAGTCGTGATATATCATTAATGATATTACTAGGACACATATGAGAATCATGATGAGAACTTCCATAACCCTCTCCTGAAGTACTTTCTGGTTCGGAAACGTTTTGAATTTCTAGATCTGATTCGGAAACGTTTTGAATTTCTGGAGATTGTCGACCTCGACCTCGACTTCGACTTTGTTGTTGTTCTTTTCGTTGTTGTTGTTGTTGTTGTTGTTCTATACCATACGCATCAACTCCCATTTTAAAAGCTCTGTAATTCAATGTATCCTTTTTTAAATTGCCGGGGATTTCTTGATTAATTTTAAATAACCAATCCACCCATTGATCTTTGTTTATTGTGTTTTTTTTTATACTCGTCTTTTAAAAAATCCTCCCTGTTATAATAACGTTCGGCAGCGAATTTACCAAATGGCACATAGTCTTCAGGTTTCAGCAATTGAATTTGTCTGATTCTTTCTATAGCTTCATCGGTGAATTTCTCGTTAAAAGGAACACTTTTTTTAGTGGAACCTTTTTCAATAGAATCACTAGCATCTTCAACGGGGTTATCATCAATATCAATATTACCCATTTGTTGTATTTCTCGCTGAGTTTGTAACTCACCTGAAAGCTGTTTTATTCCCTCGTGAGTTTTTTTCAGTTTCTGTAGCAATCTTTCCTAATACATCAATAATAGGTACTGCTCCCTCTTTAGGGATGTCGCCGTATATAGCACGTTCTGTTGCAAGTTTCATATCTTTAGTGGCTTTAGTTACAGGGGCAAAAAAGTTGTTCGCTTCCAATAGAAAAGTCAGTCTGCGCTTGCTGTCTAAGTTGTAGTTTATCTCGCACGTCATCTCGAATTGGTATAAACTTTTTCAGTAATGCTAACCTCTCACGGGCTAGTCTGGTAGTTAATGCTTCTGATGTCATTATTGGAAATGCTAACGTTTTTTTCAATTGTGGGTTTCAATACTTGCATTTTCAGACTCATCAATCAAACGTCTTATAGATTTCACTTTCAAAGCAATCTCTGACCGAACTTGGTACTGTTCCCCGAGTTTCTTTCTAATGGCTTCAACTATACTAAATAGCCGAATGAATAAATTAATATCATTGTTATACAAAGAAGCATTAACCGCTTTTTGGATTCTTTTTATCAGTGAATACATTTTAGGTAGAACATATCTTCCACGTTTCAATTGTATATCAATTTGTTCAAATTCATTCAAAAGTCTGTCTTCATTCAAAAATTCAGAAAGTACGATTCCTTGATTTCTTAAATTTGATATTTCTGTGATGATAGATGTAATATCTTGAAATTCCATTTATTGAATATTATTACTAATGTATTTTCTTATCTTTAAAATATTTGTATCAAAGATATTCATATACAAAAAAATAACAAAAACATATACAATGCCTATCCCTTCCTCATTCGAGTTCCGAGGCAAGAAAGGCACAAAGGGCCAATAACATTAAAGACTTATACAATACCCTAACTCCCCAATCGAGTTCAAGGGCGGGTTATATGGGTATTAGACGTGAAATCCAAGTGATTTCTTTACAAACATTGAACATATAACATGAAGCCTCATTTGGAAACCTCTTTCACGCCAAACGACGTCAAAGAGGCCCAGAGGGGGGACAGCACATTCTTGGAACTCATTTAGTGCCTTCGCATTAAATAAGTCCAAGGGCCACAAACATAGATCTCCCAATTGGAAGCTCTAACGTAACAAATGCTATATTAGGTCTTCCGGAAGATATGTTGTGGGGGGGGTACATTACATATACAATGCGATTATATAGGATATACAATGCGATTATATAGGATATACAATGCGATTATATAGGATATACAATGATGAATATACAATGAATATTTACAATGAATGAATATTTACAATGCGATTATATAGGATTTACAATGAATGAATATTTACAATGAATGAATATTTACAATGCGATTATATAGGATGATTATATATACAATGCGATTATATAGGATGATATTATATATACAATGAAATGATAGGATGGTTATATATACAATGCGATTATATATGATGGTTATATATACAATGCGATTATATGGTTAGGATGGTTATATATACAATGAGATGATAGGATGGTATATATATACAATGAGATGATAGGATGGTTATATATAGAATGGTATGATAGGGACAGTACAGGACGATACAAACATGAAACGACGGGGCGGACCTACACCCAATCTACCAATCAAAAGCAACCCAAGAAATTAACCCTGGTTGCAGTTGAAAAAATTCAACCACACCATGTCAATGGCGTGGGAGGTTTGATTGGCAAATTGGGCTTCGTTTTAAAGCCCCAAACTTATTACGGCTCATATTATATATAAGGTGACTAATACTGCAGTGTCAATGTGTAGGTTTGTATTTATTTTCCTAGCATTTCATAATGAATATTGTGTAGTAATTTCAATGGAAGCTAAGTATTTAAATAAAACATTAAAACAAGAAATACAACTGTTAAATAATAGCAATTTTTTTATTAATTTCTATAATATTACGATTAAATAATCGTAGTAATAATGGATTTACATGACGAGATAACTCTGTCATGGGGATCCCTGTCAATTCAGGACCTGCTATTTCTTGAATCGAGAATGATATTTTTCTGATTGGATAATTTTATTACATGTAGCCACACTAAAAAAACTAAACTACATGTAGCGCATTTTACTACCTTGACCTCACATACAATCTATTTTAATTTGTAATTACAAAGTAATTTCATTTTCATACAAAATCTAAACAGCGCTGTTAACGCTGTCCTTGTAATTGGGATTTTTAAAAAATCTATTAATAGAACCTTGACCCAGTGTCTTGTCAAATTACACGCGCGCGCGTTTCGGTACAATAACTATAACCCTAACTATGTGGCTGTTCCGGCTTTCCAGTTATTGTCATTTACTCAAAAATGCATATATACGTGGATATATGCGAATAAATATTGAAAAAAAAATATGTACACAATGATATTCAATCGCGCGAAACGTTTTTAGTGAATTGCCCTATGGTAATTGATCGAATGGTAAAATCATGCAAAAATGACTAAAAATACGGCATAAAATAGTAACTATTGAGAGTTATCTTGTAAATAGGAAAACTTTATTCTATGTTCATTTTTCTTTGAGATAGCTGTTTGATAAATCCCTTCAGCAACTCTTTGTACTGAAGGAATACATATTCCAAAATATTTTCCCGCAGCATTCATTGAATGAAAAACTCTTTCTTCATTCGTCGTTGTATCAAATGATTTAACTCCCCTGCGTCGTTTTGAGTATTTCCCTGTCTTTCCTCTTTTTGTATTCTCTCTTTGAGAAATACATTGTAAATTTTCAAGAGAATTATTTTGAATATTAGAATCAATGTGATCAATAACACAGCCATCTTTAATCGGTCCCATATAACACTCAAAGACTGCCCTATGACAGAGATATCCCTTTCTCCAGCAGTAAATTGCAAGTATCCCTGATTATTAACAAAACCAATTGGTTTTTTCAGTCTACAGTGTCTAACAACACCATTACGAGATATTTCATAATTAACGAGTATTGGATGTGGTCTGAATTCTTGCTCCATTTATATATAATAATACTATTTGTCTAATTCATCATTTGCTTTAATTATAAATCTATTAATGTAGTCTTGAGGGGTTTTTATGATTTTGTCTTTGACAGAGTCATGGTTAGGGTCAATGATAGCGTTTTTTATTCGTTTATCATAATAACGTTTTAATTCTCTAAACCGCTTACCCCCACAATTGATACATAATTGTGATTTTCCTCTCACACCCACCCCACAATTTATGCATGGGGACGGGCCTGTCGAATTATTTCTGACACTCTGTAAGTGATATCCACAGAATTCACCTCACACGATTTATTGCATGGGGTTACTGATCCGATCATAAGCCATTTGCAGTGATTCATTATATATAAACAAACTTTTCTATTTAAATACTTGTCTTATTTATATGAATGAAGAATTCAAGAGATTATCGGCAATCAAGCCTTGGAAAAATATTAAATTCAATCTTGATAGAACTCTCGAAGACGTACCAAAAGAGAATAAATAATAGAAGTCTGATTAGAAAAATACGAGATTGTGTTCAAGAGTTTAAACAGGACGGCGCATCACACACCTGGTCAACATTTAAATTGATGGTGTTGTTGATGCTAGAATGAATGATGAAACAGCAGCTATGATACTATCACAACTTGGCAATAAACGGTATTTTCTCAGAGTGAAATTCATTATCAATTTAGAATCGGGCGAATGGGTTATAAGAGACAAGTTTGAACCAATTCTCAAAGATAGGACAACAGTCATTGTTAGCCGTGATTCCAGACCAGGGCTGTTAACTGGAATTGATAAACCATACTATGAAAAAGCGTATCCAGAAACAGCAATCGTTTATGGGATGTATCCGTTAAATAACCCTGACATTGGAAAACTAGCACCAATGAAACAGTCAACGTCAGTGGAAAAGCCACTCAACTGTGTGGCACAACGAGTCTTAGAACACTTTACAAATGCACTCCGTGGGATAAAATAAACCGATCTAAGACATAAAAAAATAGATCAATGGGAGCTAACAGTGAAAGAGAACGGAGCAACTATTTCCGATATAGCTAGATTGGAAAAGTCGTTGAGATTTCCGATAACCGTTTTAACGATAACTGGCGAAGTATTATACGAATCGAAATACAATAAAAACGGAGCTCCAATCAAAATTATTGATCATAACAAGCACGCATGGACATCCGCGGTTACAATATTCCCGCGAGACAGAACAGTGAAGTATATCCCAGAAGAATTCACCAAGGATGGTATTCTCACTGAAGAAAGATTATTCGATGCTATTGCTAGTTTGTGTAAAAACGACCCTGTATCAGTATGGCTACTTCATAGTTTTGAAGATGAAGAATGTCAATTCAATCAATTTGTGAAACCTAACGGTGAATTATATCGTAGTGAAAGTCTACATAATAGGATGAAAAATCTAGCAATAAGTCTCAGTGAAAACGCTAGCGTTTTTAATGAAAAATCCGAAGATTACGAACAGTTACTTACAAATTGTTTTACAATTCCATCGGTTGCAGCTCATTTTGCAAGAAAGAAAAATAATTGGAAACCAACACGAAAAGAGTTTTTACAGGATGTTCAATCCAGCTGTTTGGAATATTATCATGGCGGTCTATGGAACGTTAAATACAATCGTGAAAGTATGATATCAGTTGATATCGTTGCTGTTATCCAGGAAGTTTTTCTAGGATATGGATTCGCTGGTGAGTATTTTAAACGGTTTGGACATCCCACACATGAAATGACTCGCGTTGCTATTAATGGACCACTGCCTGATTTTGATTTGACCGGTTTTGCTTGCGTAGTATCATTTGAATTCGCTGAAGGACTTCATCCGTGTTGTTATGTTTGGATTGGTAGACACATGGCTGAAAGGATGTGGTTACCAATAGTGTTATTGCGATATATGATTGATTGTAAAATGTTAGTTTCGTTGATTGTCAGCGAAGCGATTATCTCATATCAAAAACAAACTAATGTCTGGTTACCAGAACCAGAATGTCTTGATAGTATAATCGATAAGTCTAGAAAACATATTGATGCTGACGAGGAGTACATCATTGAATGGTCAAAAAAGATATTTAATCAACGAAATAGTGAAGCAAAGGATCTCGGCCGAAGAATAATCGGTAAATTTACACAAGGTGGAAAAAATTTAACTTTAAAAGACATCCTCACGATTGATTATAGATGATGCCGAATACGACTTCGTTATTAAAGATGCAGTAGAGAAAAATAGATACGCAAATTGTAAAACAGCCTTTTTGTCCAATAAAACAAAGTTAGGTAGAATTGTTACTTACAGTGATGGAGAAAGCTCTGCATATCTACATTTGAGAGCTTCTATGCTGGGTTATGCATCTATCAATTTATTTGCAATGATAAATAGATTTCCTAGTATAGCAGTCAGAGTTGCAATTGATTCAATGTATGTCGATAAAAAATATATCAAAGAGATAACTAAATTTACTAATAGCGAAGAGACTTGGGGAACATGGCGAATTAAACATGAAATACAATGCGATTATTCTGAATCAGCAGACCTTGAGATTAAAAGCAGTTACCTGAAGAACGATAATTCTATCAGTGAAAAATCCGAAGGATTTTCTATGTCTAAAGCACCACCGATATCAGATCCAATTTGTAGATATAAAACAGTTTATTTAAACGGTTGTGGTGGATCTGGAAAGACAACACGTGCGATAGAATTATATCGAGAGAGAACGTCCATGATTGTACTCACACCAACTCATAGACTAGCGAGAGAGATCAAACAACGAAATGTTGAAGCTTGCACGTATCATAGTTTTTTTCGATACAAGGGCGATGCTTGGACTCCTGAGCGAATGGGTGAGAAATTTATCCAGCGGTTATTATTTGGGATGAAGCATGTACTGTTTCAGAAGATGTATTAAAAATGTTTCTTGATTGGTTATTGCAAAATAATACAAAAGTTATATTGTGCGGCGATCATGGTCAACCACCACCATTTGTTGGTAGAAGTCCACATAATTGGTTAAAAGGATTTGTTGATTATTACGAAGAAATTGATACTGACTATAGAGCACTCGATGAGCAGTTACGTGAGTTTAAAAAACTAATTAGATTACAACCCGATAGAATTCAATGTGAAGTAGCGCGTGAAATAATTTCTGAAACACCTTTGAATGATTTTTGGGAAACATGGAAACCAAATGATTTTGTAGTAGCAAGTAGAAAGATAGTCAGAGACGCACTTCAGAAAAAGTTGTTTGAGCTACACAAGAAAAAATTCCCAACGTTTCCAGTACCGTTGTGTTATAGACCATTGGATACACGAAAGCAGAATATTGAAGTTGAAATTCCAGGCCAGACGGAGAAACAGATTCTAGTGTTAAATGATATTGTGCTAGTTGATATCAATACTGTAGAAGATGCATTATGCGCTGATAAATCACCATGGACGCTTGGTTATGTAACAACAATACACTCGTCACAAGGATTGACCATCACGGATACAATTGTTTGGATAGTTGATAATCGCATTGAATGGTCAAATTTAGTCTATCTCGCAGTGTCCAGAGTACGACGAATAAATCAACTACGAAGGATTGTTTTCGATGATGATTTTAATGCAAACGATGATAACACTGATATTAGCATCATTAATAAAAAACTCTCTGGTTACAAACAGCAGGACAAAAAAAAAAAACAACGAGAATTTGATATTGATGCTGAAGTAATAATCGCATTAAAAGAACAACAGAATAATCACTGCGCCAGTTGCAATTGTATAATGCACTGGCAGTATTCGGATAAAGACCCTCGACAATTCACCGTAGACAGAAAAAATAACAGTCTTGGTCATGTCAGAAACAATGTGATGTTGACCTGTCTTGAGTGTAATAGACGTAACGGAGCTAGTTAAGACCATGTGGCGGTAATTGAGTATCGTCCGGAATGACTTGTAGTTGTTCGCGTGTAAAACCACGCTGAGGTGCAGTTGAATCCAATCTGTAGATTGGAGGTCTACCAGTTGATCGCGTTATGGTTGAAATTTTATGCGTAGTAACACTCCATATAGGATCAGTAGCTCTTCTTTTACCACCTTCAAGCTCTCCTGGTTCGTATAAATATCTCACAGTAACATCACCGAGATTTTTTAATGGTGTAACCGCTGTGGTGGTTCGGGAATATATTCTTTTTTTATTGCAATATTTGGTTTCATATTAATAGTTCGAGTAATCTCGTTATTTAACGCTGCAACTACACTCGGTAACCTCTGGACCCATTCACGAGATCGTTTTTCTTGGATGAATTCTTTTGCATATTGATATCCAAATAACCGTTCTGCAAGAGTTCGATTAAATCGTTCTACAATTGCCTGATCACGATGTAACGCAGTATGCCCCCGTCGTATTGTAACATTATGAGTTTTCATTGTTGATAGAACAGCACCTTGAAACTCTTTGCCAGGATCAACTTGTAATAGATTTGGCCATCTTAGAGGACCTCGTCTATAAATCCTTTCAAATGCAGAAGCGACTTCAGAAGCTGACTTTGTTTTCAATGGTTCTGCTTGTTTAAATCGACTCACAATATCAACTACAGTTAGCGCGTATTTGTAACCATGGTCATGTGGTAAAAACAATAAATCAGCCTGATGAACTTCATTGGGTACGGTAACATCAAAATGAGAATAATTAATTTGTTTAGGCGGTGGTAGATAAATTTGCCATATAGCTTGTTTGGATAACCAATCTTTTGCAGTGGATTTTTTCACTTTTGCAGCGTTAGCGAGTTTACTAATTGCTGCTTTACCCCTCCAGTATCCTTTCGGAGAATAATAAAAAGATTCCATACTATAAAAAACACTAGTGTTTTTAATTACCAGCACCTAACACTAATTTGCCTTTCATAGCTGATTTGACCAACCATGAAGCCAATTTTTCTTTGAAGGATTTATCGGGAATAGCATTTAACGCATGAATTAATTTTACATCCGCGATATGTCTTTGTTGCAAATTATTGCTTTTATATGCAACATCATGAGCATGACATGCCTTATCAATAGCATTTATCGGATACTCACCAGGCCGGGGCTGATTTTGATCATCAAGTCTGATATCTAATCTCATTCCGGGACCACAGTAGCTATATCCTGGAAGGTGTTTTTCTCCGGGGTATTTTGCCCATGGGGTTCCGGGGAGTTTTCCAAGTTTTGCGGCAATATCACCTCCGAGTTGCTTTTTTTTTTAAAAATCGAAATTTTTTTGTACCACATGTTACACACTTACCAGTAAGCGCTAGTCTATTGTTTTTAGTTGTAATGGTTGTCTGATCGGTTGTATCAGAACGCTGTTTACACTTAACACAATATAGATCCATAATTTATATATAGAGTTATAAATATAATTGACTTTTCAGCAACTAAAAGAAGAGAACCGGTAAAACACCACGCAGCGCTTCCGAATTCTGTCCGTGCCATTATAATCGGACCATCTGGATCGGGCAAAACACAATTGCTGCTTAATTTGATAATGCGATTTATGAAGTGGGATAAATTATATTTAGTTGCACCATCCGTAGATGATCAACGGTGCTATGAAGTGCTAAAAGATTATAATGAAAATGCATCAGAAATTAAAGGTGAAAGTGTAATTGATTTTATTACTGATATTAATGATGCACCATCAGTAGAAGATCTCGATGGAGACATAAACAATCTTGTAGTGTACGATGATGTAATGTTAGATAATCAAAAGAACCCTGCTAGAATATTTTCCCGAGGTAGGCATAAAAACACTGACGTGATATATGTCACTCAACGCTACACTCAAATTCCAAAAGTGATTCGCGATAACTGCAATATTCTTGCTGTATTCAATGGCGTTGATACACATACGCTACAAAATATTTGGCAAACATGGTGTTCCGATATGGACTTCAATGGATTTAAAAATTACTTTGGTCATGCTCAGTCTGTCCCATATGGATTTATAACAATAAATTTACACGACCCTCGGTCACGATATCGTATTGGACTTGATCAAATATTTGGTTAAATAATTTGTATTAATCAGCAGCAGGGAGGGTGAAATGACAACATATTTGCGACGTAGATGGCAGCAATTTCCAGGGTGGTTATGACAATGTATTTGCGACAAAATTGCTAAGGCTCCATTTGTAAAATGGGGTCTTTAATTTTTTTTGGGTTAAAATATGAGATTTCGTAGGAAGGTTCCATTTGGCATTCTGAGGCTTTAATCGATTTGGTCTCAAAAATTTGTAGGATTCGCCCTCCCTGCTCCCTGTTCTTTTTCTCTAGCAAATTCAACATAAGTCTGTTCAGCTTCTTTTTTTAGTTTCTGAACTTTTGCCGATACTTAGCCTCAGGGACTAACGCATAACCCCTTAATATACACTCCTTAACCAAATCATAATCCAAACTCTGTTGTACTGACAAAGAATGGTAAATATCACTAGCTTTACCAACTAGTACACACTGTAGTAGCAGAGTCCAATACTCCCTTGGCCATTTCAAATTTTCTGCAGCTTTTTCAAAGCAAGGAAAATATTTGTCTGCTACTTTTTCTCTAAATGGGGGAATGCAATTTCAAAACTCAAATCTGTATGTGAAGTGGAATAGTGCTTGCCACTTGCCAGCCTTATTTCTTTCATTCTAAGTTGAAATTCTCTTTTATCCTTCTCTCTTTGCATCTGCCTCTCTCTCTCTCTCTCTCTCTCTCTCTCTCTCTCTCTCTCTCTCTCTTTCCTCTTTTTCAAATTGTAATTGTTTATCTTGCATGCTTAGGCGTGACGGTATATGAGTTGGTGCGTGCAGGTAAGGCAATGGGTGCCATTTACTCGTGGACCTGGGTTTGAAACTCTGTAGAGTACGAATATAATTTCTCTAACCTGTATGATAGTATTGTTTGACTTTGACAAGATTTTGATGCATTCAGTTTTTATTAGTTAAAGTAATTTACCTATTATGATAATGTTTCAGACTATTTTAAAAATTATAGTAAAGATTCTCATAATGAATTTGGCTTAGGAATTGTTGGAAAGGTTTAAAGATGTGTAAGGTATATATATTTACCCTTTGTGGGGCACATCATAAGCTTCAAGATGTGTAAGGTATGCCCTTTGTGGCACTTATTATAACCTTCAAGATGTGTAAGGTCTACCCTTTATGGCACATATTATAACCATTAGGAGAGAATTTTTTTATTTGTCCATATGTTTTTAATACCTCTGTGTGAAATTAATCAGTTCAGGATATGCCCCAAGGTTACATGTAATTTTAAATACTAATTTGATGTAAGCTCCAATTGGACTAAAATGTAGTGCACAATGATATTTTTTTATCTCCTATGTATAGTGCACAAATCCAACTTTTCTTTTTGAAATTTGTTCTGTTTAAAGTGTGCAATTCATGTAGCATTCTGTTAAGTGCATATCATCATTCCATTTTGGTTTCATGGCTCTTTTTTCAGACTTCAGGGAGTTTGCACAGAAAGCATAACACAGGAGTGGTTGGATAACCCCAGCATACCAAAGGTAATGTAAAACACAATTATCTTAATTTATGAGGCAAACAATTCACTTTGCTTCGGGGATTAAATGTATCACCGCTTTTTCATTTACCATCTATATAGAAATTTTTATTAATCTTTGGGGAAAAAGAACATATTCAATTTTTGGGATTGTGCAAATTTGATTGGAAGCATGCTTGCTGGTATTATTTATGCAGCTTCTACAGTATTGATTTGCAGTTTAAAAGGTCTGGATAGTGGAATGGTACAAGACTTGCTTTTCATTCCTTCAGTCATGGGTTTGATTCTGCATGCAAGCATGTGAAACTTAGTGACCTATATTCTAATGGTCTGTCATTGATGTTTGTCCATCACATTTTTTTTTTGCCATTAATATTTTTCCACTGGATAGCTTTAACACCATGAATTGAAGCAGAATTTGGTATTAGAGCTTACATAAAAAAAACCTTGTTCAGGTTTAGATTTCACATTTTTTAAAATTTACCAGAGTTATGGCTCCTTCTTTGACATAAGTTTTTCCTTCAGTTGCATCATATAGGTGCAGATTTTATTTTGTTTCATTGACATTGGGGTGAAATGATTCATTGATATATTGATGCATTGATACTTCTTTTATAAAAGAGATGGAGAATTGATACAAAACAAACAATACTTATTCTATGAAAGTTTTTTATCTTCAGCATTCATCAGTAATTATTAGTCACTTGCCTTGTTATTCTTTAAATTGAGGTTGAATATTTTTGTTACTAAAAGCAAAACAGACTATTGACAACATTTACTCACCATCTGCAAATTAATCACAAAGTGACCTGTTTCATAATTTGTTTCCATCCCCAATGCCATACCAATTATCTTATTCAACAGCATGTTCAGCATCAAAGAGACCTTCCAAATGTGTTTCACATATGATGAAGTACTTTATTCATCATTTAATAACCACTTTGATACAAAGTTTCTTTGTTGATTTTTATCTTTTCAATTTCAGTTGAAGTTGAAAGCTACACTACAGGTGTGTCATGCAGTAAAATATGTTGCATTCACTTGTCATTAGTGGTTATTGTTTGATCCAGTCCAGGGTAAACAGTAACACAGTAATGCCAATCAGAACTTAATGTAGCTGATTCAGTGCATAACATAGACAGAGAGACTTCACTTAAATATGGTCATCAATTGAGCTGTAAAGCACTTAAATAAAGATGATAACAAGGCACTGTGCAAAATTTGTATGAAGTGTTCTTGAAGATCAGTGTTGCATGAGAACTTCCACAAATTCAATGGAAGTCATGCACATTAAAATGTACCAATGCAGTATACAATTTATATTTAACCATTCACCCATAAAGTGCTTGTCATGATATAAGTGATGCCAGTAGAGGTATCATATTATTATTGTTTTGAAATCTGCTTTTCACATCTAGGTTCTTCAGCTTGACATGAACAGTTGTTAAACTAAATTTGATTGGCACATTTTGCTCTGGAACAAACATTGTGTTGTGGTTTAAACCTTGCATCAAGGAAGTATTCATATTCAGAATATGGGCTACCTAGAATACCCAAAATGGCTGATTCCCAGCATGGTTCATCTTCATATGATGATCTCATTCAGCAGATACTGGTTGATGATAGTGATGATGACAAAATAATTTCTAAAGTTGTGAAGTATATCTGATTCTTGGATCTCAAAAAAGGACTATTGGCGAAACCAGTAACTGATTTTGAATCTGAAAATGGTTTTAATTTGTTCTTGTGCTATAAAACTATATGTCCCCATCAGGGTTAAGATAAACTGAATAAATAACAAAGAAAGATAAGATTCAAATTAAATAAGAAAGAAAGATAAGATTCAAATTCTTTGTTTATACTGCATGGTCGATAAATCAAAATTAAAATATTTATATCAAATAAAGGTACATTAAACCTGAAAGATCATGTGTACAAAAACAGACTCTGTCAAGCATTGATAAGTTTGAAATTATGTAAGACATGTTGAGTAATTTGGGCCATTTCATAATATGCTCATCAAACTCATATGCTCATTAAATAACAAAGGGGCAAGAATATCTCCCTGCCTTGCCCAATTGTTTACATGGAAAGAACTGAATGTCAGTCTTCCCAACACATAGTACAGCTGTTTGCCATACCAGTTACCTAAAGTATAAACTATGTAGACAGGTATTTGAAATATCAAGCATCCTTTTAAAGTGTGTCCATTGAATGATTGACCCTATCAAATGCCTTACTAACATCTAAAAAACATGCAGACACATGCCAGCCATGTTCTGCATACTGTAATAGTTAATATTTCCATAAAGGCTTAGAGGCAGAAATCTGTTGAATGCTGATTTTTAAAACCAAACTGATTATCAGAGATTGTGACTTCATGTCATTGTAGTCATTGTAGTCGGCAGTCCTCTTCATGAATGGCACCCCTGACCAGTGACCACGAACTTTTTATGGCCAGAATGCCTTGACATCCATATGTTTGTGTTGAAAAATGCCCCTCAATAAAGGCTAGCCATTTAATGTGACCCACAGCCAGCATATTAGTTCAAAACTGTACAATTTACCAGTGTTGGGTAAGAAAGGCCCAGTATGGAAAAGGCCTGGATTAAAAGACCTGGTCCAGAAAGGCCAGCAACAGGTCAGAATGGACCATGATGGGAAAGGCCTGAGTTAAAAACAACAAAAACAATATCAACAACAACAACAACAACAACAATAATAATAATAATAATAATAATAATAATAATAATAATAATAATAATAATAATAATAATAATAATTTTACAATTGCATCCTTGTTTTTAAATAAACCTCTAATCACTTTTGTCTTAATCAGAACTGTAGCTGGGTTTTGTATAAATATCCTAAGTGTTTTCAAAGCCATATTAGCAGTCTGTAGTGTCAGTCATTTGCTCTGCCTTCTACCAAAAGCATCCTTATCCTCTTTTCATTGTTACAATAATGACTACTTTTGTGCAATACCTTTGTCCATTCACTTAGTCTCTGGCATTTTTTTATTTAAATATATTGCTAAAATATTAAGTAGCAAAAAATGAAGCACTGGTCTGTGATGATTAACACAAAAGACTCTAGTGAACTACTGATAGCAAACAACTTCAAAATCATGACTTTCTGACAAAATATGTTTTGTTCATGGTGAGGATGGAGTGTCTCTGAGATAGGATCAGCTTAACTCTACTATTATGTCAGTCGCTTATACTATTTAGCCAAAAAAGTATTTATTTTTTTGGTTAATTTTAGAAAAAATTGCATATTAAACAAGTGAAATATTATACATAATGTCATTCTCAGTACAACATAATGGATTTGATTTGACAGATTTTGTAAGATATTTAATTCAATCAAATCAGCTTAAAGTTGTACTGGTATAAAATCTAAAATAATAAGTGATTGACCTCACATCATCCTGCTGTTTATTTTTGGATGGCAAACAGATGGCACAAACACAAAACACATGAAAACACACACAGATGGCACAAACATAAAGTGGAGGAGCCTTAGCTATGTCCAAAAAATGTTGTACACTCTCCCACCAGGGCAACACAAAGGGGAGTGCAAAAACACACCCACCATGTGTTTACATGACGGAGAGTATATTTTGTTTGTTGAATGCTGAGGTAGTTCTTTAGATCCCCCATCCTTTCTAAATTTGTGAGAAGCAAATCCAGAGCCCTACCCAACGATTTCGTCTGCAATGGGAATCAAACTCAGGGCATCAGTAAGAGAATCTAACATTCTAACAAGGAGCTATGAAGTTCTGTTGTATGTGTGTGTGTGTGTGTATGTATGTGTATATATATATATATATATATATATATATATATATATATATATATATATATATATATATATATGGAAAAAGTTATCGTCATATATTTATCTAATACTGACAGCCACTTATAACATATATAATTTTTAAAAAAATCATAAATATTATGAACTATAGTGTGGATTTCTGAATAAAATAACATTTATTGTAAAGTATTTCAATTTCCAAATACACTGGAGCAGTCTGTATAGTGTGTGTATAAGCCATGCATTCACTATTTCATCAGATATTGCTAGGCAATAATAATGAAAAATCAATAACTTTATAACTCCACAGACACTTTATGCTGTCTAAAAATAACTTGCTGTATAAAGTTACGTTTATATGTATGGTAGCTATAATATTATAGAAACAATTACAGTTTTTGAATTTTATTATATTTCCTTGATAGGAGTTGGGTTTGTGTCTGTCTGTCTGTCTGTCTAAGTCTTTTTTTTTAGTTAAGTGCATTTAAGAGAATTTTTTTTATATTTCCTTGATAGAACTTGGGTTTGTGTCTATATGACTCTGTGTATGTCTCTGTTTGTCCTCTTTTGGAAGTACATTTTAGAGCATTAATTTTTACATCTTAAAAAAACAACCAATGTTAGTCTTACATAACAGCACACAACTGTATTACTAAGTTATGCTTAACAGTTTTCTACCGTAATCAACTAATACATTATATTTAACTGAGTTGTCTATCTTGATCAACTAATACATTATGCTTAAAGGATTTAACTCACTTGATTAAAATACATGGTATAAAACAAATATTTGAGATGAAAAGGACTAAACCTCACCAATTATATTTTATAGCCAAAGAAATAAACCAGATTTGTCAGAGTATAAAATCTAGATCACTTATGCTTTGTTAGATAACTTACAAAAGATTTTAAACTGTTTAAATTTTTTAAATAGAATAGGAAGTCATATACATAAGAAGAGTTTTGAGACTCTTTTATCTGTTTCCATAAACAGAAATACAGTAAATATTTTTTAAAGAATTTCACTACCTCTAGCAAGAATATCAACACTTGCTACCATGTATGTGCTATCATGATTATATAATAAGAATTTAATCCTACCACTTTACAGCTAGACTCAAAAATTTCTTTCATTACTATTTTACTGAGAAAATACTTACTACCTTTTGCAAAAACCTTTGACCTGTCCAGATCGATGCTGATTTTTGTATACTGACTTTGGCTTATTGGTTTCTGTAAATTTTCATATTTTAATGCAAGTGCATCCCGTAAACTTTCAAGATAATGAAAATATTTGCTATCATCTTATCTGATAAGGGAATGTTTGTCAAATTTACTAAAACAAATAATTAAAATTTCATCATTAAATTCAAATGATAATTGCTGGTTATTAACCATTATTTTTCATATTTTGCTATTAACTCCATTGACTAATGTTAAATTTTCAAACATTAATTCTGATGTTGAGACAATATTACTTGCATAATGCAAGAGTATTAATTCCATCCCAGCAATAGCTTTATCATAAAAATTACCTAGTCAACGTTTTATAATTGTATTTGTTTCAAGTAAATGATGACATTAATTTTGATAAAGCATGCTATTTTTTAGAGCTGCTTTGAAATAATCCAAATTCATCATCTCTTTTCACATATTTGCGAGGGATATCTTTAGCTTTTTTTGTCAGTTTATTATTTTCTAATATGACAGCATACATTTTGTTTCTTAGTCCAACAGATTCTCTCACCGGCACAAACATAAATCTTCCTTAAATTTTCTAATAATTGTCTTGTTCAAATTATTTTGAAATCTACTACATGTTGGATAATCTGATAAGTTGAACAAATCTTTATTGTTGTAAATATCCTGATAGACATTTTCACATTTTATATTATAAACTAGAGAGTCTGTATTAGTACATAGCAACTCCAAATCTAACCATTGCTTTTTAGTAAAATTGTAGTGAAAATCATACATCAGCCACTTTGATATATCACATACAGCTGCACTAAAATAAATTGGTTTATTTAACTTTAAATTTGTCTTTTGTCATTAAATTGCAACAAGATTTTCATTAGTTTCATACTAACAAAAGCATCATCATTAACTAATTTATTTCTGCGATTTATGTTATTAACAATTTCTATTGATACTCTTTTTCTAATGTTCTCATAGTCTTGATTAACATTGAGTTGTCTGTTCATTAACCTGAAAAAAGTTTTTCTCAAATTCGTTTTTAGCTACAACACGACATTTTGTATTTGGCACCTAGAGTGGCCAAGTGGTCTAAAGCGCTGTCCATTACGGATCACTGCCATCTCACCTCTGTGTGGGTTCGAGTCTAGGATTCGGTGAATGTGGATATATGAGAAAACTTCTCTTATGTTGGTGATTCTTTCCTGTGATTTCCTGGTTTCTTCCTCCACCATTAATTCTGGCTGCCATGAATAGCCTATCGTGTGCTGAAAAATGGCGTTAAGCCCAACAACAACAACAACATTTTGTATTTAGATCAATATAATCTGCCATCCACCTTGACTGATTAAACTTTAGCACACAATGGAGTTTTCTCAGAATTAGTCCAGCATCTACTGCTTGCTTTAAAGTTTTTGTAATGCATAACATAATTTCTTTTATCTAACAAATTTATAACTAACTTATTAATGATAGAATTGTTTTGAATGTTGTTGTTGCTCATTGTTCAGCGATAATAAACTATAATCAATTGTCATTGACTTTGCGCAAAACGGGTAATCATTATGTAACGAATTATAATCTAGATCAAATTCAACAAAATATGCAATATCTTCTGGAAGATTTTTTTCAGTTTCTGTAAGAAATCGATTTGGAGTTATCCACTGAAACCCACTTCAATGCATTGGCTGTGACATTGTCCATCCATAAAGGTTCACACAATTCAGATAAATAATGTAACTTTATATGAGATTTTTATTATGATTTTAGCTATTTGTTATTAGCTACTGCATATTTTTTTGTTATAATGCTAATTCTGCCTCTGATACCTTTTTCAAAAGTTAAACATATCAACAGCTGTTAAAAGATCTCATTCTATTTTGCTCGTATTTAGTAGAGTGTCCCATGGCAGCCCTGGAGAAGAATAATACCAACAGGGGTCTGATCCGTAATTTTCATGACTAACCTGACGAAACTTCTCGAAAACATCTGCTAGCATTAATACATCTGTTTCCAGATATAAATTATGATAATCACTAAATGTTTTACAGCTAAATTTATCCCACATATCTTTTGCATATTTGTACTCGTCATCTGTGATATTTTCATTTTTGAGTTGCGAGTAAAGTTTATCTTTGTTGGATAGAGAAGTTTCATTAAATATGTTTCTGTTGTTGAGATGCTCGTGCGGAAAGATACCCTTTCTTGTTAGATCAACATAGTTTTCACCGAAGCAGCTTTTTAGGTTAGCAAAATTGCTAGCAGCTTTTTCATCATTTTCTACAAGCTCATCTAATGATGCTGCTGTAAATTACATACTGTCAATAAAACTTAATTTGCTTAGCGTCTCTGACATATACTTTTCAAAATTATTTGAAATACATTTTATTATGTTATTTAAGTTTTGTTCAGCTTGACTGCTTTCATCACCAAAAGCTTCTACAATGATATGACTGTCATAGCCACGAATGTTAAATAAAACTACAGGAATAAAATGTGGAGCATGAAATTTTAAATTGCAACTGTTATGAGCTGCTTCACGATATTGGCCGGTCAAATGACAATGGTCTCACACTTTATCACCTGAACATTGTTCATTCAGTAACTTTTCACAAATATGACAATTAACTGCCTCATCAAAATCAAGTTGTTGTTTAGATGTTATTTTCTTTGGATCTGTTTTATAAAATCTGTTAAAAATTTATTAACTTTGTCTGTTAAATATTTTAGTAACCAAAATCTCAGGATTTTCACCTCTATTTAACTTTATTATTATTGGAGATGAAAATTTATCGCTGATGCAACAAACTACTTTGTAAGCTACTCTGCAGGGAATATGTTGTTGTATTTTTCTGGTACATGATTTCTTCGGATTATTTTCTGCTCCAACCACTCAAAATTAACATAAATAACAAAAGGAATATTTAGTTTATGATCACAATTGTTAAATTTTAATATTTTTTCATTTTTGCGAGGCAGTTTTTTTTAAACATTACCGCAGTATTTGAGATGCTCCAGCAGTCTTCCATCGCTAGAAAAACTGTGCAGACATTTATAACAAAAAATTTCTTGTTTTTATTTTTGCTATATTGTCTGCCAGCTAGGCCATTAAAGTATTTTTTTTGTTTTATACAACAGTAATGTCCATGATTAAATAATAAATTTATTGTAAGCTGTGAAAAAGTTGCTGAGATATATCTTGGGTAAACCTTTTCTTTCTCGTCTAGTCCAAAAACAATTACTGAGATACCGTTTTGTTTTTCAAACTTTGGTATATGATTTTCTGCTACTGGAAAGTTAATACCATCAAAATTTAGTTCGTTTTCTGTGCGGAAGATATTTGTTAATGCAATACGCATTTTGTTCTTTCAGAAACATTGCAGAAAGATTAGACTGCTGAAAACATGTCATTATTGTTTTTAATATATTTTTTTCTTAATTTTTTTTAGGAAGATTGATGTACAAAATACCACAAAGTATGTTATATATTGCAGTGTGAAATAAAACTTCTTTTATCATTTTAAATTTCGAACCTGACCCTACTGAAATAAATTGTTTTAATTTTTTGTTTATTTCTTGATGTATTTTATCGGCAACCATTGCAATGATTGTTTCAGTTAATATCTTTTTCGATTTTGCTGTTAGATAGGGTTCTGAAATTTCACTGTCAAAACTTTTTGTTTGGAAAATAATATCAAGTATATCCTCAACTGTGTATAACTTTGATAAAATCATATGAAATTGGACTATAAGTTTTATAGTTTTATTAGCGTTAAGTTCTCAAGCAGGTTGTTTGGTAGTTTTTTTTATGTCGAATAATTCCCATATCATATGCTTCATATAAATCAAACATTCATCTTGTAATCCAAAATTTTTACAGGTTGCAAAAATTGAAATAAATTTGTAGAGCTTAAAAGTGCTAAAACATTATTTTCATCAAGTTTGTAACTGTTATCATAACCTGAAAATGCTGAAGCATTTTTCAGATTTGATAATGCTCTTTTTAGCAGCATCTCACAGTTGTAGCATTATATATATATATATATATATATATATATATATATATATATATATATATATATATATATATATATATATATATATTTTTATATATATATATATCTATATATATATATATATATATACACACACACACACAGAGTTGAATTTTTAAATTGGAGATGTAAAAATCCTAAAGTATAATGACAGAAATCATGAGATATCTGCCACTGACAGCGAAAGAACAAGAATATATTGTGTTGGTGTTTCTCTTGCAACAGCATGTAAAAAATTTAGCCTTGACTCACAACTAAAAAATGTTTTCAAAACAGCAAGTATCACCTATAAAAAATTACTTGATCAGATACGATCTTGTTTGCATTGTATAAAAGATGATATGGATGATTTGATATCCGCGTTCCATATTATTGATAGTATGTTAACAGATATTCTGCCATTGAGAATCATGAAAAAGATTATAATAAACAGCAGATGTTTTAATTTTGTGTAACTTTGGAAATATCGTCAAATAAAATATCGACTATATTATTAATAAATGCCATCACATCATCTCCCCAACCAGCTATTCTCATATCATTTTCAGTCGCAAATAACCATATTAATATTTTGGTGATATATAATAACCTATTCTTTTAATACAATCGCTTATTATTTTAGATTTTATACCAGTATAACTTGACGCTGATTTGATTGAATTAATCTCTTATAAAATCTGTCAGATCAAATCCAATATGTTGTACTGAAAATGACATTATATATAATATTTCATTTGTTTAATATGACATTTTGTCTAAAAATAACAATACTATTTTGGCGAAATATTATAAGAGACTGATATAATAGTAGAGTAGAGCTGATCCTATCTCAGAGACAACCAATTCTACCCTGAACAAAATATTTTGTCAGAAAGTCAACATTTTTAGCTAACAAATGCTGATAAAGATGTTAACATATAAGGTTTTTGGGGGGCAGGGGGCTCTGTGAGAGAATTATCACTCTTAAATATTACTGAGGCATGTGCATTTGTTGCCATTGTCAACACTTCTATGTGTTTATGTTATTTTTTGCTCGCATACATAATTTCTTGCAAAATAATGTTTAGAATACCAGCAATGCTGACATCACCAGCCAGTCATATTCTAACTGTGGGTGCTATCACATATGTCATCTATAATGTACTGATTAACATCGTAATTCCAGTGACTAGCACAAACACCACATTACAACATTATCATTGATGATGAATTGTCTGCTTTATCTCTGCTGTTCTGTTATATGCTCATTGATGATTTTTTTTCTGTTATGGCTACCACTCACATACTTGATCATATCTGATCTTTAGTTTCTTCATCTTTGGGATCCAAATATTTCCATAGTATTTTGATTTAGAATGACAGAAGTTCCAGAAAATTTAGAGATGTTGATATATCTTAAAATATACTAAATAGTTCAGAGCTGAACACTTATAGTCTGAATATTGTCAGTGACCTCAGTGGTATGTTTGATTAAGTTATTTTGCTTTTCTGATTCAGACCCAACCATGTATACCATGTTGATGATGGGAGTTGTATGAAATACACCCGTTTCAATCTTTCTGACATGCGCAATGATGTTGGGGATATCTATGAACACCTTGTTATTATGGTTATTGATTCTGTAATGTTTTATAGATCACAGAAGTTTGTGTTAATTTTGATGAGCTTCATGTTGATGACCATTATATTTCCTAAAAAATCAAAGGTGATTTTTAGCTTGATATAGTACTAAGTGTTTCTGGACCATATGTATGTGGTTCTGTCAATTTCTGTGTTTTTAATATTGAGTACCACCAGATCAGGATGGCAAATCCAGTATTATTTGAAAAATTCTTCTGGTGGTGCCAATCTATACAAATCAAAATCAACAACACTATATGGATAAAGATTAATGATGCCAGTGTCAATGCAGTTTGGTTGTTCTTGTAACTGCTGATCATGCATGAAAACTCCCCTTAAGTTCTTGATGTTTAATCACAATCAAGTAAATCAAAATTAGACTGTGGAATGCTTTGCAGTCTAAGTTGATTAGTGATATGTTCCTGGAGGTACTTACCGTGACTTTATTATGTTCCTGGTAGTCCCTTTTTTCTTTTCTTTTAGGTATTAGAGCCACCCACCCCCTAGATCCTGCCCCATTGTTTTTCTCAATTCCATCACAAATGCAATTCCAATAAACTGAATGCAGTTACTTTTACAACAGTTGGAGCTGCAATGAAATTGGCACTGTTATTGCTGCAAGGAGTGGGAATACAACCAGTCTTTATTTTAGCATTAAGCGCACTTGATAAGTTGTTCCAGATTTTGTCACTGACCAATTGTAGCTTCTTCATCTGACCAGGTGTCAGGGTTACATTGAGTGCTGAAATGATATTGTATAATATATCATGAATAATTCAATTACATGTTTTCCTCAGGTATATCAGTGACCAACATTTGTCCACCAATGCCTTCAAGCTGCATTGTTTTGCCTGTTTTCATTATTGAGCTAGTTTATCTGTACAAGATTCCATAGTTAATGCAGAATCACTCATTATTATTGACATAACAACAATTTAATTTCACATAACCCATCAGCAGTATCAGTGATAAGTCAGTTATTTTATAATATACCCTGCCACTCCCTTCTGATACCCCCTACCAAGAAGGGGGGTGGTCCTGATGATGCCATTGTGGAAGGCCCAAGATCAGCATTTTCAATACAAGCTATCAAGTTTTTTTAAGGCCTTGATTTTAGAAACTGACCTTTAAAAATGCTCTAAGAAGGTTGGTTAACTACCTTCCCCTGCACTGCTGCTACCCATGCAGACCAACTGATGTCAGAAGCTGTAGTATGTCTTTGGTCTAGGTCTAGGGCCATTTTACTTCCATAACCAGGGAATTGTATATTCTGTTAACCACAAATCAGTCAGTTCATTCATTCAACCTGTTGTTGATTAAATTACAGCAGCTGTAGCTCAAAATCATGTTTAAATTGCCCTACCCATAATGTTCTGCCTTCTTATTAGCATATGAGTCTGCAAGAGCTCTAGCATTCAAGGAGTACAGAAGTAATTCTGAAACAACTTTCAGCTGGCTCATTGGTCCACTTGAATCACAGATAAACAATATTTAATTAATAGTTTTGATATCATTTGATTGAATAGCAATGAATACTTAGACCCAAATAAAATATGTTGTAACATAATGCACTAGCAGACCCAGGTCTGTGTATTTAAGAGTAATCAGTAGAATAAACAACATAGACCCTGATCCTCTTATATATTCTGCAATGGCAGATCAGGATATGTGTTGTGTGCAGTTGGATTCCATTTATAAGTGAGTTATGTATGGTAGTTATAGATTTTGACAAAAAAAACAATGGAATTTATTGTTTTAAAAGCTCTTTCAGACAATATATTCCCAGTTTGCAGAATGTCATATTCTTGATTGCTTTTGTGCTCTAAAACAGTTTTTGATTCCTATTGACAGTTAAGGTAATAGCAATGAGGATCAAGATTAATGCATTAATCAGGTGGTGATGTTAACATGATTAGTTCAAGTAATTGCTGTAAGCACAGCCCATGAATGCATCAAAATGTATGAATGTTTAAGAACATAATGTGTCAAACCAACAGAAATTAAATTTTAGGTTTTAGCAAAATCAGATTGGCAGTTTTTTAGTCACTGTTGATTAATGTTACTGTATTATATATAAATCTAGTATTATGTTTATATTAGATATTTTGTGTTCTCTGGCAAAAAAGTACACATGACAATAACAACACTCCCTTATTAAAATGCTATACCACCTCATAGTGAAACCACTTAATAATGATGTACATTAATCATATCATTTTACCAACAAAATGGCCTTTAACTCCATGTTACATAGAAGAGGGGTGCCATTATCATCTCAATTTCTATTTGACTTTAAGTAGATCACCAGAAGTTGGCTCTAAAGCTTGGAAATGTACCATAATTCTCTTTTAATAAACCCATTTTACATAAACATGATAAATTTTTATGTGACTAGTCTCTCCGTTCAATATGGAACTAAATAATTGTAAGCATTTTGATGGAATTTGTATGTAGAGTTTTTATTTAACGCCAAGCTCTTGTGGTGTTTTGTAGGATTGTTTAGTGCATGTAGAATGGTATGGTGAACTGTAAGCCCATTAGTGCAGTTACTTACTGCTCCTTTAACTGTGTTAACTAAAAAATATTTAGGAAATAAATGTTCATGGATATGAAAGAGACTGAAAATCAATACTGAAAGTCCTAACCTATTCCCATTTATTTAAAGTTTTGCAAAATTTTGTTATAGGAAAGCTTTAAACAGTCTGAAGCCTTCTCCATTGTTAGATCCAGAGGGGTTTTAGGTGTCAATGGTGGCTGTGGTAATGGATAATGATTAAGTCTAACTCCATTTTTCTTCATTTTAACTAAGGTTGTTTTCATTGAAAATCAAAAAGTTACACTTTTGAAGCAAAACAATCACATTTTCAAAACAAAACTCTCATTTAAGACAATCCTTGTTGAACTTCTACTTCCCCCACTCCTAACAATTTTTCAATGTTGATTATCATGTTGATTATTCTGGGATTATCATGGCAGAAATTTTCTATAATCCACAAGAAGCTAATATATTTCTCATTTCTTAAATTTAATAGCTGTTTCTCTGCATTTCATTCAATAGGTTCATTACAACTAACTTGCTGAATGCAGTTAGTGTTTAACATTGAAAAAGGAGAAAACTGGAGGATAAAAGTTATACAACACATGTTATCCCTTATTATTTCTAATAAAATCACTCGACATCAAGTCTCTTTTACAGTACTTTGATAGAACTGTTACATTGTATCAAAATTTCAGGTATATTTTTTATCAGTCTGATCTAGCTTCTCAGAGGTGAATTAAACTGTTGATACGACTGTTGCTATGTCAACTGTCCATTACTATACAACTCCATAATTCTACTTACCCTTCCCCTTATAATGAATATTGTCAAGGGTGCCCTTCACTTGGTCACATTTTTTGATCATCATTGATACAGTTTTTTTTCCTCACTTTATCTTAGTTCTTAGCTTATGCAAATAAATTAAAATGTGATTACCTTTAAAAAAGCAATTCTTTTGTGTTTTTAAATCATTATCAGGACCCAGCTTTATGGAAATGACCTCAGTATCAGGTTCCCTCAATAAATAAAAGTAATTTGTATGGATTTTATGAAAAGCATAATTAATCCTTGGGAATGTTCTTTGATAAAACAGAAGAACCTTGGTGGAAACACTAATAAGCATTTTGACAAAAATTCAGCTATTTGTTATACACTGTACTGAATCCACACATTCATAATAAATACCATATGTACTCACTTATAAGTCCAACTAAAACCCTGTACCTGTCCAAATGTAATGTTGCATAATGTCCCAGCAGCTCTAGATCTATGCAGTTTGTTAGAAGTAATCAGCTGAACAAACAGCATGACAGATCAGGTTCTATGTTGTTTGTAGTTGGAACCAACTTTCAAGCGAGTATATATGGTACATATTATTGATGTTAAGATAATAGATTTTCTTGTTAACTATAATTACAAATGATAAATTTTCCCAATGTGAGGAATTAAATCACTTACCATATATATTACACATGAATAAACATGGTGATACTACCTAACATAATGATTCCATATTGACATCATTGATTCAGCTGCATGCATGTTTAATAGTTCTAATATATAACAAAGACAATTTTTAATGGAAAAATCTATTTAGTATTATTCTCTGTTCCTTGCTATTAGTGTTGATTTTACTTTTTTTGAAAAATCTATTTCTGTTTTATTTTCCTTTTTTGGCTGACCCTGGTCATAAGATATGTCCCTACATCTTTTGTGTGTCCATCATTGGTTCATTAAAATATGGGGGTGACAAGTATCTGTGTGGTCTAAAGAGTTCACCAATATGAATCACTGCTATCTCACTTCTATTTGTTCGTGTTCGAGTCCTGGGTTCAGCAAATGTGGGTATGTGAGAAATCTTGCCAGTAGCTTCCTGTGGTTCAGTGGTTCTTTCTGGGGTTTTCCCAAGTTCTTCCTACACCATTTATACTGGCCACCATGTATAGTCTATTTTGTGCGGAAAAATGGTGTTAAACTATAACAACAGCAACAATCATCAAAAATTGTTTCTTAACACTATGAAGTTCAATTTTCTGTTGTGATTTCATTTAGACTAGAAATATTTGTTTATATCATCAGAATCCCAGAAAAGTAAAATATTATGCAAGATCCATGCATACGAATAAGGTGATCTTGCAGCTGATGCCCATGACCTTATTGCCATTTTTAAAGCCATATTTCTTTATGTGATCATGATTAAACTTTAAATACATGCTTATGTCATTATTATCTTGGATGAATTTGATTATGAGATAGATACATGCATATTAATTAAGTGGTCTTACATCTGATTGGCTGAGTTTGTTACCACTCTAGAGGCCATATTTCTCATCTGACTTTGATAAGGGACAGAATATATGCTAATATCATCAAGATCTTTGATGGGTTTGACAAAGTATGATCAGATATATGCATATTAATGAGTTGATCTTGCATAGAATTGAATATTACTAATGGTACTCTAAGCCATATCTCAGATCTGATTTTGATCAAATGTGATTTGACTTGAAAAGTTTGATTATATCATCGAGATCTCTGAAGGCAGGTTAGCTAATAACTATGCATGTAATGAAGTGACCTTGCATTTGATTGGATGACCATATTACCACTCAGGCCTTATTTCTGATCTGAACAAATTTGGATTATATGCTAATATCTTAAAAATCTTTGACAAGTTTAATAAAAAGTGATATACACAGGGCTGAGCAAATATTTTTTAACCACTAGTCCCACCTTTTCTCTGGTCCCAAAATGGTAATCACTTACCAAGATTTGATGAAATTTATGTACTTAATCCATAGAAAAAAACAAACAAAATAATATACAACATAATTATTTCTTAAAAGAATTTAATTTTTTAAAAACATTGGTTGTTATATATTTGACTTCTTCATGTTTCAGCTGAGGGATTTGAAAATATGTCCATGTAAATGTCTGCCATCTGTACCAGCACTATTAGCCAGCATTTGATAGCTGTGTCTGGGTTAAAGTCCTCAAGCTCTAGTCCATTTGGAGAAATGTTTCATCTTGGTGAATTTCCTACCTATGCCAGTGAATTTCCTTACTGTGCCAAATTGTTTGGATATTGTTTGCAGTAACTTCGAAACATCTTTCCTTCTGAGTCAATATATTCAAGTCAGGGATTACAATCAACCCAAAGCGGCTGAAAATTTTTGTCTTGTAGTAGTGTCATATTTGACATTTTTTGCCATCACAGATTGTTGCTTATGTCTCTTTGGAGAAATAGCTACTGCACACTTAGTGACCATCTTACGTTTTATCTGTCCATTTTCAAACAAATTTACCTTCTCCAAATAGCCGTTATTACCTTCCTTATGAAAATAGTTTAGCAAACTCATTTTATCCACAGAGTATCTATCAGCTTGTTTGATAACTACTTCTAAAGTGATCATGACATGAATTTTCTCTTTTAAATACAAACTGAAACGACTCATTAATTAGCATACGTGTTTCACTTTTCAAACATGATATCACATGTGGAAGTTAATCATTTGTATAATCAACTATAAATTAAAGAATAAAAAATGTCATTTAATCAGTTAATAAAGGAAACTGACACTGAGGTCGGTAAAATACCTATCCTTAATTTAATTACTCTGACTCGCTCTTTATGATCTAGTCCAAGTTTCCTTTGATCCTTGCCACCCTATTTTTTTTTATTTGGACATTTATGTTGGTGTGTAGAGTTAGAGTCCTTTCCCCATCAAAAAATTTGGAATTCGCTGATACCATAAATGTCATCATATGGTAGCTGCATACTAACCGGCCTAGCAAACTTAAACAACCTTTCATCAAGATATACCTGCATGAAATGGATAGGAATATGATTTATTTTCTCAGATATTGTGAGTGTAGCATTCATCATAGCTTTAATCTGCTGACAGACTAGCCGAAACAATAATGTTGATAAAATTTGACCTGGAACCCGCCATTTTCATTCCAAGTCACATGACTACACAAATCTCGAAACTCACATGTCAATGATTTAAGGAGTCAAATTGTCACATGATATCAACAATTAACCATTTCTAATATTGCTGTGGGAAAACAAATCGAACATATAAATGAAAGTTACATAATATTTACAACACTGATAATAGATCATATTGGCGTTCTTTTGTTTGATGTGTTTTGATTTGCCTTTGATTTGCCGATAATTTGGTCGCATAGTCCAATATGCAATCAGGTGGTAACAGGATTCAAATGTATACATGAAAGGGGCTAGAATCAAGTATTCATTATGCCTGGAGGGCATGATTGGCCAAATAAAGATAGATATAATGATTAAAGCATGAAAATAAGGACTAGCCTAACTTTATTAAAAAGCACTTGTCCTGGACTAGTGACTTGTAAAATTTTATTTGCCCGACTTCAAAAATGACTAGTCTGGGACATTAAGCTATGGGATTTGCTCAGCCCTGTATGCACTAATATTTTCAGGTTGGACTGAATTTGTTACCGATTTGGAAGCTATGTTTATTTTATTAAACTTGAAATATGGGCACATAGCAAGATTTTGTATGAGTTCAGTGAGATCCATGCATATTACTGAGGTGATGTTCCATCTAATTGGCAGATTTTCACATGGCCTAATGTGAGTCTAAGACTGTATGGCTCAATGCACTCCTAAAATGGCCTATGAAAAATGAGCATTATCCATGCATATTAATGAGGTGATTTGGTTTATGATTGGCTGAGTTTCTTGCAAGTTGATACACTGTATTATTGACCCAATTTTAGTTTGACTTGGTAATAGGCTAATATTGTCAAGATTGGTGATGTTTATTATGAGTGACAACCATGCATATTTATGTGATTTTTCATCTGAATGAGTTTTTTTTCCCACTAGAAACTACATTTAGATATTAATTTGATCAGATTTGTCAAAAAGGCATATGTCATCTTGATGTTCATTAAGTAGTTTTTTGAGTGAAGTTAATTTATATAAATGATGACACTTTGCATTAGATTTACTGAGTTAGTCAACAGACTGGCAAGTATATTTCTGATCAGATTTTGACCTTACTTTTTAAATAGCCATATATTGATGAGGTGCTGGATCAATTTTATTATGAGCAAGATTTATGCATATTAATGAGGCAATCTTTTATGTGTATGTCTAAGCTTGTTACCACTTTTCAGGTTGAATTTCAATTGTATATTGCTATACATTCATAAAAAAGCTAATATTATCATTTTCATAGACAGGTTCTATAATAAACAAGATCTGCAGATATTGATGAGAGCATATGATTGGTTGAGTTTATTACCATTCTAGATTTTGAGAATATATTTCTCATCCAGGTGATGATTGTCTTTATATCATAAAGATCTAGGATGATTTTTTTTATGACTAAGAGACTGAGCATATGTATTATACTTTTATCTTTGGAAAGAACTGTATCAGTATGTAGTACAGTAGTTACTATCAACATGATATAAAATTTGTTAGTTTACATGTGTTGTTTCTTAAAGAATTCTACACAAGTCTGCTTAGTGAAATGGTCAGCTTTTTAGCTATGGTAACCAGATGAGTGATATCAGGACCACTTGGACCTCTTGTCAGAGATATCCCTGTGTCTATACTTGAACTTAAGGATCAATATTACAGGCCAATTGTCAGTTAAACATTACCAGATACCAGCTAACCCATTGTGGCCAGCTGACTACTGTCCTTGCTGGTTTAGGTATGAGTAGGAATGATTGCAGGCTAAATGCTTGTCTCCTGTCTTGTTCCAAATCCTTCATTATTTCACAATTATATGAAACTAAAAAATCTAAATTAATCATGACTTCAAAATTTGTCATCAAATATTTTGTGACATTTTTAGTATACTGTTGATAGAAACTTTGTTTCATACATAAATTGCTTTGCAAACGAGATGGCAGGGCAGGGCAACAATATCTGATCTCAGGTCATTCACATATCCACTATTTTGAGCCACTGACTCATCACTATTTTCACCTAAGGAAACATCCCTTTTTGGTGTGACTCTGTGCCAAACAATTCAACAATGGTCTATTCCAAATATCCTGATAGAGTAAGTGCAGTCAGACTGGGAGCTGAACCTTAAATCTCCCAAATTCTAGCTTGATCCATCCAAAACTAACATTCAGAGCTGGTTCCTGCAATATTTTTGCTGTGATATTTTTTCAACTATGTATAGAGTTTCTTTCACTATTTTCTGTACTTGAAAATGTTCTTTACTTTTTTAATAAACAATGATAATATGGATTATTTTCTTTCTCTGTGTAGATCACCTGTTGTGAATTACAAGAAGATAATGAGCTAGCACAGCATGTTCTTGCACAGGTTAGTATTGTTTGTACAGTAAATATAAATTTTTCTGAACTGTCCAGAGACATCCATTAAATTTGGATATACAGGCATAAAGGATATGCTGTTCACATTACAGATTATAGTGTGAATAAGTCCAGGAACATGGATACTTCTCATGAGAGAGCCGTTTTGATAAAAGAAATGAGTAGACTTGTATTACATTTGTAAATATGTGTTATTGTTTGTCCATCTCATTATTTCTGTACAAAAGAGATGGCCATAAAACTTAAAATTTTACTGCCCTTTTAAGCTGTTTTAGCTTTGCAGGTCATAGATATGAAAGGCTTATGGATAGCCTGTTGTCTGTCATCTGTCATCAAATGTCCATAGTCAGTAGTCATTAACCAGTGATCTGTTAGTACATATTTAATATTAGTACTTCTCTTAAAGTACTTGAAGGATTGCTATCAGATTTTTACACACATACATACTTTTCCCACAGTCTTATTGGTCCTAAATGAAAATCAAGTCATTTAGATAGTCATTATTGGCCACAAAGGCACCTATGCTGAAAATCTTATTCTCACTAATCCTCCAGGATAGATACTATTAGCAACAGGAGGTTTTTGCAGGAAGACTTTTTTTTATGATGTTGAGTTGGTTCTGAATGAAAATGGTGCCAATAAGTCATTCAATAAGTCATTCAATTTTATTTTTGGTATTCTTCCTGAATGGAAAGTTATATCAGCATGCATGGGGTTTTTGCCAAAAGATTTTTTATATGGGTGCTTGATTGTCTTAAAACTTCTAATCTGATATCCGATATGGTCAATACAATGGCTGTCTTGGAAATTTTATTGCTTCTCCTCCAAGATGAAAACCATATCAATATTGGATTGCCACCAGTAGATTTCTTATGATGTCTGGTTTGTACTAAATGGAATTGGGGTCTGTCTGATACCCAATATGGCCACCATGGCAGCCATCTTGAAAATCTTGATAATGCTACTCCTCCTAAATAAAAAGTCATATTGATATGGAGTTTTCAGTAGAAGACTAATTATGATATGGTTTTATTTCTGGATGAAAATGGTGCTGATATCACCTCATACATTACTTCCATAATAAACATATTAAGTCTTGTTGCTCCTCAACTAATAGCCATGTTAACCTGAGATTTTCAGCAAAAGCCTTCAATTCCAGTTTGTCCGAAATGAAGATGGCTCTGACCTTAAGTCCATTATGGATGTCACAGCTGCCATTTGAAAATCTTAGCACTCCAAAATATTGATATGGTTTTGACATTCTATAGTTAAAAAGAATAAATGGTCACACCTCAAAGATATTTTAAAATAATATTGAAAATAGTCATGTATAAGCAGGATATTTGAATTAGGAATTAAAAATAGGCTAAACAAAAACTATACAGTAGGAATATAACAAATATAACAAATAAGTGGATGAAATAAATATAAGACTAACCTGGAATATATGGAGAACAATAAAGTGTATGTAGTCTTGGAAATGAATTAGCTTTTCTTCTCCTTACATGCATAATACCTTAAAATTGGGCTGAGCACATCCAAACCAGGTATTATTTGTGTATTACTGATATCAGCAACCTCTCATTGCCTAACAAAACAAAACAAAGCTATATCCAAATGTCTTAAATATTTGTTGTTTTTATGTGATAACATATATATGCATTATGCTATGGCATTGAATAAATTAAATCCCATTAAACACAAATTTTTAAAAATTTATATTGTGTATTTTAGAAGGGGCCCTGGGTGGCCAAGTGGTCTAAAGCGTTTTCCATTACGGATCACTGTCATCTCACCTCTGTCTGCATGGGTTTGAGTCTAAGATTCTGCAAATGTGGATATGTGAGAAACTTGCCAGTAGCTTCTCATGGGACGGTGGTTCTTTCCGCAGATTTCCTGGTTTCTTCCACCACCATTAATACTGGCCGCCATTGTGTGCTGAAAAATGGCATTCAGCCCCACAATAACAACTGTAATTTAGATTTTAATGAAGAATAATAACCCAGCTTACATTCCTCTTGAAACAATTACATATTTAATTACCATTATTAATTAGATATCCAGTTGATACAATTTTCTGCATGCTGACCCCAGGAAATATCCAGCCATAGAAAAAATGAATTTTCTGAATAATGAACAATGTTGTATTTCATTTCATTCATCAATAACATTACTGGACATCACACTCAACTCTTACTATTTCTCAACACTTTTTTTATTTCTCTCAATCATTTTCAAAATGCTTACTGGTCATGGACTTAAAAGCATAATTCAGTAATAGGTTACCCTTGTTTCTGATGAAAATTATTGAAATAATCTAACAGTTGTATTACATGTTGACAAGTACTTTTGAGTAACACTGACAAGTACTTTTGAGTAACACTGACAAGTACTTTTGAGTAACACTGACAAGTACTTTTGAGTAACACTGACAAGTACTTTTGAGTAACACTGACAAGGACATTTGAGTAACACTGACAAGTACTTTTGAGTAACACTGACAAGTACTTTTGAGTAACACTGACAAGTACTTTTGAGTAACACTGACAAGGACATTTGAATAACACTGACAAAGACTTTTTCTGAAATGAATAACATTTATGATGAAAAATGAGTAAGAATGCAATCTAATTCTGACCAGCCTGCATAGGTTTTTATGAAACAGAAATACATAGGCAGAAAACAATGTGTCAGTTAGGTACTACAGACTTTTGTTTCTGTATAGTCTTAATTGGCTTTTATAAGCTTATGTATGTCAGTTAGCAGGAGAAAAATATCAGGCCAGTTTGGGATTTTTCTTCATTTATAGTGTAAGAAATGAATTTGGAGTTTGCATTTAGCATTTTCATTTAATGGTGTTGTTTGGTTGTTTGGAAAAAGTGGAAATATATTTAATGAAGTCTCATTTTGTTTTTTAGAATGTTAAATGAGAGAACTATGATAAATACTTCTTGATATGTCACTTCTATATATAAATTGCACCTCAGGATTGGACATGAAACAAGTGGCTTATATGATTGGCTTACATTTAAGTCACCTACCAGCATTTAATGACCTTGATAACACCTGGTCAAGGTAACTGATGCATACATTAATATGGCCATCATCTACAATGATAACTGGAATGATCACTTGAAACCATTCTGAAATTCATAGATTAACTCAGGGATGCAGATTTGATAATTTAGGTAAAATTGAGTTTCACCATGCTTGTGTTACATTATTAGGATATATTGGGGGATATAGTCAAGTCACACCTGTAGAAGTTATTCCCAGTTCCTATCAGTAAAAAGCAATTGATGCAGTTTGTGGGTATACCTGGATATTATAGGCAACTTTGCTCAAATTTTTCCATCATTGTTAAACCCTTGACCAATGCATTTTTATAAGAAAACTAAGTTTTATTGGTCTTACAAATGTCAGGAGGCTTTAGATAAATCAAAAGCCATACTTAAGAGCACACCAGTTCTTTCAGATCAATATTCAGTCAGTTTTTTTAAAATATCTGTTGATGATTTTGTGTAGGAGTTGATGGAGTATTGATTCAAAACACAAAAAATGGTGTATATCATTATTATGTTATTTCCCTTTTAAAAAAAACTAAACAATCACCACAGAAATCATTCCACAATTGAGAAGGAATGTTTGGCTTTAATATTGGCTCTGCAAAATTTTGAAGTGTGTATTAGTTTATCAACTTCTCTATTTTTGTATTAATTAATCATAACCTCTAAAAAAAAAGTGATGTTTGCTTTTGTTTGAGTTCAAGACTAGCTTTGATTATGAACACAGAAGATTCTAAAAATGAATTTGTTTGCAGTTTGTGGTAATTTTTTTCCATTAAGATTAGACTGAGGTTTTTTTAGATGAGTTATTGTGACCTAGGTCAAGTAGGGTTTTTTATAAGGTTTTGATCAACAAAATTATAAATTCCCCCTTTTAATATTAGACTGGAATAATTTTCTTTTCTGTTATATATAATTGAAAGGAATCATTTACTTAAATTATTCATTGGATTTATAAACTGCTCATTGACATTTTTGACTAAAAAAACATTTTGGGGATGTTTGTGAATTCATTCAAGGACATTATAAATTATATCATTGGGATACATCAAAACTGTTGACACATCAGCTTAGATAAATGTTTGGTACATCAGCACAATCAAGACCAGGAATTCATTCATAACATATTATACTTTTGGACTTTAAGAATACATTCCTACCCATTTATATTGACCTGGTGGGGCCTGAGGAAATATTGTTGACATAGGTAGAATGTTAAGATAAGTGTTGGGGGTGTGTCAGAAAAATTACTGACTAACTTGAGATGGTAATGATCAGTAACCATGATCGATTTTGACCACTCTGCTGCTGTACATGAAGACAAAACCAGTGTGAAAGACACTTGTATATTGACAAGTTACATTCTGGTTACCTTTGTGTAATAAAATTCACAATAAAATATTGCATCCATTATGATACTCTATGTCCTCTATGTCCGAATTATCACAGTTATTTACATGCTTCAAGTACATGTACTTGTACTTATATTTTGGTCACTCTTTTCCCATCTTTTTAAGGCTACCAAGGGGATGGGGCTATTCATGTGGAAATGAAAACCTGTCAACAAATTGATTTAAACATTACTTGTATTTAGTTACAGAAGTCATAATGAAAAGTACATAAAAGCGAACAAGAGATATGTGGCTGGTATGATTTAAAGAAAGGCATACAATTTTAAAAAATTGACACATGCTAATGAGGTATTAAAAGAAAATGATTCTTATGATACAATATTTATAACAATGTCAGCTCAATACATTTAAGATTTTTCACAGTTATCTTTGCAAGATATTCCACCATCAGCTTCCCTTAATGGCCAGATATTTAGTTTCCAGAGAAAGTAAATTGAATGTGTGTTTACACAGCCATTGGTAGTCATCTTAATAAAAAAAAGATAAAAAGGAAACTTTCACAGCACAATTAAACTGTTTTAATTACTAATTATTTTGGAAATGCAAGAATCTGATCATATTTCATTGCTTTTATTTAAGTCCCCTTTGAATCCAACTTTATAGGACCAAGCAAAAGCCTGTTTTTGAGCTTGTTTTTTTTTTTTTAAATCTGACGGGGGGGGGGGCATTAAAGCCTGCAGGCAAGATCAACTAATTGTGGAATAAAGTATGTGTTGGCTGCTTGCCAACACATAAATAATGAGGTAAAATTAAAGCCTGGCTGCAAGATCAACTAATTGTTGAACAAAGAAAGGGTAAGAACTGGCAGCTTGTGGACATAAATGATAAGACAACAAAGGATTTGTTCAAGCAATGACCAAGGAATTCCTAGACATATTCATTTTTTTTATCTCAACCTTGATGGAAACAGGACAATTTTGGTAGTAATAGTAGACCAAGGGATGTGGACTTTGCTTTTTTGTTGAGAGAGGTGACTTGTTGACATAAGTAATGTTGACATAAGTGGGTAGGACTATATTTGGTATTTAATTCACTATACTATTATTTTCATTTGATAACTATGAGAAAAACAAATTATTTGATAATTTTGCTAAATTCACTGGTTTTGTTTTTTTTCTGTTATTTCCTTTAGGACCATAGAGTGATAAAGGTTTCAGAATTTTATTTTCAGATGTCTCAATTGGTTCATAAGTGTGAGCATATGAAATGGATGGATATAGTATTTATTGTCTTAAACAAAATATGGTATTGTCTGTAAAGAAATCAACTGTGTATCATAAAGGGTAATAACCTTCCTGGATCTGAGTGCACTTCAGGGGAGAGAACCATCTATGGATAACATCTGTGTGGCCTCTTGCATGTATGAATGATACAATCTGATGATCCTCACAAATTCTGTATTAATGATCATCAAGGAAGGATAGGGTTAGTTCCCCTTTCCTCTAAGATACCAAGGAGAGATGAGTAGAATTCTTGCTCTTCAGGCATTGCACCCCTTAAGGACATTTGTGTCCATCTCCATGCAAAGTGACAGAATGTCCATCTTCCGTACTTACCAACCTTCCCTGCAGAGGGATCTTCTGGGATACGGGATACGCATCTTTTTCAGTCAATTAAACATATTAAAATTAAAGGGTGCAGTAGAGAATTTTCAGAATTTCCATTTGGCAGCTATGTACCTGATGTTTCTGGTACCCAGAAAGGACAGGAAACAGAGGTTTATTTTACATCTTTCACCCTTAACAAATTTCTGCTAGAGGAAACATACAAGATTGAAACCATAACTTCAGCTTAGAATGCTGTCAAATCAGCTGACTGGGTATTTTCCATTGATCTTCAGGAAATGTGCTTCCAATTCCCAATTTTTTCTTCACACAGAAAGTATTTCAATTTTTGATAACTCATGATGTACTTCAATTAAAAGCCATGCTATTCTGTCTAACTTCAGAGTCATGGGAGTAATAGTTGTGCACAAGTTCACTATCAAGAGTGCTTATGTATCTCTTACAGGAAGAAATTTATTGTTCATGAGGGTAAAATCCATAAAGTCAGAGCCATATTTTAATCCTGAGTATATTTTAATCTCTCATCTTTATCCTGCACAATCAACCTTATTCTATTTGGCTTTCAGTCATTAACAAACCATAGCTAGGGTATGTTTCCTATGGGTCTGACCGTCACTGTACAATCACCAGCCCAGACTTCTGCTGCATAAACTGCAGCTGACTGCTTGTTCTACAAGTTAAGAAATTTTTTTGACATTTTACTCCTGACATTCCCTGAGCCATAACCCCTTACTAACAAATTTAGCTTAGTAATAGTGATAGGTAAGTTATTTCCTACATTAAAATGTAGTTTTGGGGAACTTAGTAAAATTATATTATGTGAAATTTGCCAATAATTTTTGGATGCCCTCTTTCCACCCTGTGCTGGTGTCTTTTAGTAGTCTTACATCCAGATAAAGAATGCGGATGTGCTGTAGTGCATATGCTGATGTCATAAGTAAGGCTGGGTCAGTGTATGTGATCATAGATGTCTAGAACATGGAGTTGGTGGATGGATGAGGTATTTTTATTATGGAGAGGTAAAACTTAATAATATAAGTATAGTATTACATAATAAAAATTAGTATTACTTCCCTCAACAACTACATATTGGTGATTGTACATGTATACTGTCAGCATCATAAGAGCCCATATCGGGACAAAAAAAATTATTGTTACTGTCTCTGTACATAACAAAACAGTAAGGGATTTGGGTTATGTCAAATAAATAAGTCATGCCACATGTTTTCTATTTATTTTTCATATGTATTAGTATATATTGTATTGCTTTCATATTTTGTCTTTTTTAAAGTGTCTCTTAAAACAATTAGTAAATGCACATAATGCAAAAGACATTGAATTTATACTAAAGTAAACATATAACCACAACTGAAAAACTTTATAAAAATTGTTGTGGGGTATTGTCAGCAAATTTCATTTTCATTTAATCCCAACAAAAAAATGTACTGCGATAGGTATTGATGACAGCAGTTATTTATGTCTGCCTAGACAAAAGAAGAATGCCATATTAAACAAAGGTCTGTCACTGTAAAGTATCTGATCCTGGATTATCATGAAAAGGGCTTTTGATGATGTAAATTCAGTGGAAGTTTGAAAAGAACCATGTTGTGTTCATTTTTTATATCATTCATAATTTTGAATTACACATATTTCATATATGAGACCCATTGAATGGTCAGTATTAGAGTATATAACATTCCTAAAAGATGATCCAGCTGTATTTGGCTTAAATAGAGTATGAAAACCAGAGAAAGTGATTGTTGGCTGTTATTCTCAATTACTGATTGCAGAAGAAATTTAAAGCTCCAATATTTCTCTAAACAAATTCTTATACATAAGTTGTTCAATGCATGCAGAACATTTGAGAGAAAATATAGTTTTTACATGTCGAATTGTACACACCAATACAACACTCAAACCTCTGTATCTATATTGGTCTTTCTCCAGACAAAAACCATGACAAATAGGTTAGCTCAGGCTTCTACCAGAAAATAACTATTCTGTATACAAAATGTTTTGGTTTCTTTACATATAGCATAATTTGACTAAATAAATAAACACTATCACAAAATCATCATGATGTATTGTAATATAAGCATTTCACTGAGACTCAGCCACACATTATTCCTCCAGATAGAATAGGTGTACTGTTAATCTTTTCTTTCTGTGTTTGTATCAACAGAGAACCAGTCTCAAAATCACATAGTGTATAAGAATTATTTAATAACAGATCACATGGATTGGCAAGTTCCATCATATTATAATTTCATTTATGAAGCAACAGTATTGAAAAAAATTAAATTTTTAATAATCCTAACAATTTTAACTTGTACTAGAATTACAGTATTAATTTGATACATTGTCATTGATCAATTAGTAATTAAAGATACTTTCAAATGTTACTAGTGCATGACTTTTAAATACAGCATCTGGTCACAAAAATAAATTATTGTACAGACCCTTACAATTAATGCCTCTCCATCTCTGCCCATCTATTAGTGAAACTTAATATGCAAAATTCTGAATTTTAGTAGACTGCTGACATATTTTTACTAGCTATTTGCAAGAGATTACACTTTACAAAATTAAAGTTATAATCATGGGAATTCCAGTCTAATACACAGATACCTGGATAATTGTATGCAAACTTTAACAAGTACTTGAAATTCAAATAGTATTCCTAAAAATTTGGACATTTATACTAATATAGCATCATTATTGTAGGAGGAGAAAGCTAGATTTTATACCCATTGTTTTTTTTTAAGTAGTAAGATATGGTTTTTAATCTGGTGATTCATTAATTGTTGTTCATGATGAAAGTTTGTTCTAATGGGTTACTATGATCCTATGCAAGTGTTTTTGTTCATAATGAAGTGTCTGTTCTAATGGATTACTCTGTTGCTATGCAAGTTGTTTCTGTTTAAAATGAAGTGTTTGTTTTTAAAGGGGTTGCCCTGTGTCTGTGCAAGTACTACATGGGTTCAAACTGAATAGATACTTACATTTTGTAATAATAACTGGGAACCATTGTAATTTTAAGTAGCTATTACAGCAAAGAAGACACTATTTTTGATCTGTTATAAAAGAAATCTGTATGCTTCTATAACATGAATTTCTAATTAGAATAAGTGGTTCCCATTATGCCAGTAGGATTCCCATCACTCTAGATATGGTTTCTTTAAAACTGGTTTAATAATGATCATACAACATTCCTTTTTGCAGATACATGTAGCAAGAACTACACAGGATACAAAATTTATTCTAAAACTTTGTAAATATATTTTATTAAATAATTTCAGAGCTTGCTGTACTTTGATTTGTTTAATTTCCACCTCTTGTCATTCCAAAAACATTATAGCACATTTATTTATGTGTGCAATGGTGTTATAAAATTCCAGTGGCTCACCTGACATTTTAATTCAAGCATAATTAATTAAACTTGCAGTGCATAACCAATCATGGACAGTATGTATTTCTATGTATTCATCTCATTTGGATATCCAGCTACATCTTGCCCCAACACCCAGATTTGCTTGTCCATATTTGCACCCAGCATAAATTTTTAGAGATTACATGATATGGAACCAAAAATAATTATGTCCAAAATGTGTGCAGGATTTTAGCTCTACAGATCATAAATGAGAAGAGTTTATGGAATGACCTGTTGTCCATTGCCAATAATCCTTGCATCTGTTTAGACAAGTTTGTTATCACCACTCCTCCTAAAACTATTTTGAGGATTGATGTGAAGCTACAGCTGTATGAAAAAAATGTATTCCAAGGTCTAATTGGTCCACATTGAAAATGGTGCTGCTCAGACTTATAATATGGCAGTTACACATCAGACATATTCAAAATTCTATTACTACACCTTCAGAATGGATGATCATAATATTAAAACAGGATTTTCACTAAATAAATTCTTATGATGTATATCCAATATGACCACCACAGAGACAATCTTGAACATTTTGTTTTCGCTACTCTGTCTGTATGGAAAGCCCTGTCAACATGGCGTTTTCACCAAAATAACTCTTATACGGTCATGATTTCCTAAATGAAAATGGTACCAATTTGACATCCAGTAGGACCAGTACAGTGAATATCTTTAAAATCTTATCACCTCCTAAATGGAGTGTCATATCTACAGGAGTTTTCAATGGACGACTTACTATGTTTTCAAGTTGGTCCTAAATAAAAAGGGTGCCAATTTCACAGCCAATATGGCCACCACAGCAGCCATATTGAAATCTTTTTTTCACTAATCCTTCTAAATTGAAAGTCTTACCAACATCGAGTTTTCACCAGAATTATTATGTTGTCTATGTGGTCCTAAGTAAAAATAGTACTACTTGTACTGTTATGGCCACCATGATGGAAAGTATCTGCTTGAAAATCACCACTGCTTCTGAATCATAATGGATGGTCATATCAGTATAGGCTTTACACTAAAAGACTTACAATGTCTAGTTGGTCTAAAATGAAAATGATACAGCTCAAGCATCCAATATGGCCACCACATGTAGAAAGTCTGTTCATATCAACATTCAGTTTTGGGAAGACTTTGTATGATGTTTAGTTGGTCCTTTAAATAACAGTAAATTCTGACACTCAATATCATATGGCATGACAACAACAATAATGATGATGACGATGATGATGATGATGATGATTTTATTTAAAGAGGGTAACACAGCTGAAGTTAGTGTTGTGAATCTATGGTCTAAAACTAAGTAACAAAGAAGCAAAACCAATAAGTTTAGTGAAATCAACAAATAATTTATTTCTCTGAATTATAAAATGGAAATTTAAAAGAACCATACAGTATTGTGAATTAAATCCCACATAATCCTTGAAGTTTTATCACAGTTCCTGAAGTATAGAGTGATCTAAATAAATTTTAGGTCTTAAAACTGCTGATGTACATATAACTGTGATTGAGCTGATATGCCAACAGTCTTGATATATTGAATTGATATAATCCAGAATATCCTTAAATGAATTCACAATAATCATAATGTAAAATTTTAGTCAAAAATTTTTAATGAGTACTTTGTAATTCCAATGACTAATTTAAATAAATGATTCCTCTCAGATTTTAACTGCACACAGCTTAATGACTGATGTTAAAATAAGAATGAATAATTGTTTACTTCTTCCTTATGTATAGATTGTCATGTCATTTATGACACAAAAAATGTCTGTGCCATTGCCAATGAAAATTTCCATCAAATTCTTAAACAAAGGTCAGGTCTCTTTAATTAAATTGTGTTGAATTATCAGACAAAAATCGAATTAAACCATAGAATTTCCAAGTGAAAAATTATGATCCTGAACATAAATTCAAGTAAACAAAGTTGATTACAAATGATTATTTTTTTTAAAGTATTATCTACAATCATAGACAAAAGATAGCTATTTGTGTTTTTTTTACCAATGACCCTTATGATTTACAATAGGGTAAAAAAGTTAAACACACAATGTATATCTACATCTTAGAAGGCATGAACATGCAGATTTCTTGGCCAACTCAGCCAGGTGGAACATCTCTAGCCCATTTAGGCCTCTAGTTTGGAGGTTTTAGGTTTTAGTCTTCAGGCAGTATTTAAGGCTGCACTTCCTGGGGTCACATTAGATCATACAAGTTTTATGTACAAAGAAGAGATTGACTGATTAGAATGAAACTTTGTTTTACTGATAACTTGTTAATTCAGCCACTGATCTGAAGAGAGAGGACTTTTGGGCTCAAGTTTAACCAGTTATGAAAGATATTTTTTAAAAAAAGAAATATAAAGTCAAATTCATTTGATGCACAATTATGTTGGAAACTCTTTACAATCTTGACCATTCTAAGAATGTTTGTCCAGGACCAATGGTCATAATGTTCTCTCTGTACTGTTCACATTTAGGTATTGCCACCAATAACTTATTAAAATTTCATAGTTGGTAAGTTCCTTTTGTGTCTAAACATCAAAAGAATAAGGGCACTTTAGTCTTGATTTATTTTCTGCATATCACCTGTTTATCTGACCATGGTTCTGGCTCTTCAATGGGACCCTGTGGGTTCAGGGGTGTGTGACCTCAATGGTATAAAATAAATCACCAAACTAGGTCATAGTTTATTTGTATGCATGCTGCATATGGTAAATTTCCAAAAATTACTAGTTTTTAGCTACTTTATTTTCATGAGCACAATCATTTGAATTCATTTGGAATGCTCCATACTTTTAGACTTGTCATAGAATATTTAAGACAAATTTAGGTATTTAATTCACAATATTGTAAGTTCAATTTAAATTTTCACTTTGTATTTTAGGATTTTAGGGAAATTAAAGACCATATTTGCTGAATTTGACTAAACTTGCTGGGTTTTGCTCTTTTCTATTACTTAGTTTAAGACCATAGAGTCATAACAGCAGTTATTAAATTGTATGAGAATAATTTACAAGAACCTATGCATCGCTGGATACATTGTCTGAAAAACAATATGGTGGAATAAAAAGCAACTGAGGGCAATGACATCATAGTGTATTTTTAACACAAGTTAGATTTCAGTACAGATATTTTTAGGATACATTTTCAAGCCTTGTGGTACACCATTAGGCATTTTTTCTTCAGTTGAAAATACATAATTGCCTCATTATCTCAGTTTTATATGTCCATAAATTGATCATCTCAGGTTTACCAGATGCTAATTAAATTTTGAGGCCAAGCCGTTCAGTGGACCCTATTCACAATATGCAATTTGTATGAGTTGCCATTCCTGATATTGATTACTAAAAGTAAAATGACGCTCTCACTGCTGGTGAATGTTCTTTATATTGACTTTAAAGTGAAGATTGGCATTGGCAAGTCAAAATAAAATCATGGCATCATGTGCATATACTTATAGTGTCGATAAAAAATATGAACATTCAGAATTTATAGATCTAATAATAATAATAAAAATAATAATCATAATAATAATAATAATAATAATAATAATAATAATAATAATAATAATAATAATAATAAACATCTTCACTAACATGTTTAAAAAAAAAAAACATGCACAGGCACAAAAATGAAAATATCTAAAAAAAAATTGATTTTATACCAAAAGTTTGTTTTAGGGTGTATTTTATCTTCTTCTGTACCAAACCAATTTAATCAAGGCCATTTTAATTTTAATATTTGTCAATCATATTTAGTGATATATACAATTTTAAGCTATCAAAGCATTTTTAGATATATGTAATTTAAATAAGCTGTAACTATAATCAGTAGAAAAACAGTCACTATCCTTGCAGCTTAACCTCACCCCACCATTTCTGTTAAACTTAAATTTAAAATAAAATTTCCTGTAGTCCTTTTAGACTAATGCTAATTTTAGTATTTAGTGAAATTCACTATGATCTAACGGAATCCTGGATCGAAGTCTGACTTTTGTCTAAATATTTAATTTTAAAGTAACATTATCCCAGTGTTATGGTATTTTAATTTAACATAACATAATTCTATAGTTTTGGTACATTAGTTTAAGATAATGTTATTCTATTGTTTTATTATTTTAATTAAAACATTCTATTTTTTTTTTAAAACAGTGGTACTTTTTCCTGGAGATTATAGTGTAAGCACATAATACTAGTATGGCCCTTTGTCCTTGAGGCCCTGACTCTAATCAGATTTAAGTTTTCTTTTAATTGTATGAAGGTTAAACACTAAATCCTGTAGGTTATAATTCTTACATTCTGATTGTTTGTCATTCTCCCAGCAATGAGGCCTCATTTTGGAAGGTTTTGCAAGATAAGCCAAGAATGTAATTTTTAGGCATTGTGAAATGGGTCTATTATGAATGAGAATGATTACAAATATTGTGGCATTCATTTCATTAGTTTGCTAAAACTGATAGCTTATATTTTCAAAGGAGGTGAAATTTAGAGGTGAGTTAGCCAACTGAATAGACCCTTTTTACTTTCATATCAAAATTTCTGTTATGAAATTGATGATGTGCTAATTAGAAAATGCTATAAGATCACCTCATACCTTTACAGTATTTTCACTCCATTTTGAAGGATATCTTTAATCAAAAACCTACCCCACTTTTTCTTGATGACTTTAACAGGCTGTCCAACATGTGTTGTAATGAGAGAAATACTTATTGTACTGACTTGTATCTTCATTGCATATCACATTTTTGGCATATGTTATTGGGTTATCTGTGCACATGTCCATCCAGCCACATTTGTTTATAAACATTTACAGCCAAAATGTTTTCAAAATAAAATTAGTCAAAACTTTACTAATTCTGGGTCACTGAGAATGAAAATGATTCCTAAAATTGCTGATTGGCTAAAGTTTTAATGATGTGATACTGGGTCAGTATATATGACCTTGACTTGGGAATAGTAGAGGATAACTGAGTTATAAATGGAAGTGATCTCAGTTTAAATCAGGAATGACTAAAATACATCTTTGACAGGATTTATGAATAAATCTGACAGGGATTGGACAGTACTGCTTTATAGGCAAAACAATGAATGGTGCAATCTAAAGCTTGTATTGTGCCATACATAATATGAATTGCTTCATTGCTTTTTTGGAGGTCATGATGATGCAATCATAACTAAGCTTACATCACTCTGCTGAACAAATTGCCTTAAATCAGCTCTAGAAATCATAGTGTTGTGCTGTCTTATTTGACTGTGTCAGAGTGAGCAGAGATGCCACATACTTGTCTGAACAATGTGTTTGTGAGATGTGACTTTTGCATCACATAGTGCAGTTACAATAACCACTATGGTTAAAAAAGCCTATCACCTTTATTTTGGCTGCTAAATTGGAGACAAGAGGTGGGCGCAACACATATGTTGCAACACTTGTAAACAAATTTTTACCAGCAATTGAACAGGAAAAGGATATCTATGCTTTTTGCAGTGCCAATGATTTGAAGAAAGCTAAGAGATTATATCAGCACTTATTACTTTTGCCTGGTGCCTCCAGTTGGAAAAGAAGAAAAGTGGACTGTGCATTATCCAAACATTCCATCAGCTATATGCCCAGTACCCCATGGAGAAGGACTGCCAGTTCCTGATGCACCAGAATCATTCTCACTTGAGTCAGATGAGGAAGACTGAAACTTTACTGAACTATCAATGTCACATGACCCATATTTTCTTCCATTCTCCTCCTCTGAACCACACCTCATGACACAAGGTGAACTGAATGTCCTTGTCAGGGATTTGGAACTATGCAAGAGTAATACAGATCTGATAGGCTCAAGATTACAGCAGAGGAATCTCCTGGCAGGTGATGTTAGGGATTCCATGTTCCATGACCATCAAAAGGATCTTGTCCCATTCTTCTTCATGGAAGGTGATCTTGTAGCCTGCAACAACAATGATGGTGTCATGGCAGCCCTCAACATAGTTCATCATCCAGATGAGTGGAAACTGTTCATTAATTCATCAATGATGATTCTTAAATCTATTTAGCTGCATAATGACAATGTTTTACCATCAATTCCAGTTAATCATGCAGCCCATGTGAAGGGAACCTATGAAAACATTAAACAAAGTTTGAGGTGTATAAACTATGACCAAGATCAGCGGCAGCTTTGTGGCAATTTGAAGGTTCTTGTTCTCTTGTATTGTCTGCAAGTCTGCAGTACACAAAGTACTGCAGTTTGTTCTTTGAATTGGATATCCTTGTGAGAAATTCCCACTATATCAAGAAAGATTGTACACTCCAACTGTCATTGGAGCCTGGGAGGAAAAGTGTTAAGCATTCACCACTTGTTGAATCAAGGAAGATTTTGTTATCACACTTGCACATCAAGCTGGGTCTGATGAGGAACTTTGTGAAGGCCATGGACGTAAGGCAAGCAGCTTTCAAGAACCTTCATGGAAAAGTTCCAAGGTTAATTAAAGATAAGATTAAAGAAAGTGTCTTTGTTGGTCCTCAGGTTTGTGAACTTTTATGAGATGATGCATTTGACTGTGCACTGCATAGAAAGGAAAAGATGGCATGAGAAGCCTTTTAATTTGTGGCAAAAAATTGTCTCAGAAACAACAAGGCAGACAACTACATGGAGATAAAAAACATCCTTAAGGTATACAAAAGCCTTGGTTGCAACATGTCACTAAAGATACATTTTCTGCACTCTCATCTAGATTTTTCCCCCATCAAACTGCAGAGCAGTGAGCAATGAGCATGGTGAGTGATTTTAGCAGGACATTGCAACAATGAAGAAACACTTTCAGAGCAAATGGACCCATCAATAATGACAGATTATTGCTGGACAGCGACAAGAGATGTTCCATTTAATGACTACAAGAGACAAGCTAAGAAGTGCCATGTAGACTCTGAATAATGACTAAACTTAAAGAATTTGCTCTTCACAGACCCAACACCTGGAAAGAATACCTGATAATAATACCATCAATGACAGTTTTCTAAATACATAAATGAAAAATGGCTGAAAATGGTATGCAGGAAGTTTACTGGAAAGAAATGAGCTGCTGGTAAATAGTGTGCTCAATTTGTTCATCGATATGCAGATAAAAGAATTGAAAATGGTGATGGGTTATGGGCAGAAGTTTGTACTCAACCAGTGATGCAGCCACAACCACAGTTTGAATTACCAAGTCAGCATGCAACGAAACAAAGTTCTAGGTCACAGATACCTCAGCTATTATTTGAAATACAAGAAGAAAAAGAACATAAAATTCAGGAACTGCAAAAGCAATTTATGGGCTGGCCAGAACAACTACCTAAACCAGAATTTGGCACAAAGGAGGAAGAATTTGAGTGGCATAGACAACAAATAGAAAGTTTCTACTAGAAACAACAACCTGCTATACCTGTGCCTCCTCTGTAAGCAAAACCCAAAAAGAGAAATAGTATAACCAAACCTGCATGGATTTTAGCAAGCATTGAACAAAAAGTTAAAAAACTTGATGAGTTCTTAAATCAAACTCTTCGGATATTGATTTTGAGAGATCAACTAGCCCAGTGGAAGAAATAATGAGAAAAAGCAGTAAAAATATTGTTGAACAACTGAAAAAGATATAAAGAACATCAGGCAAAACAAGGAGAAGGCCTTGGTGGGCCCTTATGAAATTAATAATAGACTGGAAATACTCATGGGATCAGTTCATGTGGGCAACAAAGCTACGTCTGTCAGCAGTTGCCCACTTAAAAGATCTCATGTACAGAGACACATATCATGCGCTGATGTATGAACTTGCTGAAGAAATTCATGATGTATATGATGAACAAAGTTTGTTCACAAGTGAGGAATTCTGAAACAGTTGTGTCTGTATGTGTTTTATGTGACAATTATGCTATGTTGCAACAGGTGGTTGTAAATACATCCCAGGTGTATGGATGTAATTCTTTGTCATATCATATAATTCTTGGATGGTTTTGTCATTTTAAAGATAATTGCAAATAAATATAAGATGACCAATTTTCTGGAAGACCATTTTCCATGGTTGTTGAGTAAGAAGCTCACTTTTGTCCATGATTGTAAGTTGTAAATAAGATGTTGACTTAACTTTTTGAGTTTAGTATTTTCAGTAACGGACTCGTTTCCAACTTGATTGGTATTTTCCATTAAAATGACTCATATTTAAGGCAAATGAAAATAAACATAAATAAAGACTTGTTATACAAATAATTAATTTCTGCTTTGGTTTGTCTATGGAAATCCATTTTATCAAAAATGATAGTTGTACATAGCTATATAATTCAAGATGAATTATATAAATTTTTAATTGGAAGAGCAGAATGCTCTTTGAAATTAAATTTAGTACATTATTTTGGAATTATTGTGACCTCATTCAGAGAGATTCTGGATGGCATCAGTGTGGTAAATCAGGACATTCAAGACTATTGGAATTGGCATTTCTGAACATCTGTATTTTTATACTTGTGATAAAACATTTAGGATTATTTAAGATTAAATTCAAAATGCTGTAGATATTCTCAGATGTTCACTTTGTAACTTAGAGAAATATACTGCTTGTTGATTTTACTTTAAATTGTTGGCTTCAGCATGGTGCTTTCACCAAAAGACTTCTTATGATGTCTAGTTGGTCCAAATGAAATGGTACTGATCTTATATATGACTGCCAGTGTGTCTTGTATGAAATTCTTATAACTCAGGAGCATCAGAAATAGTTTCAAAACTCAGCAGCTTGTATTGGGGGGGGTTAAAACCCTTCCTAATTAATATGGCGATATTAGCTAGGGAATGATATCCCATGATGTACTTGCTCTGAGTGTAAACAAATAGATGGAATGTTACAGATAGCTGAGCAACTTATTGAAAGAAATAAAAACAAGCCCACTTTCCATAAATAAAAACACAAAATTTTAATCAATTAATATATAATCAAAAGAAAATCACTTTCATCAGAGTTACTAAATTACATGTACTCAATTAATGCCGAACCAAAATTCACTTCCAAACAATTAATGGTTAACATTCCAAGCAATTAATGCATAAATAAGATTTACTTTCCTATCCAATTCATTTACAGTGACAGTTCAATTTTACATCATATTACGAGTGTTAAATTTTGAATGCAATATCCACACTTAGACAGCATCACCTGGCCTGTATCCTTCTTGTCTTGTCTCCATGTCTAGTATGTGTGCTTTGGTCCTCTTCACCCTTGACTATTCGGACCTCTCATAGATGTGGTCTTCCCCTTCACTCTTTGGGTTCCTTGACTTATCCCTGCTTCTTTCTCTCTTTCTCTCTGAGTTTGAAGCTATATCCTTAAATATATGGTATGCCTCATGCTAGACAAATTCATCTACACATCTGCATATATATATATATATATATATATATATATATATATATATATATATATATATATATATATATATATATATATATATATATATATAACTGACATTGAGTTTTCATCAAAAGATTTCTTATGTTGTGTAATTGATTTTAAGTGAAAATGGTGCATTAGACCTTGACAGCCATCTTGAAAGTCTTGATTTTACTACTTTTAAAAATAACGTCATATCTTAAAATGATGCTTTACAGTTTAATATTCTGCATATGTTTAGATTTGTAAAGAAACAGAACTGTTCTCATTTGTTTTCCAAGCTATTTAAAAAGCTCTTACATTATATATCTTGGGTATTGTGAAAATAACTTTTAATTCCCATTATTTTGGTTTATGATTGATGAGTGTAATTTTGGGGTATGGAGTGTACAGCTTGGCTTTCCTCAAATGTGCACATATCAAATAACTGCTGGCTTTGCCATGTCATTTTCACTTCCTGAACTTCAAAGGTACGTTTCAAAAACAAGAGTTAGAGCTAGAGAAGGAGAGAGAGGGGAGTGGGTAAAGAGAGAATATGGCAACAGAGAGAGAGACAGAGAGAGAAACATGGCAACAGTTGCCTGTCACTAACAGTTATTTGGAAAGGACTGGAAGCAATCAGGTCGCTAACATGCTAAATGTTTGACTAATATTTGAGTTCAAACGATCTCTCAATTCTATGATGAAATTTGTTTTATTGGTATGACAAAATGGCTAATTGAATTTTGCATAAATTTTGTAATTAAACTTCTTAGAGAATGTGTATCATTCAAATGTAATGTTCAGTTTTATTATTTTTATGTGATAGACAAAGAATTTTATATTTTACATACAGAGGCTTGTTTTGTTCTGTTCTCTATCTTTGCTAAGATTTCAGTTATTTGCTAAGATTTCAGTTATTCCATCAATTACTTTCTCATTTTATTTTATTGTTTCCTTAATGTGATCAATATCAATTTGGGGATTATTATGAATCTATTCAAGGACATTGTGAGGGTGAGGGATGATATGATCCCTCTCATCAGTTATGGTACTTTGTTTATTGTTATTTAGGGGATGATTGACCCTAGTGTTATATAGTCCATAAATATTGAGAACTTTATAATTCCAATGAATATTTTAATTAAATAAATCCTCACAAATTAAAACCTGGACAAAGCAATTAGACTAATTCCACTTTTGGATTAAAGATCAGAATAAGTGTTGTATCCAGAACTCAAACTTAGTAAACATGCTTACCCTAAATGATACTAGACTTGTACACCCAGCTTCTACCATCAATTACAGATAAAGGTCAGTCATACAACATAAATTAAAAAGACATGACATTATAATCAATAAACATTTTTTTTCCAAACATTGCAGGTGAAAGCTTTCAAGGAGTTTGGATCAGAATACAAGACATTGCATTGGACAAAGAGACGAAAAAAGAATCCAGAGGATATTTTGTCAAAAGTAATTGTAAATAATAAGACTGAAGCTTTAGGGAAAAAATATACTGCCTGACTGGCTTAAACTCAGGACCTGTCTAAAACAAGATGAACCCTCTAATACATGTAGTATCATAGACAGTAATTCTGATTAGCTCTGCTACATTTCTTCTCTTCATTGTCTAAAACATGCCTTCTTGTCTCAGTTAATTTCCTACACCTATAAATTCCCAATCAGTTTAGGATGCATTCATAAGCATGAAATTCTGCTTGAAGATTCAATTGTAATAGCTGGAATAAATAAAATTTAAAAAATCATGACTTTATATTGGCTCAATGCTATATTCCTAACTAGGCTGGCTATCTATCATTAAGCTATCCATGCTAGTGGTTATGGTCACCTTTGCTAAATTTAAAAGAACAATAGTTTTCATGATTAATTTAGTTGCTTTATACTGATCATAAACCAGAAAAGCTTATGAGATGGCCTGTTGTCCATCATCTGCTATTCATCCATCTATTTGTACAGATTTGTTATCAATATTACTTTTAAATTACTTTAAAGATTGCAATGAAACCTTAAACACACATTCATCCTAAGGCCTAGTTGATCTCAGTGAAAATGGTGTCACTAGGATATCCACTATCGTTGCTACAGTAACTATCTTGATAATCTTGTTATCCTCTTTAATGATGAACATTTTAGTGTGGGTTTTGGTTATAATAAGACTTCTTATGATGTCTAGTTGGTCCTGCATGAAAATAATACTATTCTGACATCTATTATGGCTGACAGTGCATCTTGAAAATCTTGTTATTGCTACTCCTCCAAAATGAAAATATAGGTGATCATGTTGATAGTGAGTTTTGAGCTAAAGGACTTCTAATATTGTCTAGTTTGTCCTGAACTAAATTAGTGCCAATCTTATATCAACATTGCTACCACAATTGTGAGTTTGAAAATCTTATTTTTGCTATAATTATCAGAAATGCTTTCCATGCTCAGCAGTGAAAATAAAGAAGCACTCTTTCAGCCATGCAAAAATGTCAGACCCTTCACAGAATCTAAACACAATTTTGACTTTTGCCTGTTCTTTGCATTGGCCAGTTCCTCAATGCTTTTCACAACAGTATTCTTTTTGTTATTTCGAATAGCGTGATCAACATATATCTTCAAGCAGACAAATAATAATAATAATTAGGTTTGCCCAAAACTTAGCAACTTACTTGAAATATTTGTCCTACGATGTTTGAAAATGAGATAATACCACTCCCACAAAAGGTTGCACCTAAATAAGCAGCCAAAGGAGTTTTGTTGGCCAGACTATGAATTTCCTCTGTGTATGATTTTGGAACTAGAATTTGATAGTTCACTGACTACTTGCCACCATCATGTACCTCAGGAGGTCTCCATTTTCTCATAAGAATCTTATTTTTAATAACAAGCCGGTACTTCTATAGCTTCAGTTTCACTATTGGCCCTTTGATGCAAACATGAGATATAAGGATGTTTTTTTCTGATCAACAACAAGTGATTGTTATTTGTAACCCAGATTATAAAAAAAGTGTAGTTAAAAGAGGATCATTGTGATCAATACCTTTTGATTGATCCAAACAAGGAGTGAAAGTGACCTCATCAAAAGCCTGACCAGTACATGTGTCAGCTAAAGGAATATTTTCCAGGTCAGTATCATTCTCAAGAGCTTTCTCTTCCATAGCTCTATTAACTGCACAAACTTCATATAAATCAGGGAATTCTTTTTCAAATAGGATCAACTTTCTGATCTAAACAAAGCTTGTCAGTTACAAGTGGATTAATCATATCCTTATCTCCCGCATGGTCATTTCCTAGTAATAAATGAGTGCCTTCAATGGGTAGAAAAGACTATTCTGACAGTCACAAGTCCTGAAACTAATTTTGATGACAAATGTACAAAATGGAGAGGAACATTAACAAAGCTGCACTCTACTCCCTGAATAAGAACACTCTCATTAGAACATGACTTCTCTAAAAAAAACGGCAAAGTACTTGATAAAAAAAGACTCTGAGAAGCTACCATGCCCCTTAAAGTTTTAATAGGGACAGGATTGGCTAACCCAATTATGAGTGATAGAGAACCCTTCGACGTGAATGGTTCATAATTCTCCATAATAAAATCAGATTGGGGTTTGTTGGACCCAACAAATGTATTGTTTTCAGTAAATAAATGTGACCTTGATCTCTTAGAAATAAGAGCATTTGGGATAAGTCTGTCTTGATTCTGATGGCTTATTTTTCAATTTGTAGCAATCAGAAATAATGTGTTCTTCTTGTAATAGGTACATATAGTAGGCAGTAAGGATTTCTAATCAATCTTATAAGAAACTTGATTTCTCAGAGTTGTACCAGATTGAAATTTGGAAGTTCTCATATTAGGCTGTTCACGTTTCTTTACTGGACTATTTTTCATTACTGGGAATCTCAACAGACATTTTTGTCACAGCAAGGCAGCACAAACTTGGTTACCATAACAAGCACTTCTTATACCATCTTAACAAAGCAAATGAATAAATGGTCAACAGTACAGAATTAAACTTTTCAATGAAATATTTAAATATAAGGAAACTCTTGGTTATTTAATAACACTGAGAAAAAAAATCTAATACAAATTGATCATGTGTGTAAACAGTTAATTTTTGTATTTTAATTTTACTTGGAACTAGTCTAAGAAAAATAAACAGGATTATTGAATGTGAAACCACTTTTCATGGATTCATTCTATTTTGATACTATGAATATAGTGGATCAGTTGGACCTGTCTAAATTGGGTTGAAGAGATATGATTGATGGATGTTATATTTTGGCAGTTGATTAATCTGTAATGGTGAACTTCAGTTCCTCGAAGTAGATCTATTTGCCTTGCTGTTGCTCCATATTGACCAGGTTTAGTCTTTTATTGAATCTAGAGAATCAGAGCTTACTCCATCTCAAGATTTTGTCTATGTGAAAATGAATTTCCCTCATGAAAAGAGGACTGGTCTTTGTTCAGCAGGAAGAAGTGGACAAGATCCAGACCCTATTGTAGGCACTGGACATCAAGACTAAGTTGTTAGCTGATCTTTTTCTTCCTTTTTGGGGGACCATGAACTGTGCAGAAGACCTAGTTCCTCTAGGGGACTGCACTTGTACCCTCTCCATTTTTACCTTCTAGCTTTGTGGAATCCACACTGTAACCCTCTGAATGCAGAGACTTCTGTTGGTCTGAATTTACACAATCATCTGACTGATGCTGGACTAATCAGGACCAGTTTCTGGTCAGTTCCCATGCCCAACCCCAAAACCTCAATCTTGTTCTAGGAGGGGCACTCACCTCGAGGTTCAAAAATACTGCTTCTTTGGAGTTCTTGGTCCAGAAACAAGTGTAATGTATATGTAATTTAATTATTTGTTTCTTAGGTTTAAAGTTTTTAAAAATTTTATTTTAGTCCATTACATGCTATTGTAATGATAACTTTGTGTACTGGATTTAATATTTGTTTTTAGAGATTCAATTCAGTTCTGTTTGACCTCTGGTTTGACATCCACTAGTTGAAACATTATATCTATTTGCAGGCCTTGGTTCAGAACCAGTGTCAGTTTTGAATAAACCACTTTTGTTAACTTTTTTATTTCCCAGAGTAAGAATCTTTGATTTTATCTAAGGCCATACCTAGAGTACATGATAATTGGCATGTAAATGTTTCTATGTTGGTCTGGTAAGATGACCTTGTGACCCTTGTGCAGGAATCTGTTTTGTATTTTACTTAGTCTTATAACTCAATGTCATAAGAAGGATTAACGAGTTGGCCATTAAATCTTTGACACTCAAAGGTGTTTGGCTGTGACCAGTTTTAGTTGAACTTTTATTTTTTGGAATTAGTAATTTATTTACCCTGGAATACAAGTGCTCCTAAATTGATTCTTAGACAAAGACATTTATTGAAAATTATTCAGAATTCCAGACTGGAATATTATTTTTGTGTTCAAGAAAGAAATGTTGACACATCAGGACAAAGCTGACTATCGAAGATGTCATCACCTTCCATCTTGATTTTTATCGGGTTTCGAACACAGAATCACTTAAGACTTTTTATTGATAGGACTTATATTTTTTTAATTCTTGGATTAATTTTTGATTTGATTCATAATCCATAAGTCCTTTTTCTTATTTTTACCTTGTATTTTTAGGGAAATAAATTATTTTGTTAAATTTTACAAAGCTTGTTGTCTTCGCTCTTTTCTTGTTACTTTTGTGTGAGCCTGGCTATTTACAAAATCCTCTGGTGTTTCAAAATTTGAAAGTGAGAGCAGTTTTTCTAGCCTGTCAGGGGTGCATCAGTAAAATAATAAGTCATTGCACGATGGTCTTTGATGATGTCACATCAGTAGTAGTGTACCTTTGATGACAAGAAGCATGCATACCCCTTCTCTCTCTTCTGTGAAGGGATAACCATTCGAGTTTGCCAAACCTCTTACTAAACTTATATTCAACTACACAATACCAACAGCTGATGTATTACTGATGTTTAATTGTAGATTGCAGGGGTGGGAGGTAAATAAATTTTAATGATGTACTACTTATTTGTTGCTATTGCCTGACACTAAGGTTCCAATAGTTTAATGGCCATATAAAGAATGAAGGATAGTGCACAGGAGCCAGACTTTGACTTAAGGATTATAGGATGACTGGTAAATGCTATATGGCAAAACATTGATTATGTGGACATCACTTGTCTAGACTTGTTCAAATGTAGTGACAGGTCAAAATTACAGGTTTTGCTTGCCATAAATATACTGATTAATATCAAGACAATTATCAAGACAGCAAATTATGCAGACAACCAGTTATCCAGAGAATCAGCTATCCAGACTACCAGTTAGTGTTATCCAGACAAAATGAGTCTTTCCTCATGAATCTGAATAATTTATATTTTACCACACACTTAAGAAAACTTCCATTTTTCAATGTTTGTGGGATAAGTTTTATTTTTCTTCAAAAAAACAGGTTCAATTCCCATCAACAAATTCCCATTGTCACATCAACTGCTGTGGAGTGTCCTTGGGTAAGGTACTTCACTGTAGGTATGATATAACCATCCAACTGTTCCTTTGAGATAAAATGATTTAATGGTTGCACCACAAGTAGTAAGACCCCAGTGAAAAAGGATGAACCCAAATAAGTAAAAAAAAATTAAGTTTGAACAGAAACATATTTTTCTCTATAACCAAAAAAATATATCAGCATAACAAATTTAATGGATTGACAATCAATATAGTTTTAGTTTTTTATATTGGTCACACTACATTAGCATATTGCGAGAGAACATACAGTAAGTGGTGGTATATATTGTTATGACACTGTAGTTTAAGTGTGTGTTTTAAGGAATGAATTCTGTATAAATCTTTTTATTTCATTTTTATTTCTTTAAATGTAATTATTATTATTATTATTATTATTATTATTATTATTATTATTATTATTATTATTATTATTATGTTAGCATGGGTCTAATATGTTGTTAGAAACATTGTTTACTTAAATTGTAAATGTGACTTATGTAAGCATGAACTGACAGTGTATGATGGTAAATTTGTTGCAAGTAAACATTCAGTAATAGCTATGAAAACAATTGGCTGATACTTGGTCAAGATTTCCTAATGTCCAGATTCATTGCAAAATTACATGTGACCTCCGTACACGTGTACATGAAGTGATATTTTAGCTCGTTTATATGCTTAGTTATTTGTAAGAAAGTAACAGAGTAAAAGACAGTCATAGCTGATTTTAACATCTTAGAGTCACACAGCTTCTATTTCCTAAAAAATGGTATTTTTGTGCTAGAACTTATCTGTTCATGTGTCTACGTAGAATAGCATGTGTTTTGTTAGTGGAGCTTATTGTACTTCATCTTTCTAAATGATTTTTTTTCCTGGAGAACAACACTACTTGTTTGGACAAAGACATTTTTTTAAAAAATCTACTAAATTGGAACAGAACAATACAAACTGAGCTTCACTGTGTAAAATCTACTAGATTTTTGTGTTAGCATTCGTCTGACGTCATTATCAGCCATCTTCATACTGTGTTAATTTAGAACTGTTCACAGAACTTACATTTTATTTCTTTAGAACAAAGAGTTTGGATCATTTTTGTAAATTGTAAGTCTTGTTTCACATTTTTACATATTTCTGTTTTCTAGGGAAATAAATTGTTTTTGTTAAAATTTACAAAGCTTGTTTTCTTCACTCTTTCTTCATGCTACTTTGAACGAGCTGATATGCATATAATTTCATATCCTTAACAATTTATTTGCAGCTTGATGGAGACCAGTTAGTGCTGTTTTTGGAGGAACTCTTGAAAGAAGAACATATTCACCATCACTTGTTGTCTTCCCTCAGGTCTTATTACAGCCTCCATGCCTCTAATGCTGATGTAAGTTATCTTGCCTCAGGTCATTCTACATTCTCTGTGCCTCTAATGCTGATGTAAGTTAAAGTGAATCTTTGCCCTGTATCCTAGATGATTTTATATCCATACTGCTTATCCAGTATTCTTGTTGATTTTATGCCCATACTGCTTGCCATGTATTCTTGATGATTTTATGCCCATACTGCTTGCCCAGAATTATTGATGATTCTATGCCCATACTGCTTGCCATATATTCTTGATGATTTTATGCCCATACTATTTGCCATGTATTCTTGATGATTTTATGCCCATACTATTTGCCATGTATTCTTGATGATTTTATGCCATACTGCTTGCCCAATATTCTTGATGATTTTATGCCCATACTATTTGCCATATATTCTTGATGATTTTATGCCATACTGCTTGCCCAATATTCTTGATGATTTTATGCCCATACTATTTGCCATGTATTCTTGATTATTTTATGCCCATACTGCTTGCCCAGTATTATTGATGATTTTATCCCCATACTCTTTGCCATGTATTCTTTATTATTTAATGCCCATACTGCTTGCCCAGTATTATTGATGATTTTATGCCCATACTATTTGCCATGTATTCTTGATTATTTTATGCCCATACTGCTTGCCCAGTAAAATTGATGATTTTATGCTCATACTATTTTCCATGTATTTTTGATTATTTTATGTCCATACTGTGTTCCATATAGTCTTGATAGCTTTATGCCCATATTGCTTTCCATTTGTTCTTGATGGATTTATGCCCATAAGGTTTTTCATGTATTCTTGATGATTTTATGTCTAAACTTTTTGCCATTTACTCTTGATGATTTTATCCCCATACTGTTTGCCATGTAATTTCTTGATGATTTTATGCCCATGCTATTTGCCTTGTAATCTTTGTGATTTTATGCTGTTACGATCCTGTAGTTTAATTGTGTGTGTTAAGGAATCAATTCTCTATAAATCTTTTTATTTCATTTTTATTTTATTAAATGTAATATTAATATAATTATATTATTATCAGCCTAATATGTTTTTGAAAAACAGTGTTTACTTGAGTCGTAGATGTGACTCATGTGAGCATGTGCAGTGTATGATAACAAATTCATTACAATTAAACATTTAGGAATAGCTATGAAAATGATTGGCCGATACTGGGTCAGGCTTTCCTAATGTCCAGAAGTATCACAAAATTGAATGCGTCCTCACGCGCATGCAATTCAAACAACGTATTAACTTCATTTATATGTTTGAAATTTTTGTAAGATGTGGAAAGTAAACAATCAACAGTCACGGGCAGATAGTCATAGTCAAGTCATACACAGTCATATAGTTGTAAAGTCAGTTATACAACTTCTATCACCTTAAAAAAGGTATTTTTGTGCTAGAAGAAGTCTGTTTTTTGGCTATGTAGAACAACATGTCTTGTTAGAGGAGCTAATTTTACTTCGATTCTTCTGAATAATTGTTTTCCTGGAGAACAACTTTACTGATTTGGACAAAGACATTTTCTCTAAAAAATTCTGAATTGGAACAGGACAGCACAAACTGTGCTTTATTGTGTAAATTCTGGAATTTTCTGTTAGTCTTCGTCTGACGTGGTCATCCGCCATTATTTGACCGGAATTTTAGACATCTAAGACTGTTTAGAACTTATATTTCTGTTTTGAACAAACAATTTGGATCATTTATGTAAACCGTAAGTCTTGTTTAACATATTTACATTTTTTTCATGTTTTCTAGGAAAATAAATTATTTTTGTTAAAATTTACAAAGCTTGTTGTCTTTACTCTTTCTTTTATGATTCTTTGAATGAGCAAATATGTAACAATGCCCATACTATTTGCCATGTATTCTTGATTATTTTATGCCCATACTGTTTGCCTTGTATTCTTGGTGATTTTATGCCCATACTGTTTGCCTTGTATTCTTGGTGATTTTATGCCCATACTGTTTGCCTTGTATTCTTGGTGATTTTATGCCCATACTGTTTGCCTTGTATTCTTGGTGATTTTATGCCCATACTGTTTGCCTTGTATTCTTGGTGATTTTATGCCCATACTGTTTGCCTTGTATTCTTGGTGATTTTATGCCCATACTGTTTGCCTTGTATTCTTGGTGATTTTATGCCTATATTGTTTGCCTTGTATTCTTGGTGATTTTATGCCCAAACTGTTTGCCTTGTATTCTTGGTGATTTTATGCCTATATTGTTTGCCTTGTATTCTTGGTGATTTTATGCCCAAACTGTTTGCCTTGTATTCTTGGTGATTTTATGCCCATACTGTTTGTCTTGTATTCTTGGTGATTTTATGCCCATACTGTTTGCCATATACTCCTGATGATTTTATGCCCATACTGTTTGCCTTGTATTCTTGATGATTATATGATTATTATGATTGATGAAATAGCCCAATCTATTTGCCATGTATTCTTGATGATTTTATGCCTATGCTATTTGCCATGTATTCTTGGTGATTTTATGCACATAATACTTAAAGCAAGTGCATCTTCATTTTGCTCTGTCATGTCTGTGCTGAGAAGCTTATTAGTACAACTTTCCAAAAACTATTATAAGACAAATTAATTTCAAGAATGTCTTTTTGTATGTAGATGTACATGCATTTAATCTGTTCGGATAACATTTTTTAATTTGTAATACATATTTAAAATTTTTGCACTTAGACTTTTATTAATAAGTTGGAATGATTTAGGAGAAACCATGACAATAACTAATGAAATTTGGTAGGCATAAAATTTCATCATTTGTAAATTATCTAATTATATCTTTATTTCATTGAAGCTAATTATTTTGATTTTTCTTGTAATTTGTTTTAAATTTATACTCTTTTCTCTTTGTTGAAGATTTAATATTGTTTCAACACTAACCTATGCCATTATGTCATATTAAATTTTAAAAGATGGTAACCAGTGAAAAATGAGTTAAATATTTAAATGTATTTACAAACCAGATAACTCAACCAGAACCTTAGACGTTCCTTATTTGCTTGAGTAGATATACTTTTGTAGAGAGATTTTGTTTGACACATGGAAACTCATATTTCTTGGATAGCATGGATAGGGTTTTATTTAGAATCTGTCTCTGAAATCCACCTTTGAAGTCAGATTTTCAAAGTTGTTGACATGTGCATGAGGTCATTTATCATCATGAAAAAATTAAGCAACTATTGGTAAAATACTTAAAAACAGCTACCCATAAATTCTCATCCAGAATACCCACAAACTCCTCAGATATAAGTGTTCTACCAATGTTGTTCATCTGTCGAGTCGACAAAGACCACTCTAGTCATCTGTGAGTTGTAGGGGCTGGTTCTGTTCTGTGTGTGTGTGCAGGTAACTGATAGGACAATCCTTGCACAGAATGTTTGGTAACAGAATGGACACTGGATAAGTGGGACATCTCTGTCACTGGCACATGCTTTTTTGACTTGCCTCTTTATCTCTGCAGCTGCTATCTTGCTTGATTCCCACAGCTTTGAGCCTTTGTGCAGATAGGAACACCAGCTGACTTGATCACTAGCTGTTTGCTCCCATGAGTCAGGGTTTATGTTGAACACTTTCAATGCAGCTTTCAATTTTTTTTTTGGCACTCACCAGTTATTATGTACTTTTGAGAGAGTGATGTATGTAAGGTGAAGTTGTTTGCATTTTAAACATGCACAGTGCAGAGAATGTTGGCATACCTATATACTACTTTCATGTAATGTGGATGAAATTTCTTTGGATATTGTACTTTTGGAAATTTTAAATGATCTTGGGACACTGCTAACTAAAATGACTGCTCCTTTGTGCTCCAAAAATCAACCTAAATTTTTCTAAAGTACACTATTCTTGGCAAGTTTTAAAATATGGAAAATAAATTTTGCCAAACTAGATAATACCAGCTTCTAAAAGTGCAATGACTGAATTACCAAATACATAAAATGTAAAAAAAGTTATCGGCTCTTTTTTTTACAATTTACCTCTGAAGTTCGAGAAGTGAAAATGAGCAAGTAGAGCTAGCACGTTTTTGAAAGGTGCACATCTGGAGTAAGGCCAAGCTGTATATTCTCTAACCCATATTACACCCATCAATCATACATCAAAATAAAGGGAATTAAAGGTTCTTTGAACAACACCTAAGATATACAAAGTCTCTTTTAAATAACCAGTATAACTAGTGAGGCAACCCGGGGAAACTATTTTTCTTTAAAATTTTAACCCTATGCTAAATATGAAACTGTAGAGCGCCACCTTAAAAACAAATATAAACATTTATGAAATTATTTTTCTTATTTTCATATTATTATATATGATGTTCTGAGTAAAATGGTACATTAACAATGATTTTATTCATGAAAATAAGCTAATTATGCTTATTTTTGCTCTAGCATACATAATTTGATATGAGGCATGTTTGGGTGAGTAGTGACCTTCATTATGGGGAAATTAGAAGTCTTAGAATATAGGAATAAAGTCAACTTAAATTGAAAAATGTTGCATTAAGTAAAAGAAATCCATAGTGAAAATGTTTTATTTCATTTATTTGCAATGAAATTAAAAAATAAATGATAACAAAGCAAATTTGCTTTCTTCCATATCAAAGAATTAGTTAATATTTACCCTTTGACCTTTGACCTTTATGAACATCACCTGTTATATCCCTTTTATAACTGTAAAATTTATTGTTGACATCTCAGGAATAAATATGGCTAGTTTCATGTTCCTGTCTATCAGCATAACACTGGTTGTGATGTGCAATGCGCATTTTTAAAATAGTTCACTTTTTATCATAAGGAGGGGGGCTGTACCAGTTTAAGACTCTGACTCTAATAAATCCTGTTCTGAGGGGGGAAATACATGACAATTATTACAAAGGACTGTTTTGATGCTTGCGACTTAAATATTTCAGTCGTACAATCAAAATTAAATCATACAATAATAATACCTATATTCTCTCTTTATGGTGGCACTGATCAATTATTATGTACTTTTGAGAGAGTGATGTATGTAAGGTGAAGTTGTTTGCATTTTAAACATGCACAGTGCAGAGAATGTTGGCATACCTATATACTACTTCATGTAATGTGGATGAAATTTCTTTGGATATTGTACTTTTGGAAATTTTAAATGATCTTGGGACACTGCTAACTAAAATGACTGCTCCCTTGTGCTCCAAAAATCAACCTAAATTTGTCTAAAGTACACTATTCTTGGCAGCTATTAAAATATGGAAAATGAATTTTGCCAAACTAGATAATACCAGCTTCTAAAAGTGCAATGACTGAATTACCAAATACATAAAATGTAAAAAAAGTTATCGGCTCTTTTTTTTACAATTTACCTCTGAAGTTCGAGAAGTGAAAATGAGCAAGTAGAGCTAGCACGTTTTTGAAAGGTGCACATCTGGAGTAAGGCCAAGCTGTATATTCTCTAACCCATATTACACCCATCAATCATACATCAGAATAAAGGGAATTAAAGGTTCTTTGAACAATACCTAAGATATACAAAGCCTCTTTTAAATAACCAGTATAACTAGTGAGGCAACCCAGGGAAACTCTTTTTCTTTAAAATTTTAACCCTATGCTAAATATGAAACTGTAGAGCGCAACCTTCTTTTGACATCCGTGGGATCTCTGTCCTTGCTGTAGCTCTCCCTAGAATGTCTCTTAGGCAGCCGGTGGTCTGGCATGCATACATGTCCCACCCAGCATATCAGGGACTGCATCAAAATGGTGTGAATGCTGAGAAGACCTGCTTTGGCTTGTACTTCGGTGTCTGGGACTTTGTCCTGCCATTTGATGTTGAATATTTTCCTTAGGTTTATAGTGTGAAAGTGGTTCAACTTCCTGGCATGGCATTGATACACTGTCCACGTTTCACATGCATAGAGTAATGTGTGGAGTACAACTGCCCTGTAGACCTTTAGTTTGGTCATGATGCTGATGCCTCTTCTATTCCATACATTTTCATACAATCTGTCAAAGTTGTGATGGCTCTGTCAATGCGGAGGTTCACCTCATCGTCAATAGTGACACTCTGTGAAACTGTGCTGCCAAAGTATGTGAAGTGGTTCACTACGCTGAGTTTTTGGCTGTTGACGGTGATGTTTAGTTCAGTATAGGGCTTTCCCGGAGCTTTCTGATGCAGTACTTCAGTCTTCTTAGTATTGATGGTGAGACCAAAGCTTGTGCAGGAACTGGAGAACTTGTCAACGCTGCATTGTAGGTCGGCTTCTGAGCTAGCATTGAGGGCGAAATCATCAGCAAATAAGAACTCCCTGATATTGTCTGTCATTACCTTGGTTTTCACTTGTCTCCTGGGGTTGAACAGTTTTCCATCTGTACAGTACCTGATGCTGACTCTAACATCTCCATCTCTGAAACCATTAGTCAGCATGGCGGGAAAAAAAAGACTGAACAGTGTTGGTGCCAGAACACATCCCTGTTTGACGTCATTGGTTACTGGGAATGGTTCAGATGACTCTCCATTTTCCTGGACTTCGCCTGCATGCTGTCATGGAATTGCTGAACCATGGATATAAATGTTTTGGACATCCATACTTTGCCATTACCTTCCATAGTCCTTCTCTGCTAACAGTATCAAAAGCCTCTATCAAGTCGATGTAGATGGAGAAAAGGTCAGCGTTTTGCTCTTGACATTTCTCTTGTAGCTGCCTTGCAGCAAACACCATTGTTTTTACTGCATGACATCATTGGCACATCATGTTAACGGCGTATATACAAATACACGTTGACAGTCATCTACGTTGGAAGCAGAAAGAAGCAAAACCGGCAATGGCCAGTTTGTACAGGTTGATCATGGCAAAGAATTTTTCATTGTAACAACATAAAGTTAAAATGAGAAATGGACATGCAGCATTACATTGTGATCAAGAATTGTTGAACAATTTAATAGAACACTTGCTGAGATTTTGTTTGGACATCAGTACACTCAAGAATTGCTGTGCAAGGAGAATGGATTGCAAGACTAAATCACATGATAGTCATGTTAAACAATGAAGTCATGCATGAAATTACTTTGATACCCAGTGATGCAATCATGAAGAAACACATCCCGATTAAGTAAGTCACTCAGAGCCCAGTGCTTGGCAACAGTGTGACAGGCATTTATATGAACCTGTTACACTTGAAGGCTGTGTAAAAAGAGCATCTGATCCAGTCTTGAGTGTATAATGTCACATTTGCTAAGCCCCAGCTATAAGTCATGTATAAGCTATAATATTACTACAGCCATGCAATATTACTACAGCCATGTGTTTGGTGTCTAAACATTGCCATGAGCTAGTGTTAATCTCTTAGGAACAGTTACATGACCCGATGGAGACCTGGAATCTTGAATCAGCAAAAGCGATGGATCGAACAATTTGACAGAGGTTTGTAGTCTTCACACCTGTGTTACAGCTTAGTCCTAAGGTCAGACAGATCAAAACTGCAGAGTGAGTGGGGTGTGTTCTCATCTATCCCCACAGTGAGAGGGACATTGACCACCATTTACATGCATAATTGAAAAATGGTCTTGAGCCTAACATAGAGAATTATTAGAAGCAAGGAGGAATTATGTAGATTGTTCGCTTATGGTTAGAATTAAATCTGTAATTCACTATTAGGTTATTTCGCAGTTAAGCAGTGCATTTATTACTGCATCATGTTGGAATTTACACATGCTTGAATTGTAAATTGGGAAACGTGGTTGAAGTACATAAGATTAGTTACTATGGAATTATGCATACATCAAAGCATGGATATTTGAATATTTGTGTACTTTATATGAGTCTAAAGTAAAGGAATGCGTCTAATTATTGTGATATTGTTTAGTATAACAAGATTAGGCATCTTATCGATGAGAATATTTTTATTGATGTATGTATGAGAAGTAATTTGATACCATGCTTTTTATTATGAGGATTGTTTACCATTCAAGAACGTATGCATATTTCAATGTGAACGAATGCATGACTGAAGAAATTTAGTAGCCCTTATCTGATGATAGGATGTGTACAGTGTGAGGTGGAAGGGTTAAGGAAAAATATTGTACTGTCCTCATGTTTTCACAGTAAGCTTTTTAGGGGACATGAGGCAGAGATGGAAATAAGACTAGCTGAACAGTCAAAGTTCACAGAAGTCTAGTAGGTGGAGAGAAGGTGGAGATAAAGTAGAGATGGGGTAAAAGGAGTCTGGAGGAGAAAGAGGAGGAGGAGAGGAGAGAGTATAGAGAAGATGAGGGGTGGAGAAAGAATTAGAAAAAATCGGGGAAGAAGAGGAAACATAATTGGGAGAAATAGGAGAGAGAAAAATACCACAGATAAGTGGATGAGTGGAACACAAGGACAGGTAGAAATCAATCAAACACTACGAGCAGAAGGAATGTAATTGGAAATTTGAAGCATTTGATTATTGAATTGTTATTCATTGAATGTCAAACTTTTTGTATATTTAAACCATTTAACCACGTCGGCATTATTAACTATCAATGCTGTCTATCATATTTATGAAAATATTGACAGAACATTATTGTGTTACCACAGGCACAGTGATTGATTTGTCATTGTTTTGCATGATGATAAATTCAATATCAAGATCAATCTGGTGCTGTTTTGTTTAGTTTGGGTTTTTTTGTGTTTTTGCGCACAACCAGCTATTTTTTTCTTTGACTTGCTGGGAGTGTGTTCTGCAGTCGTTGGAGTGTCATAGACAGTCTTGGAATTGTCTATGACAATTCTGTGCAGTTGAGATATTTTTGAAGTCCTCAATACGGCTAAATATACTAAATTGGACAATTTGATGCAATCATCATTAATCCATATATTGGTATCTGAGATTGCTAGCTCCTGCAACAAATAAATTGTTTTTATATATCCTGGAGTCCAGCGTGATGGCTGATAAATTTTAGCCACTAGAGACTGCTCAAAAACTTATGCAGGAACTTCAACGATATCATTAAGAACAAGCTTTTGATGTATAATCATTACTGGAATCGCAACTGAAGTATTTTGTTGGCTGGTATCCAATGGAAGATAACACAGTGGATCTGACAGTGTCGGAAGTCTTATCCATTGAAGCTCAATAGTCTTACATTGAAGTGTATCACATATTGTTTTGTGATACAGCCTGGATCTCAGTGTGTTCTTGGCAAAGGCACTTAGCTCCCTTTTTCTCATGTAACCAATAATGTGTTCAAGTCAATGAAAAAAATGATCTTCAAAATGATTTAGTGCATTTATTATGTTTACCACATTTGTAGGGCTTTACCAATAATCTGCACCATTTAGTCATTACTGTGCCATTAAACCCCAATACATACATGCATATACTGGCTGGATTCTGACATTTTGTTTGCTGGAATTTCATTGTTATTGAATGCAATAGTGCAGCTAATTTGTTAAGGAATCCTGATAAACCTAAAAACTGAAATTGCATATTTTGCAGAAGCTAGTCATACCTACATACACTATTATTCACATATAGAGAACTGACCTGCTGCAAAAAGACATGTCTCAGTCAAGAAAAATTATTTTGTCATGTCCCATGAATGTTCTTTATATTTATATCACTTGTATTTAGAATTTATACTTTGGCACAAAATCTTGATTTGAAAAATCTTTTAGATTTGTTCAGCCCTTGTTACTGGCATGCTTGCTGAACTAACAATTATTTCTTTCTATGCAGGTGATGCACAGATGGTGTGAACTTGTAATCAAACACAAGCTGCAGACTAATTACCAAGATGTTTTTTGGTTTCTGGTAAACCATCAGGTATGGTATTATAAATTTTTAAAGAATTTTAAAGGACTCAATGTATACATAGATCTTAAATTAGCTATGTCCATACAAATATTTCTTTGTTTCATTATAATTTAAAACAGGTTCTGTTTAAACTGTAATTGGCCAACCTGTTTTAGAAATATTTCATAATGTTTCCTCCTGTAATATCTGAGATTTGTTCAGTGCTTATGTCTTTTAATGGAATATGCATTATTTTTCATCTATATCGGCTTTTTAGATCAACTAGCCATAAGACTGCATGATATTATGGCATAGTTGGGAAACATTTAAGCATTATCTGTCAAGCACTAGGTATTGTTTCATTCATCTCTAAACATTTGCTATTGTTAGCTTCTCAAAATTACTGGATCAATTTCAGCCAAATGAAAAAGAAAGCATTTTGGCATTAGGACCTTTCAGATTTGTAACCAGTGATGCCAGTCTACCATCAAATATTACCACGGTAACTAAAAACAGATAAACTAATAAAACCGCACATGAAAATTTGACGAAATTTGAAAGAAAGCATCTTGGTGTAAACGAATTTAAGATTTGCTGATCTGTCATAAGATATTCTGTGATTACCACAAATAGTAAGAAAAACTTTAAATTATATCAAATGTTAGAGAAAGTATTTAGGGCAAAAATCACTTTCAGATGTGTGTAATAGATACTGATGTATGATCTAATTAAACCACTCTTCAACAAAGTTTTTTTTATATAAAAAAATGCTCTAATATAGTTCAAAAATTGCTTGACAGAATTTTGCCAGGTGTGGCAAAAAGCATTTTGGTATAAAGACATTTTGGTTTATTTTACAAATTATGCTGCTCTCATCTAATATGGATGCATCTACAAAAAGAGAAATTGCATAACCAAACCAACTGAATTTAAGTAAGTTTGACAGAAGGCTTTCTACTAACTCACATTTGTTGGCTAATGGCTCTTGTATCACATGCTTCCTACGGTGTTTTTTCTAATACTGGACAAAGATGGACAATTAAATTTTAAATTGCTCCAAGTCCCCAGTCAGTAATGTCCTTAGTCTAAATATATACATAACTCAAGGTGGAAAGTATAACAATTTAATAATATACAACAATAAATTAAATAATTCCCATGACAATTTCTCAAATTCAACTCTTTGTACTATTACAATCAATGACCTATTACAAGTAGCTAAATGTCTTCACAGTCTTAAGTCTCAGAAAGTGTTTTTTATTTCTGATGTTTGATCCTGTTACTCATCTGTCACTCCTCCTGTTATCATTGGTACTCTGGTACCCCTGCTAATGTGCTCCTCTGGCACTTGCATTGTTTACAGTTGTGTTCCTTTCGGCACTGCACTTCATCCTCTGACATCATAATGGTGTCTTGTACTCTTTGCACCTTTTCACATGTTGCCGCTTTTACCTCCACTTCCACCTGGAAAGTTTCCTGTAGAGTGTAAGATTAAAAGGGATGTGTAGACTGTCTCCCTACTCTACTCTAAGGAAAATTTTCACAGACCATTCATCAGAATAATGGCAAATAAATTAACAAGTCAACTCACGCACTCACATCTAAGTAATCCATACACACTTTGTTCTATAACAGTTGTGCTACAATAGAAGTATTATTATCAAGTTCAAATACCTGCAAACACATCCTAATTGTTAATTTCTCCATATAGTAAACTATCATCATCAATATCAATTATGTGCATTTTCCACCCTGTGAGTTATAAAAGACACATACAAATATATAAATCCCATAGAGACATCTGCATAAGTTCAGCAATGACAGTATGTTCATATACTGATACACAAGTACAGATCTAACACAAATCTCTATAAATTCAGTTATGCATTATGTGAGACAACATAGTAGTATATAACACAATATACTTAGATTTCAGTTCAGCAATCTACTATATGTTATGATGTATCAGTCTTACAAATTACTATTTATGAAAGTAGTATGAATATTCTTGTGAAGGCATGTAACCTTAAGAAGCCTTCAATCTTAGATCCAAACCCAGATTTCCATGAGAATTTTGTCTTGTTTACAAGTGGCAAGTTTTCCACTCGGAGTACAATCTAAAGTTTGTGTGATCCTACCTTGGCTGGGTTCACCCATGTACTAATTTAAAAAATGAATTTATTCTAAAATAAGCAGTTTACTTGCTTAGAAAATCAGCTCTAAATTTGAATATCTTAGTTTTGTTTGGATATGGGCAAGTCTCTTTAAAACTGCCTTGCTGGTCATTCTGTTTCCCATTTTCCCACAGTCTGAATTTCTTTCATGACAGTAGGGAGTCGAGGCGATTTGCATCAAACATCCTGGCCATGTACACTAGCTCTTTGACTAGACTAGGGTCTAATAAAGAGTCCAGACAAATTATTTGTTGAAGATATGTGTATACAAGGAAGTATTGGCAAATTTTCAAACACTGTGACACTTACTTAAATTGATTTAAGCCAGATGAGTGATATCATGCCTAATTGTACATCATTTTCTATCACATACTCATGCGTGCATGTGTGTGTGTGGATACAGTATTCTTATTTTATTGCCAGGATCCAATTTTACCATTTTTTCAAGCAATGTGGAAGTCTTTTTACAAAGATTTATTAAAATATAATTTATTTATAACATGGAGTTTTGCATTTACTTATCAAACCTGGTGTTTATAAAATCAGCATATATTGTTCATGCTGACAGATTAACGGTAAATTATGGGTAATTTAAAAAATACATAGTTACTGGGCATGGTTTTATGATTCTAGGGTCTTAAACTAATTAACAGAAAAAGCAAGATCAATAAGATTTATAAAATTCAGCAAATAATATAATTCTCCAACTTATGAAATTAAAATTTAAGATTAATTTACAAAATTGTGAATTTAAATCCCAGATAATCCCAAAGTTCTATAACATGTCCAGAAATATAGTGTTTCAAATGAATTTGAATTGTAAATATGCTGATGTACCAAATATCTTTAATGTGATGATATGCTCAGTCTTGATGTATCACAGTGATATACTCCAGAATGTTTTAAATGAATTCACAATAATCCCAGAGCAATGTTCCAGTCCAAAAAAATCAATGAGCACATTGTAATTCTAATGAATAACTTGTATAAAATAATTCATCCCAAATTATAACTGAAAACAACTAAAAGAATGATTCCACTAGACAGATGTAAAATTAGAAATAAATTATTTTTTGATCACAACATTTATATAAAATCATAAGTTACAAGTAGAAGACCAGGTTATAGGCAATTTTCCCATCAAATTCATAAATAAGGACAGGTCTGTTTACTTGAATTTTCACAAACAACCTGACAAAAATCAGATACACCATGGATTTTTCCTTGGTTGAAACCATTGTCCTGAATTCAAATTCAAGGAGATATGTTGCATACAAATAATCATTATCTTAAAATATAATCTGCAGTCATGGAAAATATTATCTGTGTAATATGTTGTTTACAAATGATCATTACAATCCACAATCAATGACAAAACTAAAGCATCCAATATAGATATACATAACATATAGTTAAGGGTTTTTTCTGTGAAACTGTCAAAATGTGCAATGTTGTTATCAGTAACATATGTGTACATTTTATCACAGTGTAAAATTTAGCAAAGTCATACATATTTGCTAGCCAAGGGTCATTGATTCACTTTGTTCCACATCAACTCTTTTAATATACAGCTGTCCAAAATGGTATTAACTTCTATATTGTCTGATTTAAAGCAGCTGAAAGAAACTACTCCAGTCAGATCCCTTATTATATTTACATAGGAGAAAGGATAATCATAATGACAAACAGACAACAACACAGGTTGCATTTATGTTTATTGAGTTAAAAATTTCACAGTATTAATTTTAATGCTGACTGCACTGATTAACTTCCCATATAATGTCATTAAGGATGGGGCTATGAACAGTTCAGAGTTAGGATTAAGGGACTACTCCCAAAAGACAGGAAGAGATCCAGTCATGAACTAAATGCATGCTGTATGCTTACTATAATACTTAGAATCATGAAACTGATTGTTTAAATTATTTACCCTTTTTACACTAAGGAAGTGATCTGATATCTTATCTAGGTAAAAAAAAACAACATTAATTACACTAAACACTTATGGATAAGCTTTTCTTTTAACTCTTCAGTTTCAATATATGTGTGTTTGCATTCACAGGCTGGCATATACCAATTATCCAGTGAGAGGTATCAGGTTTATTTAAGTTTCTTCTTGTGATATAAGCTGAATCCAGAGTAGTCTCTTGTGAGTTATAGATCACAGTATGGCAAGATTGACATGGCTAAAAGTTGATGAATGTATATTTTTGTTGTCAAATGAGCTGGAGACTATGACAACTTAAAATGCAGAATATAGTGCAATGTAAGAAATTAGCAACCTAATTCTTATGTACAGTGCAGGCATACTTTTATTCTTGAGTGTTCTTTAGTTTACCTTAACAGAGCCTCACTGAATTTCAAATAGGTTTATCACATATGCTAGGTGATAGTCTGAGTGGTATTAATGGTACCTATCCCTGTACATATACATTAGATGTACATTCTTGGTTAAAGTTTTGTATTTAGTTCATGACTGCATACTTTTTTTGCATGCTGTATGCTTACTGTAATACCTTGAGTCATGAAACTTGGTGATTGGATCATCCCACTGTGACCTATAGTTTATGTTTCAATAACTTTTACATTTTGCATTTTTTTGTTCATTTCTCAAATACAGTTCATGCAAGAATCATCAAGCTTGACAATTGTATATTATTTGTTAGTACTATACCTCTACATCAAAATAAGATCACAGTAACCTAGACTTTACAATCTACTGGCTTATATTAAGTTTTAGCATGTGAACACATGTTTTCTGCATGCTTTATACATACACATATATCTGCTATCCTAGTCCAGTAAATCAGCCATGTTGATGTTGATACCAGTATAGTTGGGGGACTGGGACTTCATCCAATGAATAATACTATCTAGAGTAATGAAACTTAGTGAGGGGTACACCTTTATTACAAAAGTAAGTTACTATAGCATGTATTTTGTACTTCACTGACTTTGGTTTATGTTTATGCAGCCTTGTAGTTCATTTTGCAGGCACTGTTCATGTTGGAATGATAAAACTTAGTGAGGGTATCCTTGTGTATCCATGCTAGCTCGATCAGAGCATAGGACTAGTTTGATACCCACCATTTGATAAACCCATTTTCAGTAATGTGGCATGTCCTTGGTCAGTGCTCTTTACTATACTTGATTTAGCATGATATAAACTTAAAGTTGTTGCCATATTGTAAAACGATACAAAGACCAAACCAGTAGTACTACACACATATTGCAAAAAGTGGTGTATGTGACCTTCATATATAGTCCATGCTTCCTGTGTTTAAATTTTGTGTTTGTAGTTTCTTGGTTATTATTATGTAAGAGTCATGACACTTGATAAAATTAATGCATCTCTTTTAGTAATATACTATGTTAACCAAATAAGGTCAATGTTATCTATATTTTATACATTGCTAACATAAGTTATGTATTTCTATTTAGTCCATGGCCACATACATCTATAGGTACTAGACCCTTTGAAATCCAGTGCAGTTGAAAATAGGAATAAATATCTTCATATATTAATAAACTTTTCATAATACTGTATTACATTGTATACTTTGATACGTTACTTTTAACAGGTTAACTTTATTCTTTTCATGCGAATAAATATGTATTAGACTGGTGCATATAATGCGAGGCCTCAGTTGCAGTAGATAGGGTGATTACTTGTGTATCAACTATTTATACAATAGCGGTCCTACTGGCTGTCTGTCCAGTTTTACTCAAAGTATGTGACTTTAAACTAGTAAAATCGAAGAGCTAGGAGTGGACAGTACTAATATGGAAGCAGATTTAATGAACAGTGACTTTAAGAAGGAGAGAAACCACTCTTTAGTTTTTATCGTCTCATCAATGATTTCATAGAAAATAGAGTTATGCCATTTCTTTTCCTAAGACACGGTCACTTTCGTCTGAATGTATTATCTGCATGATATTTACACAATGCTGCTAAAGAGCACTAAATGATTCATAGACTTGAACCATGTAATCGGTGATTATATTCTAGTTTTGTTTGTTGCAAAAATTACTGTTATTTTAATAATGATAGTGTTCATTCGGAACATACCAAACATCCTTCTCGTTGTGTTAAAGACGGATTCTTAAAAAATAGTTGGTCTTGAAAATAACACTTGGTGTTTCATTAATAGATGATATGCCAGCACTTTTACTTTTTACTGTCAATAGGGCAACATTGTGATGAATATCGAAACCGCTTCCATTGTAGAAATACCCTTTTCATATACGTTTATAAGATGAAAAGTTGGATAAAATTATTAATGTTACTAGTATTGGATCAGCATGTGTCATCTGAGTCATAGTTTGCTTCTTACATAAATTGTATTATTTTTCTTATTTTATCATAAACGAATATCACCTGTTTATCCGTTAAAATTTACAACTCCATGAAGTCCGGTCCCCTTTTTAAAAAGTGTAGAAAGGTCACTTTATGATGATGCAATTTAAACTCAACTATTTTTCGTATGACTTCCTCACATTCAGTTAAACAGCTTCAGTTTACAGCCAATTTACATTTGTCATTAAACCTTCGCGGATGATAAAGCATTTCAAATTATCTGCTTCGATATAAATCACAGTATTCATCATCATATTCTCACATTGTTAAATTCAATTTAATCTATGGGCTTGTATTTTATTGAATATAAATGTTGGAAGACTCTCATAATTGTACACGTGGCCTTTTAAGGCCTCGACTAATTGTTGTGTCCCTGTTTTAAGAAAGGTCACAAAAAAACCCATAAACTAACTAGAACGAAACGGATAATAGCCTTGTTACAAAATTCTTATTGCATACCTTATTTGAACAAATCAACTATGCAACAATTGGGTATACCATATTGCTCATCAACATGGAAATGTGCTTGTTTCTCTTAAATAGTTGCCTTGATTGCATCCTTTTGCCGCAGTCAGGATGCATTGAATGCTGTCTTCTTGTCCTATGGATTGTTTTTTTTTCTATTCTTTTAAAAAATTGTTCCACATTCCACATTGACCTTGTGATGCATTTTCAGTCATGCCACTTTAACCACTGTCCCAAGCTTTTTTACCTTGTCATCACTGCCCCTATTATTCCAATTCTTCCCTAACTGAAAGCGATCACTATTTAAAAAATTCGCTTTCTTTGTTTCCACAGGCACTAAAAGCGATTTATTATTACAGTACAGTACAAAGAATGGCAGCGTCATGTTGCGAAGAACATTTATTAGATTTAGTTCTGGTGCCAAGGCAAAATTATCCACTATCAGGAAATATAATCGACCTTTGAAATTGTGCATGTTAGTACATGTATCATTTTATGAAAGAAAAAAAAAGAAAACATCATGGGGAAAATAATGTATTGGAAAATAGTTCTAATTTAATCCAACGCGTTATATTTCGCTTCAGAATTTATAAACTGAATATCCAAGGGAAAAACATGGATAATGTTTAGATTATGAGATTTGCAGACTTCAAAACAGCTTCGTAGCTTTGTTATACTCTTTGTCGCAAAATTGCACCGACGCCATTTTGGAACAGAGCTAGATCAGAGAATGGCACCGTAGAGACTCCATATTCATGCAGGATGAACACAAATCGTTTATAATTCATTGCAGCTAATTTAATAGGGCAGGTTATAATGTTTTGTAGACCAAGGCAGAATGTCAGTGGGTAATAAATATTTATTGAAAAGCTGTTGTCAGCTGAACATTGTCTAGATCTCAAAGGTTTTCGATATTAATAATTTTACCATACGTGTCGAAACCATTTTACCAGTAGGTAGTAACATTTACTATACTCCGACGGTGTCCACAATTTTATATTAGAAGTTAGTTATTTTCTTCTTTAAAAAAAAATAATAAGTCTAGAAGATCAGTAGAATAAATGTATCAATGCATTCCATAACACAAATTGCTCCGAAAGCAGAAACAAGGACTGTTAAGGTCGCTGAGTAATTAGAGTGAATGGGATAAATTGTAAATAAACCCGTCAAATGATATAATATCAAATTTTGATTGGTTTATCACAGGGATGATGTCTGTGATAATTATTTGATCACTTTTATTTTACACGCCTTTAAAATGTTTACAACAAAAATACAAAATATATTTGTATTTTAACATAAATTAAAATTTAATGAAAACTGTATGTCAGATTTTCAAATGGAATAATGACAACACTCCTTTCCTCAACGTACAGCACAACACGGATATAAAATGTAAAGCTAGTTTTGAATATCCATTTTAGAGATACGTGTGTGACCAGATATCTTAGGCAATCGCATTAGAATCTGCCTTGACTTCTAAGTTTGAGCTTTTATTTAATGTCTTCTTTTAACCCTCTGTCAAGATTACCTAAATTGGTTGCAATACTCAAATATCAAATATTCATCCTTTCAAGAGGGTTCTTTACAAGAAATTGTCTATTAACAAGTTCATAGTTTTGGTTAATTTTGTGTCATTCTCGTGTCGCTTTTGGTGATGACAGACGTGGTGACGGTGTCGTCAGTGTTTCTGTTTAATTTTTGCTATTTTCAAAGTAAGAGAGCGGGTGGTGGGAGATGCGCAAGCACGTTGAGGAAACATTGGGTTGCGCGGAACATTGTAAATTTTGGTTTAGCAACCAATGAATATAAGGGAAAAAAAACAGTCAAGACACAACGAAATCGCAGAAGTAACACTGGTGGAATCTCGTGTGTCTTTGGCTTTTGTTTCATAATTATGAACTGAGTAATAGATCTGAAAAACACAGTGGAAACAACCGCAAAGACCACCTCTAGGAATAGAATAAGTTGCTAAATATTGTTGCTTACCGTCGTCCCTCTGGGCGGGCGGTCTGATGTCTGTTTTGGTTTCTGGTTGATTAATGAAGTTCTTGTGGACAGATTTCGACACAATCTGGTTCATTTGCTTTATTTAGCACAATGCAAACCCTGTTGATCAGTAAATCCGGTCCTGTTACATATATAAAATTTGTGTTTATTATTTTAAAATTGTGAATAGTTTCAGAATGTCTGTACGGTGTCGAAAATAAAATTTCGCTATCACAGTCTGCTACAATTATAAATATGATATGTTGGTGGTTTATGCTTTGGCTTCTGCGGTACTCTAATTTGAATGATAAATCTATAAAATGTGTTTGGTCTTTATTGTTTTTTTTTTAAAACAGGACTTATTTGAAAGAATCTGAATGTGTTTACCAATTAAAATACATGAACAAATCGATGTGACTAAGCGTTAGACATAATTGGGTCCAACAAGTTATTATAAATATCACACTATGCTGGCAGATAAAGTCGGCTTTGAGACAAACGTGTGTGTGTGTTTGTGTGTGTGTGTGTGTGTCGTTATTTGACAAAATGCATCTATAACAATATGGGTTCAATAATAGTAGGTTTGGGGTTTAAAAAGAAAAATGACGCTCAATTTTTATTTTAGGTTTTGCGGAATGGGAGTGTTATGCTGGTTAGTAAAACGTTGAAAATCCTTTTGGCCATTTTTTTTACACAGAGAAATAAAACTTTTTTCTCACGACTAACGTGTAAATAAAGCGATAACATTATGTCCTTAAGCCACAAACTGTGCGACAAATGTTCGTAAAAATCCCGATGACGCTCAATTTTTATTTTAGGTTTTGCGGAATGGGAGTGTTATGCTGGTTAGTAAAACGTTGAAAATCCTTTTGGCCAGTTGTTTTTTTTTATACAGAGAAATAAAACTTTTTTTCTCACGACTAACGTGTAAATAAAGCGATAACATTATGTCCTTAAGCCACAAGCTATGCGACAAATGTTCGTAAAAATCCCGAACTAAGTATAAATATATACGGAAGTAGAAATCTTTATATACAGTATGATTGCTTCCGGCAATACGATGCAGATGTAGCAAGCATGATTTCAGTATACAAGAACAAGGACCTGAGTCAAACACTGGTCGTATCTTTAACAAACTGTTAGAAAATTTTTAAAAGTCAAACTTGACTTGTGTCATTCATACAAAGCCTAATATCTAATTTGGTATATTGTACGACGTCCTTCATAGTAAACGGTTGACAAAATTGTAACGGAAGGATATGGTATGCTGGTGCTATAATATGACAGGTGTAGAAAATGATACCTATATATGCAATCGAAATGAAACTTTAAATCAAGATTACTTGCAACATCAGCATGTGTTAAAATAAAAATGATGGCGAAAACATTTTAAAAAATACTCCAGTAATCATTAAGGAAAAAGAGGATCATGTTTAGATTTATGAGGTTGAACTTTCATAAGGAGGCATTGATATAGGATCAAATAAGCCTTGTCATTAGTGCTTTTTAAAAACTTTTTTTTAAACAACGTATTTTTTCCAAAATACTTTATATACTTTATATGTCTGTGGCGATGATTTTTTTTAATTAAAGAAAACTCTAAGCTGCAGACGCACACTATATATTATTTGTCATTTCGTGACCACTTCCATGTTTTGCAGCATTACACTTTCACCCTTCATATGCATTCAGTGATTTCCGCGCTGGACTCGTGACCAGAAAGGCGATGTTTCGATTCCAACAACAATATCTGGTTCCATGATGTGTCCTTGGGCAATATACATAACTCCACTATCCCCCGGCAACATATAACCATTATATATTTCAATGCCATAAAACACCCAAATTAAATTCGTTGAGTTAATTGTCTTGACACACTGCTGGAGGCGTTAATTACTATTTAGTTATTTATTTATCTAAATATTTTGTAATCATTTTTTTGTGGTAGCCAAAACTATATTCTGCAAGAATATATTATTGTTCTTATCATATTTTCTTGCTTTAAATGATTACTATAATCCATCGAGTTAAGTCATACTGGCTTTGAATGATCAATGCTTTGTCATTCCGCACTCATTGTCGTTTCCATGTGTTTAATCTGTCATTTTGGGAAATGGTATGAAATAAATTTATCATATCAATATCAGCCATTCATTAGGAGCTACGATAAATATAAATATCACGCACCGTGATCAGACAGATGCATGATATGACTAGATTTTACTGTTATTGTCCTTTGTTCATTATCTGTACAGTAATTATTTCGAGTCATGCTTGAGTATACGCGAGTATTTTATTGGCAATAATGTTTTGTCGCAATTATCCACTCTTTATGCGAGTAATTTCCATTATAAGTTTATTATTTCACCTTCAGGCAGATCTAGCCTTTTTTTTACACCCCACATAGTGAATAAAACTATGGAATGTGGTTGGCGCAGAGCAAATTGGATTTCTATATAGCGATATGTTGCATCCCATTTCTAGGATGTTTGAAGGCAATTAGTCAGAGGGTCAAGGTCGGTCGTAACAAGGGGTTTTGCAGTCTTATCTACCTCCATTGGATACGTCTATCGACGTCAGTGGTAACTCCTTATATAGATCTTAATTTTATAAAATTTGTCGTTCAGTCAATTTGAAAAAAAGGTAAAATATAAAATGTAAAATGGAAAGTCTGTCTTATGGATAGCATACAGCCAGTGTGCAATCTGAAATGAATATAGTGCAATCAAGCAGGATTGTTTTGAAAATTGTTAACAATTGATATGTATTTTATGCTGTAGTCCATTTGCCATTAATAATATGAAAGAAGCACGGAAAAGGACAGATGCCATCTTTATTTACACTTATGGGTTTTTAGCATGCTCTTCGAGGTATAAACATCCATATGTTATGTATGCTTATACGAAAATTTAATCTTCATTGGACGGTGACTATAAAACAAGTTCTGAATTTTTAAGTATTTTAGACGGCCTGAAAGATGGCTTCAGCTGAGGCGTATTTATTGAAGTTTTATATTTTGCATTATGCTAATAAATCTCCCTAGTCCGTTTTAATTACCGCAGTTTGACCTGAGTTTCATTGAGAATGAGATAAACGCGAGTTGTTGAATCGTTCGTGATTTGTCACTGTATATGCATAACTGTAGGCTACAGTCATCAAGATCTCTGAGGAGTACGAGTTGAGCGAGATTCACGTACTAATAAGGGGATCTTGAATCTGATTGACTGACCATATACAACATTTTTATTAGAATTTCGTCTTTTTAATTTAATCCCGTATCATCACAAGTATTGGTTGAGCTTTATTACGAGTAGGATCAACGTATGTTTTGTATTTCGACCGGATTTTGTATATTTATTACTGAACTGCCGAGACGTGAGAAAACGTCCTTTTGGACGATGTAACATCACCGTAATAGAATAACGTCAAATAAAGAATATTGTTATGATGTCAAATGAATGCATCAAATGTTTGGCCAGTAATATTTATGCTATTTACATAAAATAAAATGCATTATATTTACGAGAATTGGTCCTTCAAATTTAGATAAAATGTCTGATTTTTGTTAATGGACGCATTCTTGCGACACATTTCTTAATCGTGTTTTTGTATTCGTATTAGGCAGTGAAAGTCTTGTAAAGCCTTAAAATTTACAACCCGTTAATATTCCATGCTGTTAGCTGCCTAGTCATAATGTTAGAGCAGATAAACTAGATAAAGATGTACTTCATTCATTAATGTCTGAATGGGAGGTTCCATATACTGATTAAAAATATTATCTCAGTATGTACGTTGTTTTTGCGTGATGAAATATGCGAAAGAAAAACTCCATAAAGAAGTTGTGTAGCATGAAATCCATCATTAGAGAGTGGCATAAATGATTTGGTATTGTGCCTAGCGCGTTTGAGAGACATACACACATACACCGTGTGCCTGAGCGTGCGCGCTCACACACACATATATGCAGTTAAAAACCAAATTATTATTGTCGAATCAAGTGAGATAGAAAAAAAATGTTATTCAAACTTTAAAGCTGACTATCTTAGATATAAAGATACATAAGTTTTTAAACATATTGTAATAGCTGTATTTAAGATCACCTGAGTGAATACGAATATAGTTTCAAGTCCGTCATGCGTATGACAACAATTCTTTTAATTTTGTTTTTAATGTCTTCTCAAAAAGAGCAGGAATAATTTTGGCACAATATGACAAAGAAAGTATTAAAATAGTTTACGAACGTTGCAGATCTGTCTACATATGTGGCCACCATTATTAAAAATAGTAAAATCCCTTTAAACGACATCGTCTGCAAAATAGCTAAACAGATTTGATAGAAACTTGAGAAGAATCGTCTTGGTTGGACGACCTTTCATGTTATACAGTGTTACCCATCTGCCTTCAGATATGACTGCCATTAGAAAAAAACAAATAACTTTCACTATAATTAGAAAAAATAATTCAAATACCTTACAAAAACCTCTAAATAAGATTGGACAAACTTGACAGACAGGATGCGAGAATGTAGATCTTTAAATTTTATACAAATGTTGCAGATCGATCATAAAATGTGATATTGCACAAAACAGAAGATGAAAATGACTTCTGAATACCTCTTAACAGGATTTAGAAATTTGACAACAGCATCCTGGCACAGGCGGATTTCAGATTTGTACAGCTGATGGAGACCGCTGTCAGATGACAACCCATACTAAAATAGAGACAATATCATTTAAATCACTGCTCAAAAACCGCTGAACAGAATTTGACTAAATTTTAAAGAAGCATTCTGACTTTAAGATTTGTACAACTGACGCTAATCTGTCATTAAAAATGATTACAATGATTAAAAATATAAAACCCAGGAACGACTTCGCCGAAATCACTGAACAGTAGCATAAATCGTCCTGGCTTGAAGACATTTGAGATCTATACAAATCATGCCCATCCTCCTTCAAATAAGTCTCGGTTGCTTCTGATAACCTTATCCCACTCGCATTCTTATGCTCAAAGTAGAAAATTCTTGACATGACTTCTCCATCACTACTTGAAATAAAATTTGACCAAACTTGACAGAAATCGTCCTGACATGAAGACTTTTTATGACATAACTATATACTGCCACTCTGCAGACATGTGCGATAAGACTCAGATTGTAAAATATGCATCAAAATCTAAAGCACACACACACACACACAAAACACACACACACACACTAAAAAATTTAAAAAAATATTGAAATGACTTATTTTCCAACCCTGTTTATTAGAATTTGTCCGAGTTTAACAGTAAGTTGATTATGGCATAAAGACTTTTCAGGTCTGTACAAATGATGCTGATCCACCATCGCATATGAATGTCGTTACTAAAAATAAAACTTTAAAAAAATTAAATGACTTCTCCAAAAATGCTGCTTAGAATTTCGATCGATATTGATAAAGCACATTCAGGTATGAAGTCGTTTCAAAATTTATACAAATTATGCGATCTCTTATCTAATAAAGTCACAGTTGTTAAAGATAGATAATCATTTAAAAGGACTTCTAAAACGCAGCTTATCTGAATTTGACCATTTTATTCTCTAACTTTTTTGGATTTCACTTTTCATTTCTTTAGCGTCCACTACCACTCTCTCTGGACAATGTGGATATGTGAGAAAGCTTGCTGGTAGCTTCTCGTGGGTCGGTGGTTCTTTTGGGGTTTTTTCCCAGGTTTCTTCCTCCACCATTTATACTGACCGCCATGTATAGCCTATCTTGTGCTGAAAAATGGCGCTAAATCCTACAGCAACAACAACTACAACAACCAATGTCTCGGTTGCTCCTGATAACCTTATTCCACTCGCATTCTTATGCTCGATCACGATTTCTCCAGTTCGCTTTCCATTACTAAAGTTCAATCTCGATTACCTAGTTCGATCTTGCTTTCTACCACTCCATCTCCATTTCTTCCCCTCGGGTTAACCAGTTAAATTCCACTTCAATTTTTCTTGATCTTGGTTACTTAGCTTGATCGAGATTACTTTGATTGACAACTTTTTTTTAATGATCTCGGATTCCTTAATAATGGTTATTGAATCTAGATATGTACTTATTTGTAAAATTTATAAAAAGAAACATTTGAAATTGCAGGCCAATGAGTGACCAGGGTATGTACAAATTTACGAGAGTAGTGCATGTTAAATAAAAGGGAAACGGTTATTTTTGTCATATCTTTGTAACAAAAATTGATAAATTTGAAAAGGATAAGGTATTAGCAGGATTATCAGCAACATCCGAGTTCATCGTTTAGGGGCATAAGATGCTGACTGAAACAAATGTTCCACTAGATACTCACATGGGCTTTCGTATATTGGCATGATAAAAATGACGAAAAAGTAGTCTTGCAATTGAATGGGGTGCGGTATAATACATTTTGAACAACAGATAGGGGAGTGCAAGCTTGCTCATTATTACTAATACTGCTAATGTATACAAAACGTGTTCGCGCTTGGAAGACGACACCAAAACTGTTTTCACAATGCAGCGGTCACACTGAATGCAATAGGTCAACTACCATCATTACTGAGTCAACGTATACCTTTCACAATTAATCCGGATGTTGTCACCACTGGTGGTGAACCTAGGAGTCATTAGCGCAAATTGAGACTTTATCCCATGGGGTTCTTTTTGAATGAAAATGGTTAATTGTTCATTTGGGATCGTTTAGATCTACATTTGTTTCCAGCAGTACTCGCCAAGATAAACGTTGTTGTCGATATCATAAATGCCATTGTGAACTCGATAAAGAATGTGTGTCTTCCATATGTATGTATGTATGTATGTATGTATGTATGTATGTATGTATGTATGTATGTATGTATGTATGTATGTATGTATGTATGGTTACGTATACGTATATGTGATTAAATTGCTTGTGTGTAAGGTTTAAAATTATTTTTATTTCATTTTTGTTTCATGGTATCTAATTGCAATGAATATTTTGGGGGGTTGGGGATTCTTTTTTGGTAGTGAGATATATTTTTAGCACAAAGTTTGTTTATTCAAAACGAAGATGTAATACGTGAGAATTAACCTTTAGTCCGTCTTACTTTGGGAACAATATTAACAGGAAGTTAAAATGATTGATCAGTATCAAGGATATACTTTCTTCGCGTGATCACTGTTTTTAAACAACCTTTTTTATGATTGGTTTTTAAGCCAGTCTATACTGGCGGACATGACAAAACTAGAGTTAGCAAGAGACCACATGATCAATCTCGCGAGACTTGAAATGAGGTTTCGGGAAATTAAAGGTGGCGCTCACCAGTTATTATGTACTTTTGAGAGAGTGATGTATGTAAGGTGAAGTTGTTTGCATTTTAAACATGCACAGTGCAAAGAATGTTGGCATACCTATATACTACTTTCATATAATGTGGATGAAATTTCTTTGGATATTGTACTTTTGGAAATTTTAAATGATCTTGGGACACTGCTAACTAAAATGACTGCTCCCTTGAGCTCCAAAAATCAACCTAAATTTGTCTAAAGTACACTATTCTTGGCAGCTATTAAAATATGGGAAATGAATTTTGCCAAACTAGATAATACCAGCTTCTAAAAGTGCAATGACTGAATTACCAAATACATAAAATGTAAAAAAAGTTATCGGCTCTTTTTTTTACAATTTACCTCTGAAGTTCGAGAAGTGAAAATGAGCAAGTAGAGCTAGCACGTTTTTGAAAGATGCACATCTGGAGTAAGGCCAAGCTGTATATTCTCTAACCCATATTACACCCATCAATCATACATCAAAATAAAGGGAATTAAAGGTTCTTTGAACAACACCTAAGATATACAAAGTCTCCTTTAAATAACCAGTATAACTAGTGAGGCAACCCGGGGAAACTCTTTTTCTTTAAAATTTTAACCCTATGCTAAATTCGAAACTGTAGAGCGCCACCTTAAAAACAAATAAAAACATTTATGAAATTATTTTTCTTATTTTCATATTATTATGTATGATGTTCTGAGTAAAATGGTACATTAACAATGATTTTATTCATGAAAATAAGCTAATTGTGCTTATTTTTGCTCTAGCATACATACTTTGATATGAGGCATGTTTGGGTGAGTAGTGACCTTCATTATGGGGAAATTAGAAGTCTTAGAATATAGGAATAAAGTCAACTTAAATTGAAAAATGTTGCATTAAGTAAAAGAAATCCATAGTGAAAATGTTTTATTTCATTTATTTGCAATGAAATTAAAAAATAAATGATAACAAAGCAAATTTGCTTTCTTCCATATCAAAGAATTTGTTAATATTTACCCTTTGACCTTTGACCTTTATGAACCTCACCTGTTATATCCCTTTTATAACTGTAAAATTTATTGTTGACATCTCGGGAATAAATATGGCTAGTTTCATGTTCCTGTCTATCAGCATAACACTGGTTGCTATGTTGACAATATGCAATGCACATTTTTAAAATAGTTCACTTTTTATCATAAGGAAGGGGGGGGCTGTACTGGTTTAAGACTCTGACTCTAATAAATACTGTTCTGAGGGGGGAATACATGACAATTATTACAAAGGACTGTTTTGATGCTTGCGACTTAAATATTTCAGTCGTACAATCAAAATTAAATCATACAATAATAATACCTATATTCTCTTTATGGTGGCGCTCACCAGTTATTATGTACTTTTGAGAGAGTGATGTATGTAAGGTGAAGTTGTTTGCATTTTAAACATGCACAGTGCAAAGAATGTTGGCATACCTATATACTACTTTCATGTAATGTGGATGAAATTTCTTTGGATATTGTACTTTTGGAAATTTTAAATGATCTTGGGACACTGCTAACTAAAATGACTGCTCCCTTGAGCTCCAAAAATCAACCTAAATTTGTCTAAAGTACACTATTCTTGGCAGCTATTAAAATATGGAAAATGAATTTTGCCAAACTAGATAATACCAGCTTCTAAAAGTGCAATGACTGAATTACCAAATACATAAAATGTAAAAAAAGTTATCGGCTCTTTTTTTTACAATTTACCTCTGAAGTTCGAGAAGTGAAAATGAGCAAGTAGAGCTAGCACGTTTTTGAAAGATGCACATCTGGAGTAAGGCCAAGCTGTATATTCTCTAACCCATATTACACCCATCAATCATACATCAAAATAAAGGGAATTAAAGGTTCTTTGAACAACACCTAAGATATACAAAGTCTCCTTTAAATAACCAGTATAACTAGTGAGGCAACCCGGGGAAACTCTTTTTCTTTAAAATTTTAACCCTATGCTAAATTCGAAACTGTAGAGCGCCACCAAATATGCATTCTAATATTTTTCGGGCAGAGTCATTCAAAACCTTGAAGGAACAAGGTGTATTTTTTAAATTTGTTGCCAAAATTGTTTGTAATTCGAATGATTTTTGGATTTAATAATTTATGCCGTTGTTAACTCAACAAGTTGACTTTTCTTTAAAAAAATTTTCAAAGATATTCAAGGAAATTAATTCTGGAATTATTCGGAAACAAAGATTGATTCAAGTGATAAATTATTATTATTCATACATTGAACTACATCTGACGTCATCGAACCTGGATTCTTATAGGAATGTTTAGTGATAGGACTTGTGTTTTTATTCGTAGGATTACATTTAGGATTATATTTACATATTGTAAGTTCTGCTTGTCAATTTTTACGTTGTTCTCTAAGAAAATAAATTGTTTTGTTAAAATATACAAAGCTTGTTGGCTTTCCAATCTTTTCTTTGTTACGGACTACGAGCCCTTGTCACGTAACAAAGCAAATTAAAACACTTGTCCTTGGATATATGACTTTTGGTTAAATATTTCAGAAATTTGATTTTGAAATTTAAATTTCCCCTAGTTTCTAAATCCCAAGCTCTTTTTTACATTTTATTTGAAATCTTAATTGAAATCAACATGCTTTCATTTACAATGTCATCAAAAGTGGAAACTTGTCTTTCTAATCATACTGAACAGCAGTTGGATAGTCTTGAGAAAGATGAGTTGCTTGAACTTGCCAGAAAGTACGATCTTTCTGAAGCAAAATCCTCCTTAACGAAACGAGAAATTAAAAATATTTTGATCCAATATTTGGTGAGGAAAGGTGTTTTTGATAAAAGTTTTTTCGCATCAGTCAGTAAGTCTATGATAGACGCTGACGTTAAAGCAATGGAAATAAAAATGAAATTCAGAACTTGAGTAGAGTTAAGGAAGCTCGGGCTTCAGAGAGAAATAAAAGAGAAACAAATGCAATTGCAAGAAAAGTAATTGGAATTGCAATTTGAGAAGAAAGAGAAAGAGAGACAGGAGAGGGCGAAAGAGAAAGAGAGACATTAGAGGGAGGAAGAGAAAGAGAGACAGGAGAGGGAGAAAAATAAACAATTACTACAGTTTGAAAAAAGGAGAAAGAAAAAGAGACACGAGAGGGGGAAAGATAAACGATTACAATTGGAGAGAGAGAGAGAGAGAGAGAGAGAGAGAGAGAGAGAGAGAGAGAGAGAGAGAGAGAGAGAGAGAGAGAGAGAGAGATGCAAATTGAGTAGGGTGAAAGGAAATTTCTACTTATAATGAAAGAAATTGAACTGGCAAGTGGCAAGCACGATTCCACTTCACTTACAGATTCAAGTTTTGACATAACAAAAAATATCAGGCTAGTTCCTCCTTTCAGTGAAAAGGAAGTAGACAAATATTTATCTATTTTGAAAAAGTTGCTGAAAATTTGAAATGGGCAAGGGAGCATAGGACTCAATTATTGCAATGTGTACTTTTCAGCAAAGCCCGAAATATCTATGCATCCTTGTCAGTCAGTTCAACAGAGTTCTGATTATCATTTGGTTAAGGAGTGCATATTAAAGGGTTATTAAAGTCTCAGGCTTATCGGAAAAAAAATCAGAAGCTATAAAAAAGAAGCTGGGTAGACTTATGTTAAATTTGTTAGAGAAAAAGAACAGTTATTTAAGAGATGGTGCTTAGCCAAGAACGTTGAACATGATTATGAAAGTCTTGAACAACTTGTGTTGCTTGAAGAATTCAAAAACTATGTTCCTAATGATGTTAAGAAGCATAAGATTGAAACCTTGGAAAATGCTGCACTTGCTGCCGATGAGTACTCCTTAACTCATAAAGTTCATGTTGTAAGCAAAACATTCACTCAGCAATCTACTATTAGAAAGGAATTTCAGCATAATAAGACTCTCAGTAAAGCTCAATCTGGCACATATTCTAAAACTCAAGCCTCTGAGAGACTTGTTTCAAAATCATTATCTCTGCCTACGTGTACCTAATTAAAGAAAAAAGGACACGTCATGTCTGATTGCTTCAAAGTGAAATACAGGCATCAGAATCAAGATAGACCTATCCCAAATGCTCTTAGTTCTAAGAGGTCAAGGCTACGTATTGAAAGCAGTACATTGGTTGGGTCTAATAAACACCAGTCTGGTTTTATTATGGAGAATTATGAACCATTCATGTCTTTTAGTGTCAGCTGTTTTGCCTTCTTCTGAGATGTCATGTTCTAATGAGAGTGGTTTCATTCAAAGAGTAGAGTGCGGCTTTGTTAATATTCCTCTGCATTCTGTAAATTTGTCATCAGACTTAGTTTCAGGACCTGTGACAGTCGGCGTATTGTATAACCTACCCGTTGATGGCATTATTTTGTTGCTAGGCAACGACCTAGCTGGAGTCAAGGTTTTGGTTAATCCAATTGTAACAGGCAAGCCTTTTTTGGATCAGAAACTTGATCCAATTGAAAAAGAATACCCAGAACTATACCCAGCTTGTGCAGTTACAAGAGCTATGTCAAAGCAATCATTTTCATAACGAAGATTTTCATTTAGCTGAAACGTCCATTGATCAGGCTTTTGATGAGGTCACTTTCACTTCTAATTTTGATCAGTCAGGTGGTATTCATCACAGTGATCCTATTTCAAATACTCATTCACTTTTATTTGATTAGGATGTTAAACGACAATCACTTATCGTAAAACAAGAAAAATATCATGATATTTCCTGTTTGTTTCAGATGGCATTAGTTAATCTTAAGCTAGAGAAGGACCTGTCTCTTCATTAAAATGGAATTTTTATGAGCAAACGGAGGCCTCTAATGACGAGTGGTCAATGAACTATCAGATTGTAGTTTCAAAATCTTACAGACAGGAAATACTTAGTTTGGCCCATGAAACTCCATTGGCTGGTCATTTAGGGATAAGTAAAACCTATAATAAGATTTTGACTCACTTTTCTTGGCCAAAAGTTAAAAGTGATGTTTGTAAATTTTGTAGATCATGTTATTCGTGTCAAATGGTAGGAAGACCCAATCAGAAGATACCTAAGGCTCATCTACAACCAATCCCTGCATTTGACGAATCATTTAGCAGAATTATGGTAGATTGTGTTGGTCCCTTTTCTAAAGACCTGGTAAGGCAACCAATATTTGTTGACCATTATGCATGCCTCAACAAAATTCAAGTGGAAAGTGAAACTATGGTTTCACAAACCTTTACTTGAGTAAAGTTCTGTGATATAGTTCGTTCTTTCTTGCTCATTCTTCAAAATTTTCTTCAGTTTAGATTTTACGGCCATTACAAACTAAAGGAGAAAATGAATGAGTTAACTTATAATTATATTACTCAGGTCTAAATAAATTAATGTAATACTTGTATATTGAAAGAGATAGCCAAGTTTATTAATACAATTAATTTAGTGGTTCCTGTCCCACAAACTGAGGATTTATGTGAAGAAATTCAATTGGATACCGTTGAACTTGGAACAACAAATCTTCGAAATTCGGAAATTATGAAAGTTGTAGACGAGAAACTTTTACAACTTCAGGAAGAAGAAAGAAATGAACTTAAAGTTTTTTTTTCAAGTATGAACACTTATTTCCGGATATTCCTTCAAGGACAAAGACAATTTTTCATGACGTTGAAATTATTTTTTCAAAACCTGTAAAACAACACCCATACAGGATGAACCCTTTCAAACAGGAATACTTGAAAAAGGAAATTCAGTATTTGCTGGAGAACGATCTCATAGAACCCAGTAAAATTGATTGTAGTTCACCATGCAAACTTGTTCCAAAACCGGATAAAACTTTCCATATGAGCACTGATTATAGCAAGGTGAACAGTGACAAAAACAGATTCATTACTCTTGCCAAGGATCGATTATTGCATTGATAAAATAAGAAATGCCAAGTACGTCACCAAATTTGACCTTTTCAAAGGATTATGGCAAATTCCACTACCGGAAAGAGCGAAAGAAATTTGTGATACCAGATGGAATCTACCAGTACAAAGTAATGCTGTTTGGGATGAAGGGTTCTCCAAGTACGTTTCAACGCTTGATGAATATGATTACTTCCGGTCTAGATAATTGTGATGTTTATTTTGATGATGTCATTATCTACAATGACACCTGGAAGTGACATCTAGCCACAATTCTGGAATTCTTTAAAAGACTCGCGGATGCTAACTTGTGTGACTTTCTTAGTACATATTGTGGGACATGGTTAAGTAAAACTTATTGACGCAATGGTGAGGTCTATCTCTGATTTTATTGTGACTGTCAGTAAAAAGTAATTAATGCGAATTTTGGATATGGCCGGATGCTATCGAAAGTTTTGTTCAAATTTTTCCAATTTTGCTGAACCTCTCACAAATTTGTTAAGTAAGAAAAGTAAGTTTCTCTGGACCGAAAAATGTCAGGAAGCTTTCGATAGGTTAAAAGCAATTCTCAAAAGTGCGCCAGTTCTAACAGCTCCAAATTTCATTTAGTCTTTTAAATTGTCCGTGGATGTAAGTGATGTTGGGGTTGGATCAGTATTAATTCAAGAAGACAAATGTCATTGAACACTCAGTGTGCTATTTCTTTAAGAAATTAAATAGGCACCAAAGAAATTACTCAACAACCGAGAAGAAATATTTATCTTTAATTTTGGTGTTTAGATTTAATTTTGGCATTGCATCATTTTGAGGTTACTTTAACTCGGCTCCTTCTCCGGTTGTTGTGTATAGTGATCACAACCCCCTTACTTTCATCGACAAGATGAAAAAAAAAAATCAAAGATTTCTAAGGTGGAGTTTGTTTTTGCAAGAGTATGATCTGTAAAATAATAAAATAAAATAGAGACAAACAGTCATACATACAATTATAGTGTTATAAAAGATATACAATTTCACAATTGAAAATAAAATTATACAATTTTATATAATACATTGGTATTAAGGCCATTAGGATACAAAGTATCTAATTTATGAATCCAATAAGTCACTTTTATAAGTCTGTTCATGTCTCCATGCACAATATCTATTGGCATGAAAGAAAAATCGAGTAGACAGTGATTATGGGTGTTAAAATGTGTAGAAATATTAGACAAAAACTGAGGATCTTTATAATTTTTAATATGAAAGCGATGATTATTCATTCATTTAGAAACTTGTTGAAGTGTTTGTCCAACATATTGCATGTTACATTTTTGACAGGTTATCAAATAAACCACGTTAGTTGATATGCAGTTAGAGTTATAACGTAGGGAAAATGTCTCTTTTGTGTTAGCGCTACTAAAAGAACTACTTTCTTTTATTTTTGCACATTGAGAGCATCGATGTCTATTACATTTAGATGACGAGAATTGTCCTTTTTTTCTGTATGTTTAGTTCTAATTAAAAAGTCTTGCAAATTCTTGGGTCTCTTATAAGCAACAATAGGCTTATTGTTGTAAAGGGATTGTACTCTGTTTTTATTTGATAAGTTTAGGAGACTCCAATATTTATTGATTATAAGACCTATATTAGGTAATGAAGGATTGTATTGTATTGTAAAATGAACTATATTTTTCTCCATTGTACAATTTGCTGTATTTAAAGCCTCATTTTGAGTAAGATTACGGGTTTTGTTCAGCACAGAATCAAAGATATGTACTGGATAATTTCTGTTTTGGAAATATGTTTTTAAATCATTCAACGAGTTTTGTAATTGACAATCATCTGAAATAATGCGTCGGTATTTTTTAGCCTGGCTATATGGTATACCGTTTTTACATGACATTGGATGGCATGAAGAATATTCTACATACTGGTGGATATTAGTTTCTTTGACATGAATATTCGTAGAAATAGTGTTATCAATATGTTTAATTACATTTCTATCTAAAAATGAAACATGCGTATTTGATGCAGTACAAGTAAATTTAATTGTCGGATGAAAATGATTTATGCGATGAATTGAATTTTTCCTGTTCTTCAATTCTACTGGTTCCAGATCATAACTATGTCATCTAAATATCTAAACCAGACTGATGGATTAAACTTTTCTTTGTTAAAGAAATCATTTTTCTAATTTACCCATGAAAAGAGAAGCGTATGAAGGAGCCATAGGACTACCCATTGCTGTAACCATTACTTGGATGTAATTTTTATTATTAAATTGAAAATAATTTTTTTCCAGGATAAATTTTATTTTTTTACAAATATCTTCACTAGACAGTGTGCTGTTATTAGGATTGTTATAAAGAAAATATTTACACGCTTCAATACCATCTGTATGCGGAATGTTGGTATACAGTGATGCTACATCTAATGATACCAACATTGAGTTATCAGATTGCTGTGGAATAGATTTCAACTTTTTGATGAAATCAGTGGTGTCTTTAAAGTATAAAGGAAGTTATTTCATCAAAAGTTGTAAAACACTATCAATAAATTTGGATATATTTTTAGTATATGAATTACAACCTGATATAATTGGTCGCCTGGATAATTTAAAGGTAAATTATGATCAGGATTTTTATGAGTTTTTAGTAATATGTAGAACTGAGGTGTGCGTATGTTAAGAGGGAAAGTATCAAATTCTTCATATATGCAATTATTAGTTTTAGCGATATCATTAATGCATGTTGAAATTTTTTATTTAATTTCCATTGACGGGTCTTCCTTAATATGTTGGTAGTATATTTCTTCATTTAATTGACGTTCAACTTCTTTAACATAATCTTCTTGATTCATAATAATAATATTGTTTGATTTATCAGCCTTTTTAATCACTATACTGTCGTCATTCATTAGACTATACAAAGACTTAATTTCGTCCTTAGAAATATTACTACAATATCTCTCTGGAGACATGAACAGACTTATAAAAGAGACTTATTGGATTCATAAATTAGATACTTTGTATCCTAATTGCCTAAATACCAATGTATTATATAAAATTGTATAATTTTCTTTTCAATTGTGAAATTGTATATTTTTTATAACACTATAATTGTATGTATGATTGTTTGTCTCTATTTTATTTTATTATTTTACTGATTCAGGTTTCATTAGAGACTCGTGTATCTTTTAGATCCTGTCATATATATAGTTTTTGTGATTATGCATTGGTTTTTTTATGACGTTACGTAATGACGTAATTTTTTATGAAGTTACGTAATGGCGTAATTGTTATTTTAGCCTGTAAAGATGTCATCCGTTTATTTCAAAACATTTTATGCCTGAAGAAGCATATATTATATGCGAAACTAGTTGCACGGAATTATCGGCGTTTGTGTTTTGTTTGTTTGTTTTTTAATCCCAAGAGTATAATCTGAACATCAGGCAAATCAAAGGAAAGATAATTTGATTGCAGATGCACTTTCCCGTGTTTAGGAATATTATTTCATATACACTTTTTATAATTCATAAGAATATTATGTGATATTCTTTACCGACAATATCATTTACAGATGGTAAAAAAGGAAGCTTTATGATATAAATGTTTGTTTTTTATGATAGGGATGTGTTACGTATATGTGACTGAATTGCTTGTGTGTAAGGTTAAAAATTCCTTTTATTTCATTTTTTGTTTCATTGTGCTTAATTGCAATGAATATTTTTCTTAGTCGGGATTCTGTTTCTAGTAGTGAGATATATTTTTAGCACAAAGTTTGTTTATTTAAAACGAAGATGTAATACGTGAGAATTAATAATTAGTCCGTCCTACCCTGGCAATAATATCAACAGGACGTTAAAGTGATTGGTCAGTATCAAGGACATACTTTCTTCGCGGGATCACTGTTTGTAAACAAACTTTTCTTTGATTGGTTTTTAAGCCAGTCTATACTGGCGGACATGACAAAAATAGTGTAGCAAGAGACCACATGACCAATAACGCGAGACTTGAAATGAGTTTTTAGGAAATTAAATACGCATTCTAATATTTTTCGGGCAGATTCATTCAAAACCTTGAAGGAACAAGGTGTATTTTTTAATTTGTTGCCAAGATTGTTATTCAACTGATTTTTGGATTTAATAATGTATTCGCCTGGAAACTCAACCAGTTGACTTTTCTATATAAAAAAAATTCTCAAAGATATTCAAGGAAATTAATTCTGGAATTATTCGGAAATAACGATTGATTCAAGTGAGGAATTATTGTTATTCATACATTGGACTACATCTGACGTCATCGCCTTCAATATTTGTACGTCTTCAGGAATCTTACCTGGATTCTTATAGGACTATTTAGTGATAGGACTTGTGTTTTCATTTTTAGTATCACATATTGGGTTATATGCTCGGCTTGTAAGTCCTGTTTCCCAACTTTTACATTGTTGTCTAGGAAAATAAATTGTTTTGTTAAAATATACAAAGCTTGCTGGCTTTCACTCTTTTCTTTGTTACTGACTACGAGCCCTTGTCAAGTAACAGTATGCATGTGTGTATGTATGTATGTATGTATGTATGTATGTATGTATGTATGTATGTATGTATGTATGTATGTATGTATGTATGTATGTATGTATGTATGTATGTATGTATGTATGTATGTATGTATGTACTAACATAACACAAGCACCATCTTGACTTTACATTACGAAACAAGTGTAGGTATTCCCCAAAAGACAAGCAGAACAATTATAAAGCAAAGAATGGAACAAACCTATATTGAGTCCAAAAATTTTATATAGACCACACCTTTTGAAAAGTCCCAAGACCGTCTTGTCTGGAGCATCGTCATATGACACATCGCAGGGCAAGGAAGATTGTCTCCATTATTTCCGTCTTACGACATGCGGGGGCCGCAAGTGGCCGAGTGGTCTAAAGCACTTACCGTTCCGGATCACTTCATCTCACCTCTGTCTGCGTGAGTTCGAGTCTGAGGTTCAACTAACATGAGTACGTCAGAAAGTTTGCCAGTAGCTTCTTGTGGGTCGGTGGTTCTTCCCCGGGATGTCAAGAGTTTTGCCTCCACCATTCCTACTGACCACCGTGTATTTCCTGTATTGTGCTGAAAATTGGCGTGAAATGCTACAAAAGCAACATTTTACGAGATGCGGCAGCGGGAGGGCACATTGATCTTAATGAAAGAAATGTTGTTAATGAAAGTCATTTAACAAAAAGCAAACGAATGGCGAGTAATTTGCTCACAATGAATATCTACTATAGCGCTAAATTGTTTCATTACTACTGTACTTGAAATGAATTAAGATGACGCTTTTCAGATATAAAGTTATCACTTCACTTGTTTAATATATTGAATCCTGCTGTTATGCTACTTTGTGTTGAAGAATTGCATTTCAAGTAATGTTTTATGAAAGTGTCCCATTTTAAATCTCTTTGGCTAGACACAGATTATGAATTTGGAATTGATTTTTCCCGCAGTCAGCGTTCTGTGGCATTTCACGCGCATGGTTAATAGTGAGGATTTTGTATCGGCTACTGCATAGATTGGGCGCCGTATTAAATTGTTCGTTTGAGTTTGTTTTAAGGAATTTTGTCATTTTATACTGTTCCATGTCACAAGACATTAAAGAGCAGATGCAGTCCTAATGAACATCGTGACATTATGCTTAATCAACATTGATCTTTGGTTGGAACAAGCAAATTGGTATAGTTAAGTTCTTTAAGCAGCCAAGTAAATATATCAGACTTTATTTCCGTTTTGTGTAACAAATCGTCTAAGTGCCTTTAACTATGTTGGCATTACGGGCCCTCTTATTGCTCTAACATCACGTAGCATTTTCCGTCTTTGAGTCAATGTTGTAAAATGCAGGAACACCCCAGTTTTACCACTAGATGTGATAGTTTAAGTCGAAGACACTTTATATTACTCAGTTCTGCATTATATTTTTAACTTAAAATCAAATTGTATCTCAGCTCTGTTGTTATAATCCACTTTTATCTCCGTGTCCTGCAATAACAGCTTATTGGTAGTGGGTTAGTAAAACAATATTTCTACACCAATAGTTTACATACTAAAATTAGTGGAATAAACATTTTCATTTTATTACTGGCACGTTTATGCTATTCCATAATATTTATAACTGAAGTTGGAATTATTCTTATTGCATTACAATATATCTATGTTAAAAGCAAATGTCATTTTCTGGTAAGCATATAATTATGGGATTGACAGAAATAAACATGTAAACGCTTTGAATCTATGCAATATTGTTTTGTCGTTGATTGAAGTAAAGCGCATTCTTTATGAAAATAACAGTTGGTGGAAGCCAAAAAACAGGCTGCGATCCTTCTGTCATAAATCAATGCTATATCTATAATCGTTTGCGGTTACTTTAAAATTGCAGTGATAAAATTTGCGATTTTTCATGAAAACATTTTCAGCTTTGTTTTTTCCCCACGCGAACCTGTCTTTGACAGCTTGGTGTTGTGGTGGTATTTATGATTTTTAACGTAGCTTTAATAATTTTTCAGTCATATGGATACCATGAATGCAGTGTGGCAGTTTATAGTGATGTCTAGCACTGGGGCATCATGCTGCAGACATGTAGCATGATGGCCCACCCAGTCACATTATCCTGACACCAGGCCGACCAGTCCTAACACTAACCTCTTAATGCTGAGCGTCAAGCAAGGCAGCTGTTAGTACCATTTTTGAAGTCTTTGGTATGACTCGACCGAGGATCGAACCAACGACCTCCCGCATTCGAGGCGGACGCTCTAATCACTAGGCCACATGAGCGGTTTTGACAGCTTGGAGTGTTTGATTTGTATTACCTCTGCTGGTCATAGACCAGAAGATGGTATGAAAGTAACTGTTGTCCGTCGTCTGTAGTTCTACGTTATTCTGTCATTTAGCTCAACATTATCGTCGTTACTCATAATTACCTACTTGGAGCATTGCCATGAAACGTACCCACATTCATCTATGGTCTAATTGGTCCTATGGCCCTTGTTTCTGGTTTGTTATCCCCTCTATGGTTTTTGTTGTAAGAAATTGGGGTGGGGTGCTTCCGAGATTTATTTAGATATGGCACCCACCCATGCTCGATTATGGTTCAAAAGGTGGGTTAGTGGATGTTGGTGTATTGCTCGGAGCCCCCAGTAGTCAGCAATGCCGAATTTTAAATAATAAAAGGTACAAAGGGTGAAATTCAGTAACAGTTTAATTAACAATTAATAGTCAGTCACTCGATTTTCTCAAATGCTTTCGCTCGACTCTTTGAGCCTATCTCATCATATGATTATTTTGTGAGAGTTTTGGCCCTGTCCTTGGTTTCTACTCTTCTCCTAATTCATCTAATTCATTCTTAAGTTCCACTAGGTTCTTTCCACTTTCCGCTCCTACCAGACTACTTCTCCTCTACTTCTCTCGTCTATCCGTCGACTCCAACTTGTCGACTCTGACTATACTGACAGTCACACCTCTCTCTCTCTCTCTCTCTCTCTCTCTCTCTCTCTCTCTCTCTCTCTCTCTCTCTCTCTCTCTCTCTCTCTCTCTCTCTCTCTCTGTAAGAAAATGGAAAGATATCTAATGAGATGGACGATAGGGACATGGACGATTTTCAGGACTATCAATAATTTAAAAATATAAATATATATAAATACATACATACATACATACATACATACATACATACATACATACATACATACATACATACATACATACATACATACATACATACATACATACATACATACATACATACATACATACATACATACATACATACATACATACATACATACATACATACATACATACATACATACATACATACATACATACATACATACATACATACATACATACATACATACATACATACATACATACATACATACATACAGGGGCCCCGAGTGGCCAAGTGGTCCAAAGCGCTGTCCGTTACGGATCACTGCCATCTCACCTCTGTCTGCGTGTGTTCGAGTCTAGGATTCGGCGAATGTGGATATGTGAGAAAGCTTGCCAGTAGCTTCTCGTGGGTCGGTGGTTCTTTCCGGTGATTTACCAGTTTCTTCCTCCACCATTAATACTGGCCGCTATGAATAGCCTATCGTGTGCTGAAAAATGGCGTTAAGCCCAACAACAACTACATACATACATACATACATACATACATACATACATACATACATACATACATACATACATACATACATACATACATACATACATACATACAATATTATACAATTTATTAATTAATGGAAAATATTAAAATATAACAAACACATTTCAAAATTAGCAAACATTTCCAACTAAGCCTACGGGTAACAATAAAATTAAGCAAACATTACAAATTAAACCTTCGGGTAAAAAAATGTTAGGGAGGTGGTCTGAAAGGATCAGACGAGGGACCCCACCCCACCCAAAAATATGACTATCACTCTGAAAATCTTTTTATCGTTACTTCTGTTAAATGGAAAGTAATATCGATATAGGGTTTTCACCTGATAACTGCTTATGATGAAAATGGTTCAACGAGGTTATATAAAATGACCTTCAAGGCAGCCATCATCAAAATATTGTTATCGCTGCTTCCATAAATGGGAAGTTCTTTCAATATGGGGTTTTAACTAGAAGACTAATTATGTTATCTATACGAACCTAAGTGACCATGGTGCCGATATGACCTCAAATATGGCTGCTATCTGAAAATCTTATTGTCGCAACTCCTCTAGTCCAGTATATCAGGCACCTGCCCTACTTCCGTACTGATACTTAGGGACTTTTGCAGCTGATCTCTTATATTCTTTAAATCATGCAATTTAATATAGATACATTTCTCGACACACATCGGTGTACATTTTAGACACTTGCCTGTATTTCTCGCAGCTCTTAAGCTACGGTCTGCTGATAGATCCAGAATATATCCGGATCAACTGCAACTAAATATGTTACTCGGAATTATTATATGTTAATATATGTATTTAATATATTTGGTGGAAAACATGAAGAGGTTTTGATATTAAGTTTCCATAATTTGCAAGCAAAGCTGTAGAAATTGAAGCACAAGGTATTTTTCTCTACTCAGATTTAGGTTTACATGAATGTTAAAATAGGTTACGAAATTGTATGGTCAAAAATTATTTATAAGTTGTATGAATTAAATTTTTGTGCACTACTATTGTAATATAACTGATATAAATATTGATAAGAGCATGGACAATATATTATGTTAATTTGTTTAACGTAACAAAAAATAATACCAATAAATTGATATTTGCATCCAGATACTTTATCAATACCTTTCTAACTAGGACAGTAGTGATCAAAACATCTGTTAATTAATTGTTTAAATAAATTTGGTTCAATGTCATTTTTATTAAGACATGCAAATGCAGCAAATGTTTTAACAGTCGTTTTATGAAAACAATCATTTAAGTTGTTATGGGAGATGATATGGGTATAGGGTACACTATGGTGATCTGTGAGCAATAACCTTAGGTATGATCTTATAGTGATTGATGTTAATTTAATATTAAGTATGAATGGAGGTCGGTACGAATTTACGTTATGACCTTAGGCCGTATGCGTTAAGTGGACGATGTAAAAAAAGAAATAAATACCTTAACCTTTGATTTAGCATAAACGAACCAAAAACTCTTTGAGTCAACACGTCTGGACTGACCAAGTCAACTCGCTGACACCTATACCGACAAACCGCAGAAACTAATAATAGACGTGTGAGAGGGAGTATCTCTTATTGCTCCCGTACTAGCTTCATTACACAACACACAGCCTTTACAAAATAACACATGATTGAAGGAAGGAATAAGTAAAGCTCACTCGCACATATCCAACATAGCACGCCATAATCATGCCATTATACGTTAAGTAGTATATGACACACATATCAAGAAAGAACCTTATTTCAGAACGCAACAGCTGTCCCCAGTTTTGTTCAACTTTAGATTTTTATTTTACACAGTATCCTGTAAACGTCAAACATTTCTATTTCATTGTAAATGTCAAGGTCGGCCTTGCATTTTCTCGCGCAAAAAGACGATGTTGATTGTTTTAAACATATCGTCTTTTTATTAAACAATATTGGATTGTAAACAGGTTGTCAAACTCGTCTAGGTTCTTTTCTAAAACATATAGAAACGATCCATGTTACAATAATTCGAGTACATCCAACAAACATATTCAATATTTTCGTATAGTTAAAAGACCTGAAACATTGGATAAAAAGAGTAAACATATTGATTTATTGTTAAGTAAATAATGACGAAACGCAATGAGTGAGAAAATGGAGAAAGAGAACGAAAGAAAGAAAAGGTATTGTACTGGTTGCAATCATTTTTAACCATTTAGTTTATTTTATAAATTTGTTACTTATAATGTAATTAGGAATATTTAAACCTTCGGTGCCGCAGATATACCTCGGAACATTAGAAGTACGAAAGAATTTGTTTATTTTTTTACATGACAAAGTTCGAACTCACCATTTAATGACAGATCTTCGAGTTACACCACATATGTATTGAAAGACAGAGCAAAGAAGCTGAGATCTATCGGTATTAAATAAAGTATTAAATAAAAATAACTAACTTCACTCTGGATTTGAGAGGACTACACGTATGTCTAATTTTAGTATGTAGAATATTAAGTTAATGATTGCCAATATCATAACACGACTGTTGCCAGTTTGTTGAAATATATAAATTATTCTTAAGGATAGAAAGATGTTGGGGTTGCTTTTTATATCTTCTGGGAGAGAGATTCAAAGACCAATTGGACCGCTCCTGTGACATAAAAATGGTTAGGGCGTCCGCCTCGGATGCGGGAAGTCGCGGATTCGATACCAGGTCAAGTCATATACTAAAGACTTGTACAAATAATACTAGCAACTGCCTCGCTTGTCCCTCAGCATTAAGAGGTTAACGTTAGGACTGGTCAGCCTGGTGTCAATACAATGTGAATGGGTGAGACATGATGCCACATGTCTGCGGCTTGATAATCCCAGCGTTTGAGGTCAATATAAAACCGCCACACTCCGTTTCTTGTAGCGGTATCACTGAATAATTGTTACAGCTACATTAACAAAATCCAAATCAGAATCCAAAGAAGTCTGGTAGATATTGGCGCGTTGTTTTGCGAGTTGTGTTGAGGATGATAAGATATCTCGTATCTCCCTTTTGGAATGTCTCTTAAATAGTTGATTTTTAAAATCCAGTACATTGTGATACTACCTTCATTTTCTTTAGTGGTGAAAAAATTTCCCAACTAATTATGCTGTTACGAGTCTATGATCTTGAAATAAGGTGGTGTGGTGTTACCATTTTTAACGTAGCTTTTAACAATTTTTAAGTCATATCGCTACGATGTCTGCAGTGTGGCAGTTTATAGTGATGTCTAGCTCTGGGACATCATGCCGCAGACATGTAGCATGATGGCCCACCCAGTCACATTATCCTGACATCAGGCTATCCAGTCCTAACACTAAACTCTTAATGCTGAGCATCAAGCAAGGCAGCTGTTAGTACCATTTTTGTAAGTCTTTGGTATGACTCGACCGGGGATCGAAACCACGCCCTCCCGCATCCAAGCGGACGCTCTAACCACTAGGCCACTGGAGCTGAAATAAGTAACAGAAAAGTGTGAAGACAACAAGCTCTGTTCAATTTAACAAATAATTTGATTTTCCTAGAATACAAAGTGAAAAATTAAGAAAAAAATATATGGTATTACGAATTAAACCCAGAAAAAATCCAAGAATTAAAAAATAGAAGTCCTGTTAATAAACAGTCCTGAATTAAACTGAGTTCGAGTCCCAATGAAATCCATTATGGAAGGAGGCGATGACGTCTATGTCAACAGTCAATTGTTGAAACACAGAAAATATTATTCCAGTTTTAAATTCAGTATATCTTCCAATATTTATCCTAATCCAAGAATTTTGTTGTTGTTTTGTTGTCTTTAGGCTTAACGCCATCTTTCAGCACACGATAGACTATTCATGGCGGCCAGTATTAATGGTGGATGAAGAAACCGGGAAATCACCGGAAAGAACCAACGACACATGAGAAGCTACTGGCAAGCTTTCTCACATATCCACATTCGCCGAATCCTAAATAAAATGAATTAAACTGAGTTCGAGTCCCAATGAAATCCAGTAAGGAAGGAGGCGATGACGTCAGTGTCAACAGTCAATTGTTGAAACACAGAAAATATTATTCCAGTTTTAAATTCAGTGTATCATCCAATATTTGTCCTAATCCAATAATTTTGTTGTTGTTGTTGTTGTTTTGTTGTTTTTGGGCTTAACGCCATCTTTCAGCACACGATAGGCTATTCATGGCGGCCAGTATTAATGGTGGATGAAGAAACCGGGAAATCACCGGAAAGAACCACCGACACACGAGAAGCTACTGGCAAGCTTTCTCACATATCCACAAATCCTAGACTCAAACCCACGCAGACAGAGGTGAGATTGCAGTGATCCGTAACAGCTTTAGATTAAATTTATGTGAATGTTTAATATTAACATTCTAATTATTGAAGACAATGTGTGATATTAATTATTTCGTCCAATGCTGGATTTAGACATAGTGGGGCCCTAAGCTATGGGAAGCTGTAGAGGCCCTATCCTAGACTCGAACCCACTTGAATTCAATAATTTGAAGGATAATAAAATCAGCCCAAACTGGCCACAACATAAAAACAACCTAATATGTCAATTGTTAGGATCCCGACTCATAAACCTCTATCACAAGATGTATTCTTTACTATTATGTAGAACATCAAAACGAGTATATAATAAGAATGTTACTGCATTTGTATGGGAAAATATGAACTCTTTTTTTTTTCTCGGACTAATACTAGTCTTGCGGTACGATTACTCCGAAAACAAATTCATCCCTGTTTTCCCCAAACAATTGCAATAACTTATAATTGTGATAAACTAATAAAATGCCGTCATTTTTATAGGTCTTAATTTACCGCTGTTAGGGCTACTAATGAACGGAATAAGGAAGTGGGGGGTTTTTTAAACCCAGAAATAAAGCTCGATAAAGTCCAAAGCTTAAATCAATCAACTTTATTATTACAGACCATCAACTGCGATGGTTACAAACAGCTATTAAACGACAGAAACTCCAAATCCCACTGATGTTACGTCAAATATGCGGAGATGATTTGATCCTAGAGTTTTTATATAATTGGTAAAATCCTCGTCGGCGAGTACCAAAAGCAGATATTGTTTATACAATCGCTGGTTACAATAGGATCGGCTATTTTAAGTTTTTCCACGCACAATTAAACGATCTATTTATAACATTTTACTGGTCCACAGACTAATAAAAGGACACACCTCTAAATTTGCGTTATCAGATTGACTTCTTCGGATTATTTACAGATTATCTAGGCAGGTTATATAATATATAGTAGCTTTATACGTTGGACCCCTATATTGATTAGCGCTGATTTCTAAATTAACGGAGCAAATTAAAGTTCAGAAATTCCGTTCTCATTTAAATATGTCCGGATAACAAGGTTTATGGATAAATGGAGTCGGGTCTCGCTGTGTGCGAGTGCGTGCGTGTGATTTAGATTTGTAACTTAGGTTTAACGATTTTAACAAATTTCCAGTCATATCGCTACAGTGTCGCTACCATTTTTTTTAAGCTTTTGTACGACTTGGCCGGGGTTCGTGTGTGTGTGTGTGTGTGTGTGTGTGTGTGTGTGTGTGTGTGTGTGAGAGAGAGAGAGAGAGAGAGAGAGAGAGTAAAGCAAGAAAAATACAATCTTCATAGATGTGAGTCTTTAGCTGTAGTAGTTAAGTAGATATCATTTTACCCTAAAAGCTGACTATTTTAATGGTTTAAAAACTTCAGAGAGTATTTCAAAACTTAATTAAACCTCACGTGTCCTCCTAGTTTTCGCTAACCGTAAATAATCAGACCAACCATGTGCCAGAATTAAGCAGGTAAAATACATTTCCAAGTTTTAAGAGTTTTGATTTTACGGCTGCCCTTTAAAGTGTAACTTTCAAATTATGGATTGGAATTTGTTTCGATTTTCCGATGCAAGGAAAAAGAGGAAAATGATAATATTAAAGAAGGAAAATTTTGTCCTCCACCCTTTTTGATTCTAGAGGGGATTCCGATATAAAAGGTTCGGTTTTGAGGGGGTTCCCAATATATATACCGCTCGGTGGACTTAGTGGTTAGAGCGTCCGCCCCGGATGCGAGATCGCGGGTTCGAACCCCGGCCAAGTCATACAAAAGCTTAAAAAAATGGTACGCTCGGCGCTCAGTATTAATAGGTTAGTGTTAGGACTGGTCGGCCTGGTGTCAGGATAATGGACTAGGTGGGACATGATAATGCTCCAGTGCTAGATATCACTATAAATTGCCACATTGCAGACATAGGTCTAAGGTAATAATGTTCAATTTTTGGTATGGGTTTCTCAGCTCTGTGAAGGGGATGCCTCTTTACATATGTTTAATTCTGTTATCCATTAAGCTTATTTTAAAGAAATAGACCACTGATATTTCTTATTCGACTGGTGTATAATCAGGTTTTGCATTTAGCTCATGATTGTGTAGGTTTACGAAGTATTTTATCATGCTATTTACATGCTGTTATATGCAAAATGATGAAACATTGGGATGCAACTTGTTGAACACTATTCTGGTTTCAGAAGTAGATCAATGTAGGCCCTATTTTACGTTTCACAGACTTGAGTTAAATTTTTTGTTTGGTGTTCATTTCAGTGTTTGATATACAGCTGTGTTCATACCATACCCTTACAACAAAAGTTTTTATTGGCTGTGGTTACATTTTTTTAAATTAGATAATGAACAGGTAACTGTTTGGCATGATTTACGTTTGCTATCATACTTTGATATCAGATAAATTGATGAGTGTAAATATCTTGATATAGTCTACATACTTATTGCAAAATGAACTCTTTGCTTCAATAACATTTTTAAAACCTTCTTTAAAGGAAGGTGTGTGTGTGTGTGTGTGTGTGACAAATAAGTTCTGATATTGGAATCAGACACTTGAATATTGCATTAATTTATGTTATAACGTCACCCTTACAAAGAAGGTCTGTGACTTACATTGTTGTTCTTTAAGTTCAGCTTTGGGTGAAGTATTTGTTGCTATGAGCACTAGCTACAACGACTTTATGGTCACAAACTGTGGAGCATACAAGATGTCAAAGCAACAATTTAAGTAAAATTCAACATACAATGTATCATTATCTTTAGAAAGACATCATATCAGAATATAGTAAAATATGTAAAATCAACCTAATGTAAAGTTTAGGAGATCGTTCCTTGACTTGTGTCCTTAGAATGCACATTATTGCATCTGCCTCCTTAGTGCCATTATCGACAGTTTCTAGTACAGGTGGGGTTTACATATACGTGGGCAAATTGCACAGAATTCATCAAGTGTTATTTGCTTTCTATTTACGCTCAAAGGACCAAAATCGAGGTAAACATCAGTAATTAAACCCGTAAAAAGGGTTGGAATGTAGGATTTTTGTGATTTTGGATAAATTCTGCTTTATAATCCTGATGGACATGTATTTGAAACCCAACGTTCTGGATTGAAATTTCGATTAAACTTATTGGATCAATGTTTGCGTTTATTCCCTATACGCGATACGTTCATTAGAATAATCATTAAAATCCGAAGTAAAAATGAGAGTTGTTAATCGGATTTATGTCTTGTATAACTACACTTTTTACAATAAAATGAGAGGTGTCACTATGGAGTTAGTGAATTGATGGTAATTTGTATGGAGGCATGCTGCTAATGGAATGTACTTTTACCTTTTTGCCGCCATATTTTATTCATTGTTGCAAATATCTTCAAAACACACACACGTTTGTGTCCATCGAAATAATATTCCATAATATGTATCATGCTATTTTCACATACAACAAATATGTATGATGAAAGTCAAATTGAACACAGAAGTAAGGACCGGGAAGAAAATTGGGAAATGTGAAAAAATCTTGGAATTTTTAGAGATTATAATGAAAAAAAAATTAGAAATGGTGAACGATTTATCGAACCTTTTCAAAAGGCGGCATTTTTCTCCATTCAGACCGACGTTTCTTAAACGTAGCAGAGTTGTAAGGATAGAAATACATGTATGTTTTCAAGCAGATAATATGCTTTCAAATATGACTTAAGTTACTCAACGGTTACCTTCAATTTTTTTAAACGTTAATTTATTTTGCTGTAATCTATATTGTATCTGACAATTTTTCATTATTATCCAGAAAAAAACAACAAATAGCGAGCACATTTCTGTTACTTTATTTCAGTGTAGAGTTTTGTTTTGAACCAATTTGCCCTTTGACTAATAGGATGAGCATATGTTTTATTGTCTAAAATAATGTAGTAGAAGTCTTTAATTCCCATGAAAGTTTTAAGAATTAATTGTTTACAATGAGCTATGGTTGGAGATTTGACTTTAAGTAAAGTATAATTGAAATTCGTGAAATAATTTTCTGCTTTTATTTTTTTTGGGGCTAAATTATTTTACCTTCTAAATTTTTTAAAACTGAGAGTAATATATTAACTCTGCCAATAACTAAGAAGAATTAATCCAAAGTATTATTTTCTTTTTTATAGGGTAAAAAATATTTTCATTAATCATTATATCTTGAATATAACACATTCCTTTTTAGTACCCTAACTCCAGTATATTGATAGTATTTGAGGTGAATTTTGTTTCCTCGAGTTAAGTCATTTTTACTATAAGTACTTGTATCCTAAATTCTTCATTTTTACGTTATTTGCAATATTTGTCACCGTTTGGCCACATTTCAGTAACAGGAATATCAGGGCTAACAATATAAAATATAACAATAAGATTTTCTGAGCAGGAACGTTCTTAAACATGTCGCTTTCCTTGTATTTTTAAAATCAGACAAATCGATACATTCCATCGTGATTTTAGTCATGGCATTAAGGTCAGTATTTAAATCTATCATTTCAGACATATAAGTAGTCAGATACAAATTTACAGCCAGGTATGCTACATCTGTGATATTGTTTTCGCTACCATTCGAAAGCGTTTTGGTATTGTTAACTTTTATAGATGTGATTCAGTGAAAATAAGTGCATTGTTCAAAATTATTATTAAATTTTCTGGCAGTCGATTGCAACGTATGTGTCTGCAAACTATGTTTGAATTCTCCGAAGTTGGTGTATCTCCTTCTACAGATTTTGTTCAGTGCAATTCAATTAAATACTCATCTTTTCTGAAATGAAATAAAAAAGATAAGATGAAATTTTAATCTGTACTAGTGCGGTGAACGAAAACCTTTCGAGAAAGGAAACAGATAATTTGTAAAGAATAAATAGGTTTATTTTGATACAAGATGCTGTGTTGATTACTATAAGTTGATGAAATAACAATCTGAACTTATGATATTCCAGTCAATGTAATAAAAAGGGAGGAAAGTGGCTCTAAAATTCTTAACTGGTACCTGATTTTTTTTTCCAATGACCTCGCTAGTATAGTTTTCCTTAAAGAAACCTATGAAGACATTAGTCTGAGCCGTCCTTTTTATAGTTTATTTAGATTAATTATTAGTGTCTGCTTAATAGAATCCTTTGCTTTAGAGCTCACAATCATTCAGCCTAATATACTGACACGTGAAACTCGCAGGAAAGTTTTTTGTTCCTTTCATTAGTTCCCAATAAATCTATATACCTTTTGGTCTTTGGGGAACAGTTCCGTTTCATTCGAAATTCTTTGTCAATACTCTTATTTGAACTACAAATTATTCCAATTATTTAATAACTTTTAAAATTCAAAAGCTGTGACAGCTCTGTTGTCTGGTTTCCAATACCAACTTTCCACGGTGACGTCACTGACATGCTGTTATTAGATCCAATTATTCTGGTCTACCCTCTCTTCATTTAGAAGCCTTGCTAACCAAGATTTTTTCCATCAGATAGGGACTAAGTATCACTACTCCTCGTATTAAGTCATCTTGGTCTTAACTCTTAAATCATCCTGTCATTACCTTAGTTTTCGGGATGGATTTTATTTCATTGTATAAATAGGTTGTTTTGATAAATTCCATTCGCACCTTAATATGTATTGAGATACAAAAGAAAACATTATATACTGCGCGAAGTGTTACAGATGTCGCGTAGTATTGTGGATGATATAAGAGATGTAACGATGGTCATATTGTATCTTGTTCAGCATATAGATGCAAGGGACGCGGGGTTTTCTTTCACTGTACGTTGGCTTTGTTGCTCTTGTCTCTTTTTCAAGTATTCGCGGTGCTGATGTTTAGAGTTTTGGAAACAATCGCAATGATCTTTTGAACTCAGATAAATGTAAATCAACCATCTTTTATGACAGATTAGATCAGTGGGTCTCAAATTAAAATCACGAGGGCCACGTGAGAAATTGTACATTAGCCCGAGGGCCACATGAGGAATAATGCCTTGGCCTAAGGGCCACATATGGAATAGTATATTGGCTCAAAGGGCCGCCCCATTAAAGAAACAGTTGCATTGTTAATTATTGTATAGAATCTGGGTGACGTTGCGGGCCGCAGAAAATAAATCCAAAAGCTGCATGCGACCCGCGTGCCGTGTGATTGAGACCCCTGGATCATATATTTATCAACGAGATTTGTTTCTTCATTTTAGTATGAAATTTAACTATCTTATTTTACGCATTTATATATGCACATTGCTGGTTTTGAAGCATGACTACTTTCTTGTTTTCTAGGCTATGGGAGTGTATTTGTTTGGAGAGTTAGTCATCAGTGAGGACTCCCATCAGAAGAAGTTAGCAGAAGCGTGCTTTAGAAAGATTGCATCCGACATGGATACTGATGTTAGGATAACAGTGCACTCTATGCTGTATGGTACTTGACTTGAAAACGTTATCCATGATCGTTAAAACGAACGCTTTTCAAACGTTTTTGAACTTGCAACAGAAGGTGTTGGTAATCGTGTTTGTGCCTACTCTGAATTTTGCTCCCTTCCATGTGTATCGCTCCACATACTCTAATTCTGCTAATAGTAAATAAACACATAATCTCATTATCAAGAAACACACGTTTCAGTTTTTTTTATGTATCTTTTGCATTTAGTTTCAGTTTGGTTTCATGTGCCTTTTGCATTTAAATGTAAGCCTCATGAAGAAATGCACCCTTTTTAGTTGGGGTTTTCTTTTGGAAAGAAAGGCCTGTTACTGAAAACTTACCAATTTTACATTTTGTCCTCCGTATCAAGTCTTCAACTATGTATCCAAAGGTGGCAGATATAGCTATTAGTGGACGATGAATCGTAAACTTATCTTAATATAAATGCTTAATTATATCAGAATGAATGTACAAAGATGAAAATGCTTATTCATTTTTACGTCTTCCTACAGAGCCACAAGATCCGAGTATTTCCAGGTGAGAGAATATGATTTACTAAACCTTAGAAGATGCTCACACGCTTATTCTGCTCGTCATAAAGTAATAAAAAGTAAACAAATTATGTCATTCATTCTTCTTTCGGAATTTACGTTTTTCTGTGCTTATGTTTGCTAAGCAATAAATGTAATGATACTTGGAACTGTCTCATTTTAAAATGAATTTCCGTTTTATTTTCTTTTACTAGCCACTGTTAATTAGTGGGGGGGGCAAACATAAACTCTCCAAGAGATAGTGTATATGTTACGTATATGTAATTAACTTGCTTGTGTGGTAGTTTTAAAATTCATTTTTATGTCATTTTTGTTTCATTACATTTTATTATAATGATTATTTTATTTGGGATTCGATATTTTTCTCAGTAAATTCAGTTTGTATAGAACGTACAAAGCATTGCATTAGCATTATTTTAGCCGACCATGGTCATTCTAAGCTACGTGACAAATGGCATTTTATTTTAAAATTGCGATATTCAAGTTAGAAACCATGTAGTTTGTCACGTGAACAACAATATGATCTAAATTCGAGCCTCTAAAGAGCCAATTGGTATTAAATTGATTTAGTCGTAAAAAAATACTTTTTGGAACTCAGAGGTATTTTGAGTTGTTGCCAGTTTTGAATTTCTTTTATTAAGAATATTTTATATTCTCTGGAAAATAAGTGTTTCTTTATCAACGTCTTGGACAAAGACATTCAGTGGAAATTTTTTGGAATTCTAAAGCCGGAATATTATTATTGATTCACAATATTCAACGAGGAACTGTTTCCAACTGGACAAAGACCTCATCTGACGTCATCGCCTTCCATATTGAAACTTCATCGAGATTAAAACTAGATTTAATTAGAACTGTTTAATGGTAGGACTTATATTTTGTTAATTTTAGGATTATTTTTTGGATTTTTTTTTCACAATACACAAATTATATTTCGTATATTTACTGTTTTCTCTAGGGAAATAAATTATTTTGCTTCAAAGTTTCAAAGCTTATAGACTTCACTCTTTTCTCTTTTTGCATTTCTCCGATCCTACATGTAACAAGAGAAAATTGGATTGATTGTCCTTAAGATATTTGAATTTTGGCTAAAATATTTCGGAATTTTTATTTAAATTTACATTTCCCTGGTTTTTAAATCCCATGTACCAAGGAATTTCAAATTAAAATGAAAGAAATGGAGCTGACAATTGAAAAAGCACGATTTCACTCCACATGCAAATTAAAGTTTTGATATTACAAGAAATGGATTAGTGCCTCCTTTTAAAGAAAAAGAAATAGACAGATATTTTATTTATTTTCGAACGGTTGCTGAAATTTCAAAAGGCCAAGGGAGATTTGGACTCAGTTATTGCATAATATACTTTTTGGCAACGCCCGAGATATTTATGCATCTCTGTCAGTACAGCAAATTCTCGACTATGATTTGGTTGAGAAGTGCATCTAGAGAGATTATGCGTTAGTCTCCCAGGCTTATCGGAATAAATTCAGAAACTATAAAAAGAGGCTGTACAAACTTGTGTCGAATTTGCAAGAGAAAAAGAACAGTTATTTAAGAGATGGTGCTTAGCCAGGAAAGTTGAACCTGATTATGAAAGTCTCGAACAACTTGTGTTACTTGAAAAGTTCAAAAACTGTATTCCTAATAACATTAAGAACCATCTTAAAGAACGTGATACCGAAACCTTGGAAAATGATGTTTTGGCTGCAGACAAGTATTCCTTAACTCATAAAGTTCTGTTGTAAACAAGTCTTTCACTCAGCAGTCTACTGGTAGAAAGGTATTTAAGCCTAATGCGACTCCTAAAACTCAATCTGGCAATACTTCTAAAAATCAAGCTTCTGATAAGCTTGATCAAAAATCTTTGTAAGTACGTTTAACAATTGCAAGAAAAAGGATACGTCATTTCTGGTTGCTTCAAATTCAAATATAGTCATCAGAATGAAGAAAGATCTATCCCAGATGATCTTATTTCTAAGAAGTCAAGATCACAGTCATGTATTGAAAGCAATAAATTTCTTGGATCTCATAATTCCTAGTCTGATTTTATTATGGAGAATTATGAACCGTTCTTGTCGAAGGGTTTTCCATCACTCTTGGGTGATTTGGCCAATCCTATCACTATTAAAATTTTAAGGAATAACGGAGATTCTTGTGTTTTTTATTATCATGTGCTTTGCCTTTTTCTGAGAAGTTCTGTTCTAATGAGAGTGTTCTCGTTCAGGGAGTTGAGTACAGCTTTGTTAATGCTCCTCTTCATTCTGTAAATTTGTTATCAGACTCGGTGTCAACACTTGTGACATTCAGTATTATGTATACTTTACCCGTTGAGGTCATTCATTTGTTTGTAGGCAACGACCTAGCTGGAGACAAGGTTATGGTTAATCCACTTGTAACTAACAAGACTTGTTTGGATCAGAAAGTTGATCCTAGTGAAAAAGAATACCCTGATTTGTACCCAGATTTTGTAGTTATAAGAGCTATGGCAAAGAAAGCTCTTGAAATGATTTTGATAAAGAAAATACTCTTTTAGCTGAAAAATGTATTAGTCATGCTTTTGTTGAGGTCACTTTCACACCTATTTTCGATCAATGAAAAGGTGTGATTCACAGTGATCCTCTTTTGACTACTCATTCTCTTTTATCTAATCAGGATGACAATCACTTGTCATCGATTAACAAAAAGATCCCGAGATCTGATTGTTTCAGATGGTCATCAGTGAAACTGAAGCCGCTGAAGTATCTATGTTGTTTCATTAAAAATTTAATTCTTATGAGAAAATGGAGACCTCCCAAGGTACCTACGAGAGACGAGTGGTCAGTGAACTATCAGATTGTAGTTTCAAAATCTTAGAGACACTAAATAATTAGCTTGGCACATGAAACTCCTATGGCTGGTCATTTAGAGATAAATAAAATTTACCACAAGATCTTGACTCACTCTTATTTTCCAGAATTCAAAAGTGATGTTTGTAAATTTTGTAGATCTTATCATCCTTGTTCAAATGGTAGGAAAACCCAATCAGAAGATACTTAAGGCTCATTTGCAACATATTGCATGCATTTGACGAACCATTTTGCAGAATTATGGTCGATTGTGTTGGTCTCTAACAAAAGGCCAAGTCAGGCAACCAATATATGTTGACCATAATGTGTGCGTCAACAAGATTTCCAGAGTCAATTCCTTTGAGGCATATTAAAACCAAAACCTTAGTAAAAGCTTTGATACAGCTTTAACCCCAATTTGGCCTTCCCAGATTTATTCAATCGGATCAAGGGTCAAATTTCATGTCTGGAATAGTCCAGCAAGCCATGCACAAATTAGGCATTCATCAATTCAAATTTTCTGCTTGCCACCCTAAGAGCCAATGGGATTTAGAAAGATTTCATCATACTGGAGATTTTTTCGGTCATATTTCTTTCATACGAATAAAGATTGGGAAGAAGGCATTCATTTATTTTTGTTTGCTGTTAGGGAGTCCGTTCAAAAATCTTTAGGATTAAGTCCCTTTGAACTAGTTTTAGGACAACTGTGTGTGGACCATCGAAGTTGTTGAAAGAGAAACTTCTTTTTAATGAAGATACTGATTTTAAAGGACAAGTTTCTAAATGCTTGTGAGGTCGCAAGACCAAATCTGCAATCTACTCAGTTGAAAATAAAATTAAGATATGATAAAAACTTAAGGGATAGGAGTTTTCAACTTCCAGATACAGTTCTAGCTCTCATGCCCATTCCACAAAATCCCTTTCAAGTCAAGTATTATTGTCCATACACGGTTGAAAAGAAAGTAAATAATTTAAATTGCATCATAAATACTCCTTGTAGGCTAAAACATAAACAGCTTTGTTACATTAACATGTTAAAGGAGTATATATAATTAAAGAGATAGCCAAGTAAATTATGCAATTCATTTTGTTGTTCCTGTCTCACAAAAAAGAAGAAATATAGTCGGATACTGTTGATCTTAGAGCAACAAATCTTTGGAATTCGGAAATTATGAAAAATCTGGACCAGAAACTTTTGCATTTGCAAGAAGAAGGGAATGATCTTAAACAGTTATTCTTAGAATATGAGCACTTGTTTCCAGATGTTCTTACAAGGAAAAACAATATTGTTCATGACGTTGAAATTGTAGATTCAAAACCTGTAAAACAACACCCATACAGGATGAACCATATCAAACAGGAATACGTGAAAAAGGAAATTCAGTATTTGCTGAAGAACAATTTCATAGAGCCCGGTAAACGTGTTTGGAATTTACCATGTATACTTGTTCCGAATTCAGATAAAACTTTATCTATGTGCACGGATTATAGGAAGGAAAATAGCGTGACAAACATAGATTCATCTCCATTACCAAGAATTGATGACTGTATTGATAAAATTGGAAATGCCAAGTACGTCATCAAGTTCGACCTTCTGAAGGATTTTGGCAAATTCCACTAACGGAAAGGTTCAAGGAAATTTCGGTATTTGTGACTCCAGATGGATTCTATCAATATAAAGTAATGGCATTAGGGATGAAGGGTTCACCAAGTACTTTTCAACGTTTGATGAATATTGTTACCTCTGGTCTAGATAATTATGGTGTTTATATTGATGATGTCATCATCTACAACGAAACCTGGAGAGAACATGTTGCAACGATTCGGAAATTCTTCGACAGACTCACTGATGCAAATTTGACAATCAGTTTATTTCAGTGCATGTGTAAATTTTGTAAGACATATTGTGGGATACAGTCAAGTTAAACCTATAAATGCTAAGGTCAAAGCTATTTCTGATTTTCCTGTACCAGTAATTAGAAAGCAACTGATGTTTTTTGGGTATGGCCGGATACTATCGGAAACTTTGTTCCAAATTTTATAATATTGCTGAACCACTGACAAACTTGTTAAGTAAGAAAAACAAGTTTCTTTGGACTGAAAAATGTCAGGAGGCTTTTGGTAGGTTAAAAGCCATACTCAAGAGTGAACCGGTTCTGACAGCTACAAATTTCAATTAGACTTTTAAATTATGTGTTGATACAAGAGATACTGGGGATGAAGCAGTATTAATTCAAAGAGATGTAAATTGTGTTGATTACCAAGTATGCTATTTCTCTTAGAAATTAAATAAGTACCATAGGAATTACTCATCAATCGAGAAGGAATTCTTGGCTTTAATATTGGTATTACAGCATTTTGAACTTAACATTAGCTCAGCTCCTTCCCCCGTTGTTGTGTATAGTGATCACAACACCCTTGCTTTCATCGACAAGATGAAAAATAGAAATCAAAGATTATTAAGGTGAACTTTGTTTTTGCAAGAATATAATCTTGACATCAGACACATCAAAGGAAAAGACAATTTCATTACAGATACACTTTCCCGTATTTATAAATATTATTTCATATACACTTTGTATAAATCATAAGTTTTCTTATGTAAATTTATTTTACCTCATATATAATTTACATATGGTAAAAAAAAAACTTTGATTACATAAATTTTTCCTTTTTATAGGGGAGTGCTACGTATATGTACTTAAACTACTTGTGTGTTAGTTTAAAAATGATTTGTTATTTTATTTCTGTTTCATTACATCTTATTGTGATGATTATTTTCATGGGATTCAATATTTTTCCAAGTAAATTCAATTTGTATAGAACATTTATATGCACTACATTAGCATTACTTTTAGTCGACCTTGGTTCGTAAACATGTAAACACTAAATGGAAATGATTTGCTTTTCCCAAGGCCATATCCGGCCCACGTTTTACCCACATTTAAACAGTTTTTTTTATTATTCATTTCTAGCGTGAGTATCTGACTTTTTAGACAGGGCTATTCTAAGATACGTGACAAAGTGACAAATAGCATTTTTTTAATTTCGATGTTCAAGTTAGAAATCACATAGTTTGTCACGTAAACTACCATATGATCTAAAATGGAGCCATAAAAGAACCAATTGGTATTAAATTGATTCAGTCGTTACAAAAAATACCTTTAGGAGCCCAGAGGTATTTTGAGTTGCTGTTGATTATGTTTGGGTTTTTTTTTTCTTATTTAAGAATAATTTATATTCTCTGGAAAAATAAGTGCTTCTTCATCAAAGTCATTCTTTGGAATTCTAAAGCCGAAATATTATTCTTGATTCACAAAATTCAACGAAGAACTGCTGGCAACAGTAAAACTACCTCATCTGACGTCATCGCCTTCCTTATTGAAACTTCATCGAGATTCTAACCTGGATTCTATTAGAACAGTTTAGTGATAAGGCTTATTCAACTATGGGATTAATATTTTAATTATTTTCACAAACCGTAAGCCTTGTTTCATATTTTTACTGTTTTCTTGGGAAATAAATTGTTTTGGTTAAATTTTACAAAGCTTGTTGACATTACTTTGTTATTTTGTTACATTTGTACAAGTCTACACGCTCTGAATTGTTCTAACAACAACATAAAGACATGCATCGACACTTTTACCTACCAAAAAGTTCATTATTGTGCAGAACATTGTAGTAGCAATAGCGTATAGGATGGAGATCAAAACAACCTGTCATAAAGTACTTCATAGTGAAAAGTACATTGCAAAAAGCGCAATCAAGTGTGTCTTCACCCTTTATTATTCAGGAGTGGGTTATAGAAGTGCGACCAATTCTGATACTTGTAATGACTACCTCATCCCTACGTTTGTCTGTAGGAAGGAGGTCAATCGCCTAGGATTGGTTTGATCACATGGAGTTTGTTATTCACGGCATAATTCCACGATACCTGTTACTTACTAAATAATGATTTTAGGATACTAGGTCTATAATCAGTGTATAGTATTTTAAAATCAGATTGTTGTAGAGACATTGCCATTTTAGTGGCATGGTCTGCTTTTTCATTACCATAAATATCGACATGGCTGTGTAAACAACAGTACTATATTATGAGGTACACGGCTTCGAATCTTTGATGAGAACAAATATTGATCAGTAATGGGTTTTCCAGCTTCCTGTTGTATAGTGACTGAAGTTCTAATAGTAAATCGGAGAATATGATAGAATTTAAAATATGTTTCTTTTCTATATATTTCAGGGCAATGTAGTTTGCCCTGATTTCTGCTAAAACTATTGATGCTAGATGTGGCAAGCGAACTTAGTGTGATTTCCACTAATGTAGGCTGCAATAGCCTTCTCGTCCTTTGAGCTGTCACGTTAAATTCTCGTGTAAGTTCTAAATTTGGAGAGAAGTTCTTTATAAACATTATGAAAAATGGAAGGATTTCTCGTGTAGCTTAAAAGGTATTTTGGGTTTTTTAAAAAAGCCAAGGAGGTGTTTTAGAAACGGAAGACTGGGATTTTTAAAAGTTCACTTTTTATAGCTGGTAGGATCTGTGCTTTCCTTACTTGGTTTGAGAACAAGTATTACCATAGCCTAATTTCCAATATGAGAAATATTACCGGTGATCCATACATCATTGAAATTTTCCAAAATAATTTACTGATGGAGCCGGTAGGTGTTTCAGAAACTAGTAATGTGTTAAATTTTCGGGCGTCAGACGGTTGTTAACTTTTCTCAGTTCTCTCGGCGTTGTCTAATGGCTTCTTTACATTCTTTCTGAACCATGGTTTTGGGGTTCTTTTATAGTTAGCTGATAACGTAGGGATGGATTCTTCTGCAATCTCTAGTAAAATAGACGTAAAATGATGAACAAAATCACATGATGTTAAAAATGTATCTCTGCTGAGTCTATATTTGCGAAGTGTTTCAAACTTGGCTCAGTCGGCTTTGTTTAATTTCCAGTGTAAAATTCGCTCATCGATGATAGAGTTTACGTCTTGTTTAGAGAGATTTAGAAGTTGTCACTTCTGCGAAGGTCATCAGTGACCTTCGAATCATAATCTAAAAGCTTCGAAGGAGAACATGTTATCGTATCCATGCATGTAAACATGTCAACGATTTCATGCTATATAGACACAAATCGTGTTTAGAAATGAAATTACTTTTTTCCTCTGTCATTTATCTACTTTGAGCCCCATAAATTGTTATGGACTATGAAAACCCTGAGTAGAACAAATGCTGTTTAACGAGACTATCAAATTTATTTGTTAGTAATTTTGTATTTTGTGGAATATAAAAGGAATAAAATATAATCTCACGATGGAGACTGACGCTTACCGCAATGGCTTGTAAACTAGTATTACACGAGGGGCCCTATTGTTTACAACAGCGGAAGTCTCTCCTTAGACCCGGTCAACATTTTTAGAATGTATGCAGAAACAACACTGTAGGATCGTGTTTACTTGAAAGTAGAAGAATATTATTGTAGTTACTAATAAGTCCTCGATAATTCGATTATAAGATGTTCTTCATTGAGAATTTAAAGTAGAAATAATGTACGAATTAGGTTAGACCTTTTGCAATGAAAATTTATATGCTTATTTTATCAGGCGGAAGTAAGGGTTTAACATTTTCTTTCGTAGGTTTGGAGCTGTTTTGAGTACACAGAGAAGTTTCTTCTGCATCCATGTCCTCCGTCACCAAACCTATTATGCAGATTTATAGATCATTTGTGCTGCCTGTTACGGTTCTGTTTATTTTTGGTTGGTGATTTTGGTGTTGGGGCATTATTTAACGTCATATGGAGTGTTTTTAAGTGTGGTTATATTTTGGGAAATATGAAGATGTTGCTCTGTCGGGTAGATTTGTTTAGGTATGGGCATCCTGTTTTAATTTTGTACATGTCTTTACTACAGTTGAGACGGTTGGATCATGTAGGGAGGTTCCATATTCTACCATATTTCTGGCCTCTGGAAAGATGTTTTTATTCTGTATTTCTCTCTTTGAATTTCCTTCTCTAGCTTCCATATTTCGCAGTCTTTGGTGGTGGCAAGGTGATATTTGTACAATTATGGGTGCCTTTTACTTTGCTTCCCGATGAAAAAAAGTCATCACATCGACCACATACATTCGGGTCATCTATCTACGTGGTGATAGTACTTCTCACACCTGAAACACCTAAATGGATTTGGTAATTGCACCTTAACTTTTACCTGCAAAACATTCAACTTTTACTACTTTGGGAAGCGTTGATGTGTTAAAAGTGAGTATCATGGTGTTGGTGTCCGACAAAATTACTTCACTTTTGATGCGAATTCGAGAAAATGCAATGACACCTTTGTTCTTCATTCCTTCGATGATTTTAGTGTCACTAACCCCTGCCAAGTAGCAAATGCTAATTACACTGATGGATAAATTGAGTGAGGAGTGAGGTAAAGACGACACTGGAATATCAAAGAAAGTCTTAATTTTCTGGATTTTTCCGGTTGTCTTCGTTGCTCATAGTCCACAAGCAAGCAAGCAACCCGATTTTAAGTTTTGCTTGCTTTATGTGTGCTGATTAACACAATTGTTGTTTTCTTGATTACAAATGTGGAACGTAAAGCAAGTGGTTGTGAAACATCTTTCGACTAAATGACCATGAGGTGTGGGAAAAACTCCACGCTACACCCTTCAACGTCCGAATCAGAAAGGTGTAGTTCGCTTTAACTGATTTTTTTTAAATTTAATTTTGCATCGTGGTTTTTTTTTTCCCATCACCCGTGCTCACACGACCACCAGAAGAACCAATAAGATGACACTTCTTAAGTGTCCTTTAATAATTTATACTTGATATTTAAATGTTCTCATGTCGATGGGTTTTGTGAAGGTCTGAATTATTTGAAGCGAGACTCGCCTACTAATCATATAGTAAGACCGTTTTTATTCCTATATGTTATATTGTAAGAATTTTGAATCCTTCACTTGCCACACACACACACACACACACACACACACACACACACACACACACATACACATAAATAGATAGATAGATAGATTGAATTGATTGATTGATATACAAGTTTGCGGGACGGATGGCAGATTTTGAGCCTTTCTGACTTTAACATTCATATTTCTGTAAATGAGCACATACACCATGTTACCTACTTATTATGTATGCAGATAAACGTTTCTGTTCTTTGATCCATAGCAGCTTGTCAAGTCAGTGTTATTGAATTTTCTACGTGCTTTATTGGCTTCGTTTTTAGAGTTTGTACTACTTATTTTGAGCTGACATTTCTAATTTCTAATTAACATTCGGATGAAACCAAGCCTAACATTGACTGTTAAATTTCTGTTGAAGTCATATCTGTGAAATATATATAAGCTAATTTTTTATTTAAAAAAAACAAAAACGTTTGTCTATCGAACTAGGTCAGGTTGAAACAAATTTTAGTTCTCTTCACGATAAAAAGATTCAAATTTATTAATTTAATGAGTCCGGTTAGCATTCAAAAATCGATTTCTCTCGTGTAGAATAAAAAAAAAACTTTAAATCAGTGAGATTCATAGATATATGTTGAAGAAAGTAATATGACATTTTGTTTACCTCAGTAAATGAATAAAGTTCTTTTTTATTTAATAATAAATAGCGTGCTGCGTGTTAATAATGCTGAATAGTCTTTTATTCATTCCCTTAATTTTTAGATTATTTCTTGTTGTTCATTTCAAAATTATTTTTTTTTACAATGTTCATCTTAATAAAATGACCGACAGGTAGAGATTATAAAAATCCCAATAATTTCGTTTCAATTGGAATATATCAAAGAAAATAGATAGTTTATCAGACGTGGGGTCTTCAGAACTAAAATTATTATTTAATGAAGGAAATAGTGCGAAAAAAAGAAACATTAGGAATAGATGATCTCTCTCTCTCACACACACACACACACACACACACACACAGACACACACACATGTTGAACATATCTTAAATGCGCCAAGAATGCTTATCCTCTAGTATTCGCGTGATCATTGACCGCAACCAGCAAACTTAAGCTTCAAGAATTAACTTTTTTAAATAATAAGTATGTCCATTGTCAGCGACAGAACTTTTATGACCAGATTCACCGTAATGTTGTTGAGATCTGATACTTGCGTTGTTTGATTCTGAACAGCAGACTACCGTAGAAATAGACATATTTTATTTAGAGTCCTAATACATCACATAAGAAACATTAGCTCGTTTAAACTATTTCACAGCATAAAAATATTAAGGATGGTTAAGATCTTTTCATTTGGAAGACCAGTTTATATCCATCTTCCTCTACGAAATGAGGTGAGGGTTTTTTTTACTCCTATAAAACAACGTTGTGTATAGGGTCTCCTGTTACAGGTATACTGCCCATTCAGACCCCATCGACCGCTATCAATGGACTAGTACACTTTAAATACAGTGTACAGTTTAATTGTTTTGATATGACAACATATTAATATAACATCATGTGATAATTAATGGTCCATATTAGTCCAAATAAAATTCTTTAGCAGTATTCTCTGTCAGCAGACTGGCTTTAATTGTGAGAATTTTCCTAACCACCTCCCTTTGGAATGTTGTGGTTTTACTATTATTATTTAAGATTATGTTGGCAACTATTTTCTGAATTGTCTGAGAATTGGACAAATCAAATGGTCATGTCTGTATGAATATTGTAAATTTGCCGTACAGGGCTCGTTATTTATGTGATGCAGAATGGCATAAAACCCGAAACACGAACAAGAACAGCAGACAAAACCAAGAATACTGATCGTGTGATGAAGGGAATTATTATATGCTTACCTTTTTTAACCTTTAACTTTACATTGTCAGAATCGTGCAATATTCCACGATGATATTGAACACCTTCATACTGAACCACACGTGCAAAGGAACTATTTTCTAATGTAAACAATATTTTATGAATGAACTAAAGCAGATATTTCAAGGACGGCTACATACCAGCAAATGTTTCATATACCGACACATACAAACAGCTTTAGCACATTTCGCTTTTACTTTTTTGATACAAATGTTTCAGATTTAGCTAGATATAGACGCTATACAGGGTCATCACAATTAAACGTAGGTTATACACATAAACTCTCTTCTTTAGCTGTTAATAAAAATGTCAGAAATGTACTTTAAAACCTTCATGAGGCATTCAACGCGCTTGATGTACGTGAGCACGCGGTATGCAATGAAGTTTAACGGTTGGAGGGAGGAGCTATATGGGCTTGAATGCTATTAATATTTGTTCAGAGATCAAAGAAAAACTTGCCTAGAAAGATTCATGTGCAAAAAGGGTTACTCCGGGAGCCACTCGTAATTTGGCGGTAAAACTTATAAACAGATACTAAGAGAAGAAAAGCTTCGAAGAGGAAGCTTTTTTGTTGGATAGAGCTTCCTATTTAGTGTGCCCAGAGTCTCAAAGAGAGGAGACGGAAGTGAGACTGTCAGTGCAGTCGAAGTCAACAAAAGTGTAGTCAACGGAGAGAAGGTTGATAGAAGGTGGAGGAGGAGGAAAAATAGTCTGGAGGAGAAGATAGAGGAGGAGCAGAAGGAATATAGAGACGTTGAGGAGGAGGAGAAGGAATTTGCAGGAAGTCGGGGAGGAAGAGTAGGAATTAGGAGCTGGGAGAGAAGAATACACATATGAGCAGAATACAGGGACAGGTGGAAATCTCTCACACAACAAATCAAGTGATGCAATGGGCTATTAAAGGGTCAAGCGGAAGTACTATAATTGGGAAATTTGAATAATTAGAATTATTGAATTGTTATTAAATTGTTATTAATTAAATTAATTGAATTTCACCCTTGTATGCATTTTTAATCATTTAACCGTCGGTAGAACTGACTGGGGGCTCTGAGCTGTACATCTAACTTTTGCTAATTCAACAGCCAACCAAAATCGAGCCTGGGTGGGACTTCTGCAATAGTTTAAATAAAATATTGGTGACACCCTAACCCAATTCCCCACAAACAAATCCTCACAGTGGGATGTGGAGCCTTCACAGTACTGTATTTGTGACTGGATATTTGCAGTATTTGATTTGGAACACTAGACTCTACAGAAGACGTAAACAAATTTCTTTTTTAGTCGGACTTGCATCGTTTTATGTCAACATTTTTTGTCTGTGAACAAAGTTGAGTTTATTTAAACATTTAAACTACGCTTGTTTATAGGGTGGATTTCAGGCTACATATATAAAACTCTCCACCCCTATCCCGCTATCAACTGAACTAATATGAAATCTTTACCGGTTTAAGATTCTTTTTTATCGCATAGTTTTTATTTTCACTGAAGTACTTAGATAGAAAGAAAAACAAATAATTTTGTTCATTCGGACTAGGACGATACACCTTTCATTTGAAACTCATAAAACAATAATCACAGACACACTATTACAACAATTAACAAATAAAATTTGATTTCTTTTACAAAATATATATCAAAGAGCAACTGTCCTTCCGATAAAATAAAACATTTGATACAGACAAAATCATTTTTCAACATAGAATATCTAACGGAATGTCCGAGTGATGTCTCATTTTGACTCATATTAGGGTACCTAAAGTGGATGATCAATGATCTCACTTAAAAGGTATCAGTTTCACCACTAAACATTTCCAGTTGTTGGGATAATCATGCAAAAGAATGATTGCAAGATGCAGAGATTCCAGATTTACGGTAATGTATTTGTGACCTGATATTAGCATTTTCTTATTTTAAAACAGTATTCCAGGACTCCTCATATTTGATACAGGTTTTATTTACTTAGAATCGCATCGCACATTTTACCGCGTACAAAAGCTGGGATACCTGTTTATAACCACTTTTTTTTTAGCAGAGGTGAGTTTATTTACTCCTATAACTTAATATTTAAACCACTATTTAAACTAGCGTTATTTATGTCACATCTCTCTTCCCACGCCCGCTATCAATAGACCAATTCTCATAGTTGTATTTCCTATCATTGTTCTTCTTCTTCTTCTTCTTCTTCTTCTTCTTCTTCTTCTTCTTCTTCTTCTTCTTCTTCTTCTTCTTCGGAGTTTAACACAATTTTTCAACAAATGATAGGATATACATAGTGAGACAAAGTGGAGCAGATTTAATGCTTATATTTATCTAACTGTATTTGAAAGAAAACAATTTTAATAATATCAAATAATTGATATGAAAGAAATGTATTTTGTCGAGTGCTTGAAGTAGTTTTCATTAATTCGAGTTGTATTTTTATTTTCAAATCCAGATTTATTCACAGTCACAAAACATAAAGTCGGTGCTTACCGGAAGCATAATTTTATCATTTTTAGCTATTTTAGTACATCTAAAATATTAAAGTTATAAACTGTGTTATTCTCTAAAGGTCCGCATAAAAACATCTTTTGACATTTTATCACAATCCCAGAAAAACTTCATCTTCAACGAGCGAGCAAGACGCGGCACAGCTTTTGTGAAGCAGTTTGCATACTTCAAAAACCTCCTCTGATCTCGACTGTCTTGCGCAGGCAACAAAATTTCCGACACATTTGTTCACATAGCAATCTGAAAATGAGAGGTTTATATTAATGCCTAACCTTTTCCTCTTATATATCCATGTGCGCGCGCGCACACACACACACACACACACACATATATATATATATATATATATATATATATATATATATATATATATATATACTCTGACACTTTTCGCATATTATATTCTTTATATATATAGATATTTATTCTGACACTTCGCACCCCACCCCTAGTGTTGAATTTTCTATATTATATTATATTATATTATATTATATTATATTATATATATATATATATATATATATATATATATATATATATATATATATATATATATATATATATATATATATATATATATATAAACTTATGGCTAATTTATATGACTTTCCGGTGGTTAGAGCGTTCTACTCGTATGCCGGAGGGGTCGTGAGTTCGAATCTCAGCCTCGTTAGGCGCGCAGCATTAAGAGGTTAGTGTTATTCCTGGTCGGCATTATATCAGGATAATGTGACTGGTTGGGACATCATACTCCATGATTCTCCAGTTCTAAATATCACTATAAACTGCCACACTGCATACATTTTAGCAATATGACTGAAAAATTGTTAAAGCGACGTTAAATATCCAAATACAACACACATACACACACACACGCTTATTTCTATGATAGCCAAATACTTGCTCTTTTTGTGCATCTTGAATTCATGCATCTTTAGCTCCCCATTATTCATCCCGAATAATGCATACTTTCATAAAAATATTTAAAAAAACTTAATTACTATATTCCTTGTAATGAGAAATATAATTCTTATTAAAAGCCAGGAAAATGTTCCCACTACCGTTAGTTTTCTAATAAATCGACACAAAAAAGTGAATGATAAACTATTGCAATGTTTATGTTGCAGACGACAAGAAATATACGCACTGTAGGATGATATGGTCTGTTTGCATTTCGGACCTTCGGCAGAATCTGAAAATCATAGACAAGTAATGTAAAACATCTGATTTGCTTACAACAATATGATAAAATGTATTTGAAACCTGACATTAATCTAAAGTATCGACATTAACGCGATATCAGACGACTTGGAAGACTCAAATATCTTGGCACTCAATCTTAACGTTGTTTTTATTCTAACCCGTTTCCGTTCCTATTTATTTTACAGAATCTTAAAGACATTAATGTGAAGTTCTTATATATCTTCTGGAATATTCTGAAATTGCATAAGTTATGTGAGGAAAAGCAATTATTTTTAGTAACATTATTCACTCTGGTTTTGTTGTGGAAGCTTCAACTTTCATCTGCTGTCGAACATTTGCTGGAAAAATATTGTTAGTCTTTAAGGACCCCACACCCAGCCAAGTAATTTTGAAGTCAACAGTTGTTTTTGTTGTTGTTTTTTGTTGTTTTTTTTTATTGGAATGTAATATATTCCAAATTTTATTTCTCTGAGTCATTCCAAGCGACATAGTCCATAACTGTTTACAAGCTCGAGAACTCTATTTGTTGTCTTATCTGCGAAAAATAGTATCACGTTAGGCGCGCAGCATTACGAGGTTAGTGTTAGGACTGGTCGGCCTGGTGTCAGGATAATGTATAAACTGCCACACTACATATACTGGACCTAACTACTGGTATAGAGGACCTGAGAAAATTTGTTACTCCATACGGCTGAATTACCTACTTAATTATCTATATATGATAAGACGGCAGGTTTCAAGGTTTGTAATTTAAATTAATTATTCAAGATATTTATTCTGACACTTTTCGCACCCCACCCCCTAATGTTGTATTTTCTATGCATTCTAATAAGCATTACTCTACTCATCATTCAATTTCTTCATACTATTTGAGACACGTATTTTACATTCAATCCTTACAATTAGGAAAATAAACATCACAGTTCCTGACTACTGACTTCTTATCAGCATTATTACCAAAGGACGCACACAGCTATTTCCCCAACTTTATCGAGCTAATCCAACTCCTCGTTAGGGGAAGAAGTGACCTATACAAACAAAACATATTCCTGTCACATACGTTGAGAAAAATCGGACATATTTCTCTGTTTATAGGACATGGTAGAACAATGAGTTACATCGTGTGAAAAATAATCAGATAAAAATGAAGAAATTAAAACAATATTAACACATGCAAATAAAAAAATAACAACTAATGTTCTAAAATTATATGTCGGGGTAAAGGTAGTAAAAGAAATGTGCCAGAAGATCATTGTATAGTAATAATGATACTAGTTTCATGAAAATAATCAAGGAATATTGACATGGTTAAAATATTCGCAATGATATGTGTACGGATCAAGCAATGATGACCGAAATATTGTCAAGACTGCTTTGACAATGTTTAATTTCACGTTTAGACAAAAATCACCATTAGCTCTCAGTGCAACATCCAGTATCGTTCCTTACGTGTACTTTCTTTATCAGTCCAGTATTGGTTGGATACAAATGAGAACATCCGTAGAGACTTTACATAATGTCCAGTTGAGTTGAAGTGGTTGGCTAGCTTCTTTATGATTTTAGGTAACTGTTGTCTTTATTATTGCATTTTCTGAAGTTATCGGTTTCACAATCAAATTGTATGGCACAGATTTTACATGTCGGGAGATGGATTCACGTATTGTTACAACAGCTTATCTTCTGACTACAGCTAAAGTAATTTCGGAAAGATATGGCCTCGGGCAGTTGCTTGGAGGTACGACAGTGTTTGTCATTTCAATTGTATCTGCCTGTTTCCGTGGACCTGTTTGAAGTTACCTTGGAACGTATCGGGTAGTCCTTGAGTGTTTATGTCTAAGGGTACGCAGCCATAGAAACTTCATGAAGTATACTTCGGATGTTCGATCTGGTCGAATGTGTCCGATTGAAGGAAGGGGACTCATTTGTAAAGTTTCTTTTTTTTGTATTTTAAAAAAGCGTTTGTGTCGAGGGTTCTGCTTTTGACTATATCCAGCTCAATTTAAGTTTTTCTCTCAGAGAATACATTGAATATCCAAGAAGATATGGATATGTTTGATAACTCTAAATTAAATTCAGTTGTATCGTGGAAAAATTAAAGAATTTGAAGGATGTTTTGATATTCTTGCCTGTTTCGATTCATTTTGATTCTATGTCGTCAATTTTAATCTTCACCAGTTTAAAGGTATATTGAGGTTTTCCGTTAGGGAGCTTTTATTTGATCCTACCCATGAAAATATTCTGATCCCAAGGTCACATTTTAGTTGCAATTCAATTGATTTGAAACATGTGCTGATTGTTGATATTTTTTTTAAACATCGGTCAAACGTTTCACCAGATAGTCAGTATGAGGAGATGGTTTGGGCCAACTACACCATGTTTTCTTCATCCTTGGGTTCTCTCCTCATGTGTGTGTGTGTGTGTCTTTTTATGGGGAGGAGAGGGTCTTTAAAATCACTTACACGTCTCACCTCTGCTTGAGTTCGAATCTCTGCTAGACCAACGGTATATAATAAAGCATGCTAATTGAGTTTTTGTAGGTTTGTTGATTTTCTGGATTTTTCTACAAAATGTACTGGCCGTTATATATAGCCTATTGTGTGCAAAATAATGGCATGAAAGCCCACAAATATCTCATCCTGTGACATGTAGGTGTATAAGACACATACAGACATAGTGGCGAGAAGAGCATTGTATGGAAATGAGATTTCGGTGTTTGATTAAGTTAATATCTAGTATGTATGAAGGCAGTTTTTCTAAAACGTTGTTAGTCAGCTAACACATTTTTTAAGTGGGGTTGTCGTTACGGGAAAGCAATTGTCCCGTTTGTACCCTTCTTTGTGTATTTTGGTAATAAGTAAGACCTCACATGTTTTGGTATCAATCAGATGCAGGCAGGCAGTGTTTTGTCATGAGTGTACCCTCCTTTGTGCATGTCTTTAAATATCTGAAACAGTTTCTGCGTGCTGTGGTGGTGGGTTGTTGTTAAGCTGCTTTGTTTTCTTATTTTTAAAAATCTTTTTCTTAATAAAACTGCGTTGGATAATTGCCTCAACTGTTAAGCGATGTAGTCAAACGTATTCACGACCACGCATGGCTTTTTGTCTTTTGGCTTAATGAAAATACAATAAATTTCCTCTCGCGCATTCTTTTTCAGTGACAGACTTTCTTGTCCGGGTAAATTTCTTCTTTATTAAGGCTCTGTTTTTACGAATTAAATTCATTTTTACACAGCATACAAGAATACTTGTGGAGCTAGGTCTTTGAGCGTGATGGAACATAATCACTTTCAGGGCGGAATCTATGGGATTCATTGTGACTGTGATTGGTTTCTCCATCATATCAAATAGACCTATCATTGAGTCTCATTCTCCGTACAAAACACTGTCTTGTTGAATTGTCTGATTCTGACATATCTTCTCTCCAAATGCCTCAACCTTTTCCTCGGTCCAAAACTTACAGTGTACTAGAGTTTAAGGCAGACTTTGCGTGCTGACATTCTGGTTTGTCGAGAGCAATTTCTTGTGAAACTGTATGTTCTTTTTCTTTCTCATCTTTTCCGTGAAAATAAACATCTGCAATTTTAAATTCTTGAACTTTTTAATTGAGCCGTTATATTGTTGCCGATCTAATTGAATGTTTATTGCAAAATTCTAACCCACGTCATCTTAATAAAACAAAGTGTATTTAAACTCACATTTGCCAAATTAATGCATATTCTCCAAGCCCAACCCTAGCAGTAAGCAAGACAAAAAAAATCAACCTAAAACCCATTTCTTTTCTAGATGCATACCAATTAACCTACTATGATGATGTGGTTAAGGATTTGAAACGAGCCAGCGTTGTGTCGGGGAGAACAAAATGAAAGTATGAACAGGCGCAAATCTTTCTGTGATTGAGGGAGTCCCCATGACTTTATGGTGGCAGTTTCGACTGACAAGTTAACACAATGTGATGAGCAGAAGACATTATGTCTGGACAGTTTAGATTATACAATAATTCCATGATTCGTGCTTAGCATGCATACTCCGTGTTTCTGGTCAAAGTAAAATTGCTAAGTTAAACAAATTGTATATTTACCTAGATACCATGAGGTGTAACTTGTGAAAAATCAAAGTGCATATATTGATTTGCTTTCGTTGTTTTAACGCCATTTTCAAGCACACGATACATGGCGGCCAATATATTTTGTGGAGGTAGAATCCGAGATAACCTCTGGAAAGAGCAGATTTTTTCGCGTACAACTATTTAGGTTGTCATTGATTTTTTTCATCAAAATTATTTTGAACGGGAAAATTTTCTCTTTGCGCAAACTGATTTTTTTCTTTAGAATGATATGATTTTCTTCAGATTCCTATGTATCAATTATCTCATTCTTTGAATCCTTTTACAGGAACTAAAGGACATCTTAAAATATTTTTTAAATTATCCATGACATTAATTAATTATCTAATTAATTTTGTAATCATATTTAATTTACTGTCAAACTGTTTTGGCACATCTGTAATCAGCATTATTGACTAATTTTGTAAAATAACCTCTTGCTATTCAGACCTTAACACAAATTAGAAATGATGTTTACACGGTTTGATGATGCTTGTCATTTGACTTTTCAGCCATTATCTTTAGTAGTTCAGATTTTCTCTTTGTTACATGTTTGGTTTGTTTTTGCCATTTGTTTTACTTCAATCGACTTAATAGCTCGAAATATTAGAAAACTATTTCATTCATTTACGTTAATCGGTTATTATTTTATATTTCATAATGAAATAGATATTGAAATATATTAGCGAGAGAAAAAATGATATTGTCACATTGGTGATATCCCATTATGAATTAATTTTTCTTTTCCCATGTTGGAAAAAATATTTCTGCCCTTATGTATGTTATCCAAATCTGTATTTCCATATTTTGGACAATTTTTTTCTTCTTTTTCCTCCTACTCTTCCCTGCCAACAAGATCAAGAGATCTTAAAATATGTAAAGACTGTAGACCCTAAGGAATGCGTTTATTTTTTAATACCTAAATACAAATTCCAAACAAAAAAATTCACTTCATGCCTTAACTGTTTAATTAGTTTTTCACACGAATTATGTAAAGTCTAAGTGACTGAACTTGCATGAACTGTTGATATTGGAAATTATGCCAGCCATACGGGGCCCGTGTGACCGATTGGTCTAAGGCACTTGCCTTCACAGATCAATCGTCTCACCTTTCCGCCTGAGTTAAAGTCTTCTTTGACCAGTGTTGATATGTAGACATGGGGTTTTTCATATTATCCCCCACCATAATATATTGGATGTCGTTTATAGCGAATCATATGCTGAAACATGGTGCTAACTCAGCAAAGCAAACAAACGAGGAAAAAACTATCCCACTTACAGTATTCTATTTTAACACTATACGATGTTAGAAAAAGCGTTTGTTTCAATACAGTAGTAAAAATTTTTAAGTAGCGATTATAACTCAACCTAACCATAAACACATTTTAGATCCTATGGAGATATCGAGCATTGACGAGTGCAGATTACAAACCAAAACTAAGTGACATTCGTAAGTTTGGGGCTGTCTGTTACCAAACTAGACTGCAACCTTGCCAGAGCCAAACAAACCAAGTAAGAATGCAGAAATGAACAAATTAATGGCCCAAAGTCCACACAAGTTAACAAAATCTTCAACATATTTTTGCCTAAAAATGTTACCTTCCAGCACTTTCACTTTTTGAACCCACGCATGAAATGTGTCAACCTAAAAAATCATCATTTTCGTTTGAAAACACATTGACAAAATGTACAATTTGAAGCATTTGTACAAACGAAATTTGTAAAAGGTTGCTGTCCGAAAGTTATTGTAAATTTTTATTGACAGAAAGGCAGCCGTTAGTAGCATTAGCAAAGAATGGAGAGCATAAAATCTCGCTAATCAACGGCTTTTTGGCTTTAAAAAATTAACAAAATGAAAATCTACATTGTTTAGGAGATATAAGGAAATATATAATTCATAATGAGATGTTTAAATATATCAATGAGAGAAAATTATACAACTATTTTTGGAACTATTGTTTTTTTTTTTCATGTAGAAATTATATATGCCATCATGTATATAGGTCAGACCTGTATTTCCATATTTATCTATTTCATATTGTCTTCTCTCTCTCTCTCTCTCTCTCTCTCTCTCTCTCTCTCTCTCTCTCTCTCTCTCTCTCTCTCTCTCTGTTGTTGGAGTGACCAACCTATCAGTGTTGTTTAACAATGTTACGCTCTGAAGCCTGTTGGAGTGACCAACCTATCAGTGTTGTTTAACAATGTTACGCTCTGAAACCTGTTGGAGTGACCAACCTATCAGTGTTGTTTAACAATTTACGCTCTGAAACCTGTTGGAGTGACCAACCTATCAGTGTTGTTTAACAATGTTACGCTCTGAAGCCTGTTGGAGTGACCAACCTATCAGTGTTGTTTAACAATGTTACGCTCTAAAACCTGTTGGAGTGACCAACCTATCAGTGTTGTTTAACAATGTTACGCTCTGAAACCTGTTGGAGTGACCAACCTATCAGTGTTGTTTAACAATTTACGCTCTGAAACCTGTTGGAGTGACCAACCTATCAGTGTTGTTTAACAATGTTACCCTCTGAAGCCTGTTGGAGTGACCAACCTATCAGTGTTGTTTAACAATGTTACACTCTGGAGCCTGTTGGAGTGACCGACCCAGCAAAGTTTTTCGCTATATTCAGTGCATCAATCCGCGCAAGAAACGTGCTAACAAAAATAAGATCTCTTCATTTTTGCATGCAAAGCTTTATGACTTTGACATAATACACAATTTTATTATAATCAAAATTTGTAAAAATAAATCGTGTTAAATGTCAGTCCTAAAATTATTAAAAAATTTGTAATATTTTTATCACTATAGTAATTCACCGTTAATCGCATTGACACAGAATAGAGAGACAAATCCTTGTAAATCAAAGGGTTTTGGCGAACTAAATCAATATACGTTTTATTTAGTAGATATAAGGAAATATTTCACTATATGCAATGTTAAGGAAATATTTCACTTGTGACAGTGCAATATTTCTACGTCACTTGTGATATATTTCCTTATAACTACTCAAAAATCGTAGATCTCTATACATTGTATCTATATCTCGCCCCACACCCACACTCTAAGTAATAGGTCCAGAGTACCGCACGTCTTTGGACATGCAGAAAGATATTTACTTTCTTCTGCATACCGAAAGACACAATATGTTCCGAATGAATAAAACTGCGGAAAATAAATTTCATCAAAGCAGCAATCTACATAAAATTGTTTGTTTTGTTTTGTTTCTTTATTGTTGTCCTTTTTTTTTTTTTTTGCTATTCGAAAATTTCTCAGAATGTTCCATATTTCTACATACATGTACACTCACCTTGAGATATTGGGAGTGCATTGTCGAAGGACTTTTTGCTCCACCATGCTGTAAAGATAGAAACAAAATAAATTCATTCAGATAAAATACATATGAGCAATTCGCTGGGGAAAAATATCGACACTGAGATGATTGTGATATTTAATGAAATAAGACTACATTATTATTTTTATTATTATTATTATTATTATTATTATTATTATTATTATTATTATTATTATTATTATTATTATTATTATTATTATTATTTCCTCAGTAAGGAAGCATGTTTGGTATATAAGCAGGAGATACAGTGAAACTTCTCAAATGTTCTAGCTATATTGGAATATTACACAATCGGCTCTGAGCTGCTTACTAATAGAGGAAATGACATTAGTGAAGGCATACGTTCGTCTTGATATTTGACGATAAAATACAGTTTTTACTGTCGAATATTACTATGATTGACCAGTGAAGTAACGAATCAATTTGTATTAGGTACAAAAGAACCTAGCGGACCAGTCAATTGGGCACTAGGTAGTAGATAGACATAATGGTTGTTAGTCAAGTTAGATTGGAAAGACGTTCATTTGCTTCGTTTGACAGACCCATTGCAGCCGTGTGACGGAATTTATTGCAATAAATTTATATTTAATTCGAGCGTATTCAGATTGAAATGTCAAGTTCCATAAGTGATACATTAGACCAATAAAACATGATACATTATGAATAACAATTACGACCAAAGCATTTTATTCCTTACTTTCTTTCCAATAAAGCTATCCAGACGGTTGTAATTTTTGTTTTGTAGAAAAGAAAAATATTTTATGCAAGCCTTGCCAATTTAATTTTATACTTAGGTATTACGAGTTGTTGCAATTATATTTTCTTAAGAATCAATAATTCTAAGAAATTATAACACCCTTTAAGGACAAATAAATGCTGCTTTGAGCTGTCAACGAAAATACAAACAAGTAAAATGCTTGCTTTTGAAGAGAGTTTTCACTAATTAATTTACTTATAGGACTACGGATATTGTTTGATTGTTTTTGTACTCTCAGTAAATTAATTTAATTCTTTCATCCATCGGGGAATTTTCTCTTGGGTCTCCAGTCATCAATGATTACAGTTAATTATATCTATAAATTTACTGCAAACGTTCTTAAAAAGCGGCACGGCACGATTCAAATACTGAATATTCCTAAATTATATCATATGGAAATTTTCATATAAATAATTCTTATAATCGCAGAAGATATATGCATCTATTGCACTACGGCTGTGCGAAAAACTATATGGTTGGAGTGGGGTGCTCCCAATATTTTAATTAAACTATTTTGTTGGAAATTACATTTAATGAAAGATAGATGTAAAGCTTTGAGCCCCCAGTCAGCAATGCCGACGATTAGATGGTTAAATATACAAAAAGGTTGAAAGTCAACGAATAACAATTTAATAACAATTAAATAATCAAATAACTCAAACCTTCAATTACACTCCTTCCGCTCGACCCTTTAATAATCCTATCACATCACTTGATTAGCAGTGTGAGATTGATTTCCACCTGTACTTGTATTTCTACTCATCTTTTGCATCCTTTCTCTTTCTTATTTCTCACAATTCCATCTTCTCTTCCTTCCCAACCTTTCTCCAAATTCCTTCTCTTTCTCCTTGAATTTCTCTAGACTCCTTTCCTCCTCATCTACTTTCTCCCACACAACTATACCATTGTCGACTTCGACAATCTCGGCTTAAGTCTCAATTCGGTCTTCAACTCTTGAAGACTTGGGAACCAATTAAAAATTGAAAAGACAAGGACGGGACAGTCTCTTTCCTTAGCCCTCTCTTTTCACGCTACACACGGCCTCTCTTTTGAACGGCTATGAAATCTTTTTTCGTCACGCATTCGTTCACATCGAGATACCCATACGTTCTTTTATTGTAAAACAAACGTCATAATACAGCACGGTATCAAATTACTTCGTATGCTTACATCAATAAATTCCGTCACATCAGTACATATTCCTAATCCAGTTATACTAAATAACATAATAATCAGACGCAGTTCTTTACTTTACAGCTCATACAAAGTACTCGTATATTCAAATATCCATGCTCTGATATACGCATACGTTCACCGTAACTAATCTTATATAATTCAACCCTGTTTCCAAATTTACAATCCAAGCATGTGTAAATTTTAACATAACGCATTAATAATAGCACTAGTTTACTGCGAAAAAACCTAATAGCGAATTACAAAATTAATTCTGACTACAAGCTAACATAATTTCTCATCACATCTAATAATTCTCTACGTAAGGCTCAAGCCTCTACGCATATAAATGAGACACTAAAAAGATAATTCTACATAATAAACTATCCTAGCAATTAAATAAAACATATTACAAAAAAGTACAATGATGATGTCGTAAAATTCTGTAAAAATTGAGAAAATAACTTACTGACCTTTTCAAAGCTTTGTCTTTCCTTAGATTCTAACTGTTAAGTTCTGCACCAATATTGCGAGTGGTTTTTTTTTCTTCTCGGAGTAAACCATATTGATCTGCAATCCTTTCAGGCAAATACTAAACTACACTTACAATTTCAGAAGATATTATTTGGGGTCTGAATTGTAATCACGCCTTCTATCTCAGTTTTGATTGGATATCGCTGTAAACCGACCCAATAAAACTTAGCAGCAAATGTCCCTCTCAGTGTCTGTCAACGTGGGGACGGATAACAACACTCCCCATTCACCCCGTGGACTTTCCTTTTGATCCTTGAACTAACCTTTAATATATGGGTGTGATAACGGCAAGCTTGTGTTAAATGACGCTACCTGTTACCTTTGTCGACTCAAGTTTTCGGTCTATGGCTGGTCATGGTAACTTTGCGTAAGAGTTCAACATTAGCCCCGCTGAAATCTTTAGAGATCAAACACAAGGCCGCGGTAATTTTCCTAAGACAAGTAGACTATAGCTTATACATGACTTTAGCTGGATGCCTGGCAAACTTGACAGTCTGTTACTTCGATAGCATACTGAATGGAGTGCGCCTTTTCACTTGGATTTAAGAACGGCTAGAATAGTTTATAGTAAAAGTCATATAGGTCTTGTATGCACATTTATTCGTTTCAAATTATATATAAATTGCTGTTTTAAAATTTAATAGAAAAATTTTGTTTAAACAAAGTCTTTTGAATCGTGATTATTAAAATGTTCTGCAACTTAACTGTCATCAAGGAACTTCAGACGAAAATTATCCATCGCTATGGATCTTTACAGTGATGACCAGGTACTAAAATGGGTCAAGAAAAGAGCACTTACCTTGAGTCAAATCGTCACAATGTATAGAAAATTTCTAGCGTTTGCTTAAAACTTGCTAAATCTGGACATTTTTCAACGAGTTTCATAAATTTAATATTAAATCATTACCCATTTGAGATTCTCTTTATGAGTCGAAATTATTTAGATATAAAGATGAATGATTAACTTCATTCATTCTGACTGATACTGGACCTTTCATTTGTTGTGCATAAGAAATAGTTCTAAACAAAAGTTTAAGTATGAAAGTAGATTATACTTTTATGCAAACTAAATATTAAAGAACAAGTGTCCATCCGAATAAACATAACATTTTTCAAAGACAAAACCATTTATTTCAACACAGAATGATGTCACATTGTTGAAACGGTAGACTGTAACAGTTAGAGAAGGCCGACAATAAACGATCCATGTTTACTTTAAAATGTGACTTTCGCAACTACGCATTTCATTGTTGAAATATTCTTGTGATAGGAAGACTACTGGATGTAGAATTTCGTATATTTGCTGTAATGTGCTTGTGACCGGATATTGGTCGTATTTAATTTGGAAGACTGTACCAAAGATGTAAGCAAATTTCTTTTTGAGTAAGATTTGCGTCGCATATTAACTGCGTAAATATGCTGTGGTTGCATAAAGTTCTGTCAGTTGGGAGACCGGTTTATTTCCACATTCTTATGTGAACACACTGAGTTTATATACTTCTGTAAGTTAATATTTAAACAACTCTTGTATATAGTGTAGATTCTATTACGGGTATACCCCCTCCACCTCCATTACACACCTCCGCTATCAACGGAGCAGTGCCCTTAGTTTTAGTTCTCATTGTTATTCTTGCCTTGGGTTTTTAAGCCATTTTTCGAAAGATGGTATTGTCATAAATGACATAACAAACCCCAGTTAGGGGTGGGGGTGGGGTGGGGTGGGTGGGTGGGTGGGTAGGTGCTGGGGTGGGAATTGATCATATTCAGACAGACGAGACTAATTTCCCCAATTCCCTTTCGGGGTTCGAGTAAAAAAAATGACCGCCAAAATGTTCATTGGAATCAACAAATTCCAGAAGGCGGGGTTGAAAATGCTTTTCCACTATCGCAGCCAATCAGAAAAGAGAATACCGCACAATAATTTCATGGTCTTATTTGAACCAATCATCGTCACACAAAGTGATACCTAGCACGTTGTGATATCAAAAACATGATACTGCGCATATTATAGATAGACTGTAGCGGCTGTGTGGGCAGTACTAAACTGTTTATCAACAAACTTAGCTTTCGTTGTGACAATTCGATCAAAATTGTTCAGGATCATACCTGTTTCAGTTTCACGATCTTTCCAAAAAAGTTCAGGTACTTTAACATTAATTTTGGCTTTGGTAATTCTTGAGGCGTGTAAAAACCTTTCCAGTGTATATTAATGTATGAGGATCTGAATAATTGCCATTTCAGGATATTTGGAATCTAATTCTAAAAATGACGCTCATTACTGAAATAATCAAAATTGAACGCATAGATGACCTGTAAGACTCTTACTTTAGTTCCTTTTTGTGTCTCTTCGTGGGAAAGGGTAAAGTCCGCTTTACATCAGAAATTTATTATATCGTTAATTAGTGCGACTAAAACAGCTACTAATTGATTTTCGAAATGAGTTGTTTAATGCAAGTTGTCGCATACACGGCAGCGCCATTATTTCGACTGGCATTAACAATTGAAATGCACATATATTTCTAATGTGATAGACGGGATGTGTGTGTGTGTGTGTGTGTGTGTGTGTGTGTGTGTGTGCATTTCATTTGTCAAAACTCTGACAGCATTGACGAAAACTGTATAAAAAGGACACAAATGCCGATATTCCTATATAATATTTATAAGGACCTTGCTTTTTTCTGGTTAGGAATTTTAATAAAATGTCCTTACTGTTTCTCTTGATCATCTGTTGCGGAAAATAGCCATCGTCCTCTGCTAACGATCTTGCTGATATTGTGCCTAAAAGAGTCAACGAGAATCTTATCTAAGTAACTTAATATATAAATTGTAAATGGAGGGTATTTCTTAAAAATACTTCGCAACCATATATGCCAGAAGAAGTCTTCATGTCTCTTGGGCATGTATCGCAAAGAAATTATGTGAATATTTTGAATTGTCGCTTTAATCAACATCAGTAATCAAGAAGTCTGGCTATTTAAATCTACTAATGTTTGACCTATTGATTGTCTTAATTCAGAAATTGGATGAGTTTTTGTTATATTAGAGATCCTGTGTCTATGTTGTCAGTTGCTATGAGGTGTGCTGAAATTGCAATAAAAAAGTAACTGAAAATCCATTTCTTAAGCAATAGATTTAGGTTTTAAAAGTTCTGTAAATATATGAAGGATTTCGAGAAAAGTTTTCAGATATTTTATAGATCATAACTTACGAATGCATACCTTTCTGATTTTCTGTGACGGGTTAGGAAAAGGAAGCATTTTACAAGATTATATTTTATGGCGTTATATAGTCAAACGTTCAACTGTGTAAAACATGAATTAGATTTCTTTGCTTAAAGATGCAGAAATGTTTTATTTGCATGATACATTACAAAATTGGTATAATAAATAACAGCAAATACAATGAAAAATTACTGCCTAGTTCAAATTTTCTTTATAGTCTTTACAGAGTAGATAACTTGTTTATCATTATAATATTCCTTTCGAACATAGATAAAACCTCCTAACAGCAGATACAAAAATTATCTTTCGGAATTTCATCTGGATAATCATCTTGAATAGCTACACATGCCTATCAGTTTGTGGCGGGTAGGGATGCAACATACGATTCATAACATTGATATTTATGAAAGTATTAATCCCCTTTGTGATATTGTCATTTTTATCAATATATCGTCGGGTTTAGACATTGTGATACCAGTATATAGATACCGAGTCACCAGTATGTAGACATTGTGATACCAGTATATAGATACTGAGTCACCAGTATATGGACATTGTGATACCAGTATATAGATACTGAGTCACCAGTATGTAGACATTGTGATACCAGTACATAGATACCGAGTCACCAGTATGTAGACATTGTGTTACCAGTATATAGATACTGAGTCACCAGTATGTAGAGTTTGCTATTAAGGAAGTAAATTAATATATACATTTTTACGTAGTCATGCCAATTGCATATAAGAATAAAGAATGCAAGTTAATAAATAAAAGGCTACGACCCAATAAACCTGCACCCACCCCTAGCCGTAACATAAAACTTGAGGACTATGAAATAGAGAAATAAAAGGAATACTAAGTTTTGATGACACATATTCGTCTCTCACTCATTCAAACAAATTACATACTTTGACATGAGAAACCAAAATAAATTCGGTTAGTATCCCAAGATTTTTAAAATGACGGAAAGTTGGTTACGTGTTGATAAACGTACAGATTATATGTCTTTCAATTACACGGATTAAACAAATCCGATGATTCTGATTAAATTTTGATAATTTGATCTAAAACATCTTTTTATTGGAAATATCAAAACAACTCAATCCAAATATTAAAATATATTAAGTCTACTGTGATGACTTGTTTATGTAATTTTTAAGTTGTTTGTATTTACTATGTGTTTTACAATAATTTTGTTTTTTAATTGCATGTATACTGAAATAACATTCAGAATGCAGTGCTATAATTCGAAGTAGCGCCTAAATAGCCAGCGCAAAATGGAAACAATTAAAATAAATTCAATTTCTTTACAGATATTGGACGGTCTGTTATTAAATAAAATGCACATTATAAAGTTGATCTCTACTGGATCACCATGTTCCAGCTTTAAATACAAAACAGTCTAAAACTGGACGACAGAAGCGAACAAAGTTTGACTAATCTTTGAAAAATTTTGTTCGTTATTTTGACATCATACATCAGTTGATTGTAAAATTATGTTGTATACGAAGTAGTTTCGTTTTCTTTTATATGTATGTTCACAAAAGATACTACGTATTTATATTAACCTCGCATCCGCTTAAATTTTATTGTCACTTGCTTTCTACTTATTTTGAAAATATATCACTATTTAATGTATAATTCTGTAAATAGATCCATTTTTGCAATATATTTTTCATAAATGAGTTTTCATCTAAATATTTTCTATATATAATGAAAACTAATTTCATGCTTCGCAGTTAAGCTTGTGGCATTTTTTTTTCAGATACGTGATAGGTATGTGACTGTTGAAAACATTTTTCTAAAGTAAATTTGTGCCAGATTTTCTTGCGATTAAGTTATAGTTAGTACGTAATTGAAGACTGGCCGATTTTGCAATGGTACAATTGAAGAAAGAAAGTAAATTACAAGTATGAAACGGCAAGAAGACATACCAAAATCTGAAGTGACAAGAAGGACGGCTACAAATACTCCAACGAGGGAGAAAGAAATTTTGTCCATAAGAGCCATTCCCTCTAATGCTGCCATAGTTCTTAATCTTCAAAAAAGCAGACAAATTGAGCACCACTAGTAAGATTCCTGTAACGTCAATATTGATACTGCTAGGGCACCAGGAATGTGGGCGCTATTTATCCGCGAAGCTTATCACACCTCAAACGAGAATCCGCATCACCATGGGAGGAAAGCGCGGCAGAACGATTCATAGGGGTTCAGACAACCATCTGTTTAATGAGCGCATGATTCAGGAGTACTTTGACGCTATTCACTGGTGATCATTAACTATCACCGAGGGAAATGGTGTAGGACGAATGTTTTAATAACACCGATAAAAGATGTTAATCACTTAAACCGATACCAGAATTCAACAGCGTGAAGTTCCACACCAATGCTTGAACAATACACAGACCAGTTATGAGGGGAACAAAAACCTTAATCAAAAACCAAAAGCAAAAAAATCTACCACAGATCATCGAGAAGTTTGGGATAAATTTAGCTTTCAATAAATATATTAATATATTTATCAATGTAAGTTCATCTCATCAGTTGTGTGTGTGTGTGTGTGTGTGTGTGCATGTATGTGTGTGTGCATGCATGTGTGTGAGAGAGTAAGTATGTATGTATGTATGTATGTATGAATGTATGTATGTATGTATGTATGTATGTATGTATGTATGTATGTATGTATGTATGTATGTATGTATTATTATTATTGACAGTCCTGAAACTCGTCCATGTCCATTATATATCTTTGCATTTCCTTACAGAGAGAGAGAGAGAGAGAGAGAGAGAGAGAGAGAGAGAGAGAGAGAGAGAGAGAGAGAGAGAGAGAGAGAGAGAGAGAGAGAGAGAGAGAGAGAGAGAGAGATTTTGGCTATTCAGCTTTGAGTAGTATGTCTTCCATTTGGCAAGATATGCTTTTCGGAGGACTTGGCTTAATTTGTGTTGGCGTAATTGTTATGTCAAATATAAAACTTAGCTGAAAAAAATACGATTGGATTGGAGTTATATCAACGTGATCTGTTTCACATTTTCACTCTCGGCAGTAATTTAAGAAGTTTCCAGAAAGTGAAATTTAGAGTAAAATCGACCATGTCATGCCGATCTTTGTTTATATGGAGTAAAATGTGTTTAATATTATTGCAGTTAATTCAAGAAGGACAAACTCTTGTCTTTCTTAAATACTTAAAAGTTAAAAAATATGAACTTTTAATGATTTATCAGTATTATAAATCACTTTAATTTCGGGAAAATTTTAAAAACTATTTTGTGCATGAAAAACTATTCATCTTTAGCTATATATAGTTATAAAATATTTTTTACTGTAATTAACCAATCGCTGCAGTTATATGCAACTTTATTACAGGTACGCTAACAGTTGTATAATTTTGCAAAATTTTGAATTCCGTCAAATCATTACTGACGGGGCTCATTTAGAAGCCGTTCAACCAACCAATTAAAAAGTGTTTCCAAGTCACCGTTTTCAGTTTCAAATATATCCGAAGATCTTGCACTGATTTTAAATTTAAGATGTATCCTCAGCAAAAGAGTCGCCAAATCTGTTGGGTTGAGGTGTTATACTTATCGAATTCAACATTTTAAACTATCCCTAGACCCAGCCGAATTAAACAGTTCTCTCAACTAGGACACCTATAATTCGATAATTTTATTCGTGGACAGCAATAAACTGCTGTACATTCCATTAAAATGAAGTGACTGAGATAAAACAATTATTTATGTTATTTTATGTTATATTATTACTTTTTCATCTATGTCTTTGGATTTCTAAATATCTTTTCATAAACAAATATTTACTATTATCGCTTGATGAAATAAATAATTGATTATTTATTTAATTATTGATAGATAGATTGATAAATAAGAACAAAACTTTCATAATTGAAATGATGTAATTATAGTACATATCACCACATTTGGTGTATTGTATTACTTTTACATCGGCTGTGGTTCCTAGAAAATAAGCTTTAGTTCGCATGTGTTGCATCAATGGTTGTATTTTGATACAGTGATCGTTTTATTTTGGAGCCCAGTTATACCAAGTAGTATTTGTTTCGGTTTCCAGTAGATAGTTCTTCGATCTGTGTACCTCCCTGCCCGCTACGTGTCACATTCACCACACGCGTCTCTGCCATTAAGTTACTGCTGAAAGGTATTGATTCTACATACGCCTGACACACTGAATTAAACAGGATATGCCTCAAATAATTCCATATTTCTTTATTGGCATCAGTGAGATTTATTTCTGCATAAATCTGCGAATGTGGACTCTCAAATACGCAATGACAAGGAACTGGAAAGCAGCTACATCAAAATGTTGTAAAATAAGCAAAATAATACAAACATGTGTTCACAAAATTAAGGTCATGATTTCTGAAACAAATTATTGATCAGGCAAATTGAAGACTTAATGTCCATTTCATTTAAATGAAGGAATTTCATTAAATAAAGTTGTACAAGTTTGACTTGCTAAAGAAATTTGACAAGTTATATGTACAAGAAAAAGAGATCGAATTGCCAAAGTAATTGGAAAATCAACCATTTGAGGGTTTCGTTGTTTACCTTATTGATATGTAATCACCATCTAGACGAATATATACAATGTTTCCTCTGTTACAACGCTTATCTATTAACGTTCCATGACCAAATTTATAATATATATTCCAAAGACTCTATACCCAATTAAACATTGTTACAATGTTTAATTGGGTATAGAGTTTAAATTGTCTAGTCCGCCTAAGAGCAGTAGCCCATTTATAAACATTTATTTCACCTGATGCGCCGAAGTCAGATAAAACATGTCGATCGTTAAAAACATGTCGATATCTAACAAAAGAGAGATAAATGTCATTTATAATTCGTATTATCACATCGTTGGTATAGTTTTCATATAGTATGTGCATTTTCTTATTTTTGATATGACAACGTGTTACATATAACTTTATACAATTCTGATTGGTCCAAATAAGCCCATGAAATCAGTATACAATATTCTCTTCACTAATTGTCTGCGATCATGGGAGAAACGTTTTAAACCCGCTTTCTGGACTTGCTTGTTTACAATGAATATTTTTGCGGACATTTTTCGACCGAGTCGCGAAAAGGACTTGGGTAAAATGGTATAGTCTGTCTAAATATGGACAATTTACCCTACCCCAATTTACCCTACCATACACATCCACATGGATTTGTTATGACATGTATGACAATATCCTAATAAAAAAAATTGCGTAAAACTCCAGGACTAGACGAAAACAAAAAGAAAAACTAAGAGTATTGGTCTGTGGATAGCTGGTGTTAGGGGTGGAGGTGGGGGCGGTACAACTGCAGCATAGAACCAACGCAATATACAAGCGTGGTTTAAATATTAACTTAGAGAAGTAAATATACTCACCTCTGTTCACAAAGTAATGTGAATATAAACCTATCTCTATTTGCACGGTAAATATAGTTAAATGAAATGCAAATCTGACTCGGAAAGAAATTTGTTTAATCTTCTATACAGTCTGCAATTCCAAATTAAATGTTGCCATGCCAGTATCTGGTCACAAATACTTTGCAGTAAATATGGGAATTTCTGCGACGAGTTTTCTTCTTTTCTGACGAATAACATGAATATCGCAACAATGTAATGATTTTTGTGAAGTGACATTTCTGGGTAAACATTGATCGTGTAGGGTAATCCTACTTTAACCGGTACTGTGTACCGTATCAGACAACGAAGCATCGCACGCATTGGACATTCTGTGCTGAAAAATGATTTTGTCTTTTGTAAACTATTCTGTTTATTCGGATGGACGCTTATTCTTGTATTCTTTTATTTATAGTTTGTAAAATAAAGTATAATCTACTTTTACTATTTTAACTTTATTTGGGATATTTTTTAAGTAGAACAAATGAAAGTGCATCGCCTGTCACAGTGAATGACATTATTAATTCTTTTTCTATATAAATAATTTCTACTAAATAAAAACAATGTGATGAAAATAATCTCCAATGGGTAATTATTTAATATTAAATTCATGAAACTTGGTAAATAACGACCAACCTCGCAAAAGCTGGACATTATTCAAATCATTTCTTTATATCAATAATAAATCATTACCCATTTGAGATCCTTTTTAAAACAAAGGCGTAACAAAGGCGCTAATTAGCAAAGAAGTGATAATCACACATCATTCGTAATCGGTACATAGAATCGCGTGCTTGCTTGTTCAATGTAATTAAAGCAATAGAACATGAAGAAAAAAAGAGTTTGCTCTGCAATATTTGGCTATATAAGTTAGAGGTATTCTTTAACATTCTTTCTCTTCATGCATGTTGACTAAGTGATGACAGCTCGAAGTAAAATTATCTCGTGTTTAGTTTGTATTCTCACTGTTTTGAAAATGACTGAAAATTTTCCGATCACACAATGGATCACAGAACGATATCTCAGTACTTTCATGCCATTGAAAACAGTAACAACAAAAGATCTCATATCAAATAGAAACATATAGCCATTAATATTTTTTCCAATGAAACAAATAAAGGACTAATTTATTCCCTTGCATACGAGTTCTGACAGTAATTGTACAATTATTATTGTTTACTACTTGTTTACGATATGGACACTTTGAAAAATGAATGAATTAAGACATAACGTTTTTCAATTATATAGTCCCAGTCACCTTTTAAACGTTTTACATAAGCTTTATGTTTACTTTTCAGCATTATTAATGCTTTTATTGAAAATTGCAAAATAGGTATCGTAATATAATAATTTCGATAAAAATAGTAACAATTCTATCTCATGCTGGTTTTGATAAGCAAATAATTACCTTTTCAGTTGCTAATTCGAGTGTATGAATTCGATTGTAAATGATAAAAAGGGTCGTATGAATGTAATCAAAGTCTTTGATAGGCAAAATCAGTATATATTTTAAGTCTTCGGGGCATTTACATTTGACATTCAAGGACATAGTCAATAATATTGAATTTATTGGTCAAATAATTAATGCAATAATTTGTTCAAATTACTAGTTATTTAATTAACCCTGATCTATGTGTTAATTTATCAGTAGGCGACCTTTCCTCACTCACACTACTGGATGACTGGCTTCTCGAGATGGCATGCCTGTCCTCTCCTAGTTTTGTCGGATGGTACTTCCTGCATTTTCCTGGTAATGCCTCGCTGGCCTCACCGTCAAGCTGTCTCCTCACCTTCTATCTGGTAACTCACTCTGCTTGCTTTCAAATGCCGCTTCCTCTATGGAGCCATAGCTTATCACTTGACATCCCGCAAATAACTGCGTAATATCTTCATGCGCTTTATACTATTGAAGCTAAATTCATACACATTTATGGTAAACATTTATCTGCACACTCACTGAAGTTAACAATGCATTGCTGTGGTAAGGCCAGCGAGACATTACCAGGAAAATGCAGGAAGTACCATCCGACAAAACTAGGAGAGGAGAGGCATGCCATCTCGAGAAGCCAGTCATCCAGTAGTGTGAGTGAGGAAAGGTAGCCTACCCACTATCGAAAAGAAACCAGCTGGAAAAACCCGACACATTTATTCACAAGTTCGTCAGACCAACAGAATAAAATTAAAAATAAGCTCAACTATCAGGCCAGTTACCAGGAAGACCTATTAAAAACAGTTGTGGAGGCAAGCCATCCAGATAGGAATTGCCAGGACCAGCCGGTAGTTCGAAGGGCTGGTCTATGTTCAGCGATCCACGCTGTAACGAAATAGGCAGACTGAGGGTCTTCATTTTGACTTTAAAAACCCTGTCTGGTTTATAACTTTATCAAATTGTCTCAATTTTAGCATAAGAAAGTTCTTTTTAAATTTTTATTTTGTATTCTATGGAAATAATTATTTATTGGATATTGCAAAACGTGTTTGTTTTTCGCTCTTTCCTATTACTAAGTTGAAGACCAAAGAATCGTAACAGAAAATTGGGGACTCGTTCTAAAAAGACGAGTTTCTCTAAAACATTTCAGAAAATAATTGAAATCTAAATTCCTTTCTTTTGGAACTGTTTTCAGTCCCAGTTATTTTTATCACGCATATTTTAGACATTTTTAATGAAACCAACAAGCTTTCAGAATGGTGGAGAAATTTATTTTAAATCCTATACAGGAAGGGTTAGTGTCCTCAAAAAAGAATGATTTTTTTAACTTGCCAAACAACAATTTGATCTCTCTCTCTCTCTCTCTCTCTCTCTCTCTCTCTCTCTCTCTCTCTCTCTCTCTCTCTCTCTCTCTCTCTCTCTCTCTCTCTCTCTCTCTCTCTCTCTCTCTCTCTCTCTCTAACACGAAGACTTCTTTTTTGAAGCAAGAAATAAAAAAATATTTTTGTCCAATAATTGGCGGGAAAAAAATTGTTTTGATAAAAGTGCTTTTGTTTTGATTAGTAAGTCTTTATTATCATCTGATATCAAAGTTAAGGAATTGAAATTAAAACAGAAGACAGAAATAAAGTTCAGAAATCCTCAGCTTCAGAAAAGAGAAACAACAGAGACCAATGCAGGTGAAGAAGAAGAAGAAGAAGAAGAAGAAGAAGAAGAAGAAGAAGAAGAAGAAGAAGAAGAAGAGAGAGAGAGAGAGAGAGAGAGAGAGAGAGAGAGAGAGAGAGAGAGAGAGAGAGAGAGAGAGAGAGAGAGAGAGAGAGAGAGAGAGAGAGAGAGAGAGAGAGAGAGAGAGAGAGAGAGAGAGAGAGAGAGAGAGAGAGAGAGGCTAATGCAACGCAAAGAGGAAAAAGAGGGAAATATGTTTCCAGAGAGCACAGGAAGAGGGAAATTTCAGTTTAGATTAAACAGAATTAAAGCTGGCAAGTGGTAAGTATTTCCCCATCCTCAGCCCGTTTACACGCGCACACAGTTTAGTTTTTGATGTTTCTAGACTTTATATGTTAGTAACCCCATTTAAACAAAACTACGTAGATAAACATTTTCCTCATTAAAACAAAATTACTAAAAATTTGAAATGGCCAAGATAGCATTAGACTATTATTATAAAATGCCCATACTTCACAATCAGAACAAAAAGTGCTGATTATGATACTCTTGCGAGTCTATGCTCTTAAAATAAGTAGCAGAAAAGAGTGAAAGACAACAAGCTTTGTAAAATGTAAAACAATTTATTTTCCTAGTATACAAAGTGAAGCTTAAAAAAAGAGCTTACAGTATTGGGAATTAAATCCCAATATAATCCAAGAATTTCAGACAAAAATCCGAGTAATTATAAGTCCTGAATAAAATTCAGTAAAAGTCGAGATAAAAGATACCAAATCTGAAGTCGATGATGTATCCGTTAAAGCTGTTAAGGTCTTGATATGTTAACAGTCTTTTATTGAATGACAGAAATAAAATTCCAGGTTTGAATATACTTTGAATTCCAGAGACTGTCTCTATCCAATAAGTTTGTATTTCCAGATAAAAAAATTACTTGATTAAATAAATTGAAGAAAATAAAATTCAGCCCAAAACGTTACAACATAATGCAATTTCAAAGTATTAGATGTTAAAGCACGTATGACCAAGCCCTCGCAATTCCAAGATTCTATATATCTCGAAATCAAGTCACAATTACCATTCTCTATAAAAAAATTACCTAATTGAAAATGACCTTCTAGAATGATCTTAATGTTTACAAGATCAAAACCATAAACTGTAAAATTCACCTAGGAAATCCAATAACCCTGACCCAAATAAAGATATTTACTTCTTCTATTAATAAAGATATTACTATTAAGCTCATACACATGGATAATAATTTAGCTATGTATTAGTGGTTTTCATAAAATAAAATAAAAAATTAGTCAGTCAGGTGAAGCAGAAATGAAATCAGTTTTGGATAAGGTCAAGTCCAGCATACAACGTTACATTACAAAATAATGTAATGAAATATAAACAAAATTAGCAATTAAATCAAATTAACAATGCATTACAATACATATCTTGAACTGTTATGAGAAGGTACCTGAGACATATCGACAAATGCTTATGAACTTATGCTCAAGAAAAAAAAACAATAATTATTTGACATGGGGTGCTCAACAATGGTTGGTAAAACCTACGACAACATCCGTTAACTCAAATTAATTGAAGAGTTAAAGAACTGCATCCACAGTGACATTAAAACTCATTTTAATGAGTAAGGGTGGAAACTTTAGAAGATGTTGCTCGTACAGCTAACGATGATTCATTGACAGGCAAAGTGACATACAAACACTTCCAAATCTCAGTCTGGCAAAGCTTTTACGAGCAAATTTCTGATAATACTGGTCAGAAATCCGTATATTTTATTACGTGCACCATTTGAAAATAAACAAGGGGATGCTGTTTGTTTTATTGTTACAAATTGAAATATAAGCAACAGAATAAAAGAGCTCTTCATAATGCTTTTATTTCTAAGAGACCAAGGTTACGGTATTTGTATTGAAAACAATTCATTTCTTGGGTGAAACAAGCCCCAGTCTAAATTTATTTTGATGAATTGTGAACCATTCACATCGGATGGTTCTGTGTTATGTTGCGTATATACGATTATATTGCTTGTGTGTAAGGTTTCAGATTCTTTTTATTTCATTTTTGCTTTATTATATTTAATTGCAATGAATATTTTTCTCGGATTTGGGATTCTATTTAGATATATTTTTATCACAAAGTTTGTTTACTTAAGACGAGGACATGTTAGGTGCAAATTATTATTTAGTCAGTCTTACCCTGTTAAAACTGTCAACAATAAGCTAAAGTGATTGGTCAGTATTTCGGGCATACATTATTTGCGTGATCATTGTTTGTAAAGAACCTTTTTATGATTGGTTTTTAAGTGGAGTGACATTGGTTTAAGTGTGAAAATTAGCGTAGTAAGAGACAGCATGACCAACCTCGCGAGACTTCAAATGAGGCATTAGGGTTTTAAATACACAATCCTAATATTTTTTTCGAACAGTCCTCACAAGCTTTCACACTCTGAAGAAGCAAGGTGTATATAGTTTTAATTTGTTGCTAATAGGCCTATTGTTTGTTTTTCGTCTAATTTTTGGATTTAATAATTTATTCCCCTGGAAACTCAACAAATTAACTTTTCTGTAAACATTCTGAAACATATTCATGGAAGTTTATTCTGGAATCATTCGGAAACAAATACTGTGATTCAAGTGAGGAATTACTGTTATTCATACATTGGACCACATCTGACGTCATCGCCTTCCATATTTGTACGTCGTTGGGACTCGAACCCTGAATCTAATAAGACTATTTAGTGATAGATCATGTGTTTTCATTCTTAGGATCACATTTTGGATTATATTCATAGACTGAAAGTCCTATTTAGAAATGTTTACATTGTCATCTAGAAAAATAAATTGTTTTGTTAAATTATACAAAGATTGTTTGCTTTCACTAGGTTTTTTTGTTACTGAGTACGAGCCCTTGTCACGTAAAACTTACTTATTAGTGATTCTGCGAATCTTATCCTTCTTAAAATTTATAAGAGATACACGAACTTCTAGGAGTCTTTTATTGTCAGATACTTTGCTTTAACTGAGGAATCTTCTTTTAATGGAAGAATTTTTAATCAGAGAGTAGGGAGTGCGGCTTTGTTAATTGTCCTCTCAATTGTGTAAATTTTTTATCGGACGTAATCTCAGGACCAGTGACACTTAAAACATTTATTACTAGACAGTGACCTACCTGGAGAAAAGGTTTTGATTAATTTGTTTGTAACTGACAAGTCCTGATTGGAGAAGAACGTTTATCCTAATGAAAACGAAATTCATGATTTATAGACAGTGTTAAGTGTCTAGGCTCGTACAAAAGTAAAAAGACAAGATTGAAGATAGCAAACTTTTTAAAATGTAACAAATAATTTATTTCTATAGAAAAACAAGGTAAATATGAGAAAAAGAACTTTCGGTTTACAAATCAAATCCAAAATGAATCCAAGAATAAAAAATTATAAGTCATATCAATGAAAAGTCCTAAATCAATGCGTGTTCGAGTCCCGATGAAATCAAAATGGAGGGCGATGACGTATGTCGTGAACTTCAAATTGTTGCTGTCAACAGTTCCTTGTTGAATCACAGAAAAATAATATTCCAGTTTAGAATTTATGAACAAATTTCGATAAATTTCTTTGTCTAAGAATTTATGTATGAGCACTAGCATTTTCCATGGAAAGAATCAAAGATTCCATAAGATAAAAATTCAACTAAAACTGGTCATAAAAAGATACCTTTAAGTGTTGAAGACTTTTTAGCTCAACTGGCTAGTTCTTCTCAAGAAAACGGTTATACAGTGAGTTAAGACAAAACAGATTCCCATATGAGGGTCACGTAGTCAACGTTTAGAACAACTTATAATATTTTGTACAGGCTAATTATCTCGTACTCTAGGTATGGCTTTGAATGTACTGAATGAATCTTATTCTTAGAATGAATAAAGAAATTGAATAAAAAACAGTTGTTTACTAGAACTCTGAATCAAGGTCAGAAAATATATACAGTGTTTCAACTGCTGGTTGTTTATCAGGTCAAACATTACTGAATTTAATTTTCAAAAACTAATATAAAATGCAGTAAAAACAGTTATCATATAATGGAATAAAAAAAAAATAAAAATTTAAAACTAACATATACATAACAACAGCTTGTTCAATTACTAAAGCTATGAAAAAAAAACTCCTTAGAATGATGTTGATCGGAAAATGACTTCTTTAGATGACACATTTTTTTTTGGTCAAGCTGTTGATGAGGTCACCTTTTCTCCTGGTATAAATCAAATGGTATTGATCACAGGGACCCTCAGTCTACTACTCATTATCTTACCATAAGAGCTCCGGTGGCCTAGTGGTTAGAGCGTCTGCACCGGAGGAAGAAGGTTGTGGGTTCAAACCCCGGCCGAGTCATACCAAAGACTTCTAAAAATGGTACAAACAGCTGCCTCGCAAGGCGCTCAGCATTGATAGTGTAGTGTTAAGACTGGTCGGCCTGGTGTCAGGATAATGTGACTTGGTGGGACATCATGATACATGTCTGCGGCATGATGCCCCAGTGCTAGACATCTGATTAAACTGTCACTCTTGCTGACATCGTAGCAATATGACTGAAAAATTGTTAAAGCTACGTTAAAAATCTAAATCACACACACACACACGTACTCGAATCATCATGACAAACGACACTCATTGTGGAACAAACACAATATCCTGATATTTCTTGTTTGTTTCAGATGTCTTTTACCTTAACTGAAGCAACGCAAGTACATATTTATTATTTTGTTTTAAATAGCGTCCTTGTGAGCAAATGGACACTACCTAAGGTATTTCATTGTGAGCTATCATGTGTTTTATTCCTAAGTCTTATAGACCGGAAATTATTATTAAATTCATTTGGCTGGTCATTTAAGGGTCATTCAAACTTATCACAAAATCTTGAGTAATTTTTACTGTCGAAAAAATCAAAGATGACGTTGTAAATACTGTAGATTTTGTCAGACATGTCAAATGGTAGGAAAACGCAGTCAGAAAATACCAACTGCTCATTTTAAACATACTTCTGCATATACCAGTCACGAACTGGCAGAGATTTTTGGCCCCTTATTTGGGAATAAATAAAAAATGAAAATTAATGTATGTTAGAAATATATGGGAAAGGAGTTTTATGTTTGTTATAGAGTTCTAGCTCTCTAATCCATACTTCAAAGTCCTCTTTAAGCTAAGTTTTATGGTTCTTATAAATATAGAAAGAACGTGACTTCAAGTTCATCCTTAATATATCCTTAGATGTTAATGGTAAATGAATATGATAATAGATATGCATGAGTTAATAAGGTATTCAATATAGTTGGACCTGTCCCACACTGTGAGAATTTAAGCGATAGACGGTGGTTACTTTGATGAAGCAAATCTTCAAAATTCAGAAATATGGAATAACATGGATACAAGAGACTTTCAAATATGCAGCTACAAGACGAGAGTTAACTAAAAGAGTTATTATTTGAATATAAACAATCTTTCCACATGTTTCAACACGAATAAATAAAATCTACCATGACTTTGAAATTGTAGATTCAACTAGTCCTGTTGAGAAAAGAAATTCAGTATTTGCTGGAGATTGATTTCATAGAAGCAAGTAAAAGAGAATGGAGTTCGCCATGTATTCTTGTGCAGACACCAGATAATACTTTCCACATATGCAAAGACTATAGAAAAGTAAACAGTGTGACCAAAACAGATTTACTTTCATTGCCAAGGATCAATGACTGCATTGACAAAATGCAAATGTCACTAAATTTTATGGTTTGAAATTCTTGAGACGGAAAGGGACAAGGAAATGTCTGCATTCCTAACACCGGATGCACTTGAGAACCAACGAAATGTCTGCATTCCTAACTCCGGATGGACTTGAGAACCAAGAAAATGTCTGCATTCATAACTCTGGATGGACTTGAGAACCAAGAAAATGTCTGCATTCATAACTCCGGATGGACTTGAGAACCAAGGAAATGTCTGCATTCCTAACTCCGGATGGACTTGAGAAGCAACGAAATGTCTGCATTCCTAATTCCTGATGGTCTTGATCGATATTATCATGTGCTCACTCTGGCTTAATTTCCAGCTCCAGCTTTTTTGCATTTAAAAAGTTATTTCATCTTTCAGGACTTCAACTGTCCTTGAATTGAAACATTGAATTGGTTATAATATTATGATGTACTGGTAGTATATAAATGGTAGTCTGATAACAGACGATATGTCCATACAAATTATGGCCTGTCGCATTAGCTACTTGAATGTGAAGAAACTGTGTAAGTATCGTATTTTACAGATAACATAAACTCTGCTTAACTAAAATAGGGGATTTGTTCTATCTTCAAAAGTAAATAAATAAAAATAATATACCATGATTTAGATATTCTCTTTATTTCATTGCATGTAATTATAACCAGCAGTCTCAACAATTTATATCAAAAGGTAATACTGATCACATATAATTTATAAGATTTGAGAATATTAATGGGAGCAACATTAAAATCCCAATAACAATCATAATCAAATTGAAAGAAATATCGTGTGATATGGATGACCATTTCTATTGCAGTAAAAATAGAGCCATACATATGAACTGAAATAAGTACGCTTTTATGGAGGCTGTTTAGCCCCTACATACATGTACTCAGCGCTATATCTTTGGCTTGAATTATCTTTAGTACAGAAATTTAAAAAATACTTATATTGAAGAAATGAATTATATTTTCTGATATTGTTACATTCAGTTAATTTCTGTGTAGAGAGTGTTAACATTTCCTATTGGTTTTGGAAGCCGATTTGCAACATTGAAATACAACGCATATTGCATTTGCATAAGAACCCTATGCCCATTCAAGCGAAACCACGTGATGAGCATGATACACTTATTCAGAACCATCGGCTGTACTACGTAATACATATTGGTTACAGGTATTTATGACACTATAAATAGTAGCAATTGTTAAAATATGGTAAAAATATTTAATACTAATTATATTATTACACTTTTAATTACAAATGTACGACTAAAACAATATAAGCATTGGGTTAGATGTACAACAGTAAACACTGGCCTCCATTTGAGGCGTGGTGCGGAAAAATTAGAACATGCACTATGCGGATGTGTTATCTCTGCAGGAGATGGTAAGAGGTGTCACGCTTGCAAAGTTCCAGATATAAAGTCATGTGCAAGCTATAATCTACCTGTCTTGGGAATATAATAACCATGTGCTGGATGTCTAAAGATTGTCGCAGGATAGTGCTAAACTCTTACGCAGGGTTACATGACCAGCCGGAGACCGACATCTTGAATCTTTAAAGGCAATAGATCACACTATCTAATAAAAGGCTTGTAGTTATCACCCCTATATAGTAAAGCTTAGCCAAAAGATGAAAGGTAAGCCCGCGGGGTAAACAGGGAGTGTTCTCATCCGTCCCCACGTTGACAAAGAGCGAGAGGGTAATGGGCCGCTAAGTTTGATTGGATCGGTTCACAGCGATATCCAATCTGAATTGAGATAGAGAAGATGATTACAATTCCGAGCCGAATGATAACTGTCAAAACTTGTAAAAGAAAATTTAGTTTTTTTTCTGAAAGGATTACGGATCAATATGGTTTACTCTGAGAAGAAGCCACTCGTAATGTGGCAGCAAACCTTAGAGGTAGATTCTAAGAAAATACAAAACTTTGAAAAGGTCAGTAAGTTATTTGCTCGATGTTTGCAGAATATTACGGCACTATAATTGTGATCATTTGTAGCATGTATACATAATTATTAGGATTGGTTTTTTTATGTAGAATTCCCTTTGTGGTGTTTTATTTACATGCGTATTTGAGAAATGACCTTGAGCCTTACGTAGAGAATTATTAGATGCGAGGCGGAATTATGTAGATTGTTAGCTTGCGGTCAGAATTAATTTTGTAATTCTCTGTTAGGTTACTTCTTAGTAAGCTAGTGAATTTATCAATGCCTTATTTTAGAATTTACACATGCTTGAATTGTAAATTTGGAATGGGTGAAGTATGTAACATTAGTGCTCTGGACGTATCATAGCATAGATATTTAAATATTTGTATGTACTTTGTACGAGTTGCAAGGTAAAGAAATGCGCCTGATTATTATGATATTGTTTAGTATAACGGGATGAGGAATATGTACTGATGTGACGGAATTTATTGATCTATGTATAAGAAGTAATTTGATACCTTGTTGTATTTTGATGTTTATATTACCATGCAAGATCGCATGGGTATCTCGATGTGAGCAAATGCGTAAGGTGAGGAATTTAATAGCTATTATCTGATGATAGGGTGTGTATGATGTTTAATGAGATGGCTAAGGAGAAAGATTGTACCGTCCTAGTGTTTTCACTGAAAGCTTTTTAAGGGACACAGAAAAGTAGGGTTCCATTGGGTCTCTCGTCTTCAGAGTCGGAGACAGAAATGAGACTGTAGTCGAGACAGTCGAAGTCCACAGAAGATTAGTCGTGGCAGAAAAAGCGGATGAGGAGGAGAAGGAGGTTAGAGAAAGACTTGGAGGAATTTGGAATTTGGAGAAATGTCGGGGAGGAAGAGAAGGAAGTGGGACAAATAAAAGAGAGAAAGGATACAACCGGTGAATATAAATACAAGAACAGGTCTAAATCAATTTCACACTGCTAATCAAGTGATGCAAAAAGCTTTTTAAAGGGTCGAACTAAAGGAGTGTAATTGGGAATTTGACTCGTTTGAATTTTGGATTGTTATTAAATTGTTATTCATTAAATTTCAACCGTTTTTGTATACTTAACCATCAATTCGTGATTATCCTCAGCTGTTTTGCCTTCCCTTGATGAACGGCCTATTCCACTTCAAAGTCATTCAACTCATTTATAAATTAATCTAAGCAGAGCTGTTTTCAAGTCTCCATCTGTGCAAAGGCATATGCCAATCGAACTCACCACTTTATTTCCCGGACCATCTCAGGAAGTGTCTCGTCCTTTTTTCGTAATCGTGTTTTCATCTGACACCTATCTAATTCAGCTCGGTTGTCGGTTGGAAACGTATAGTTAATGCAGCAACTAGACTTGCAAAATCTCTGTGATACTGAGAGGTCGCTCAAACCCATTGGGAAATTTCTCCCCAAGCAGTAGCTAACTCTAGAGCTTTGCTTCATTTATCCGATTTATTAATCTTAGTCACTAGTTTGAAATGGACAGTATAGTACGCCCAATTTATTATACCATCATAAACGGCCTGTTTCTGACATTTCAACTGACCGCCATTGAGTCTGACATGAGAATGTCTTCCACTTAAATTACCTTGAGCATCACTGACATCCTCTAACGTCATGACCGCTTGCCAGTTCCATCACCATCATGGGAAACAGAGGAACCAAAGATTCGCTGCCGTGTTTTCACTTTATTTTCCCTGATTATTAATGCGAATACTCCACGGGTTGCGCAACGTAAGTAGTTTGGTTGCTAAATAGAAAGTCATGGGAGATAGAGGCTCTGACCTATAAAAAAATAATAAAAATCCAAAACATCCATAACAAAACTGTTTGTACATTCGTCCTATCCACCTATATTATCAATTTTATCAATGCATTTAATATATTAGACGATATAATTTATAAAGCTGTAATGTGAATCAATAATACAATATTTTAATAATACTATTGTGCTATTTATCGTTTTCATCAGATGATGTTATTGACATTCATTTTTACTTCCCATGAACTGAATGTCCGCATATTTTGAATGCTCGACCCATAACATATGCAGAAATAACTGTTTCAGTAAAACTTCCCTAGTAGCACATCTGCCATCAAAACGATATGATAGCACTAGTTCATTCAAACAAAATATTTTATGTTTAAGACCACAGTCTTTAATATTATACGTAAAAAATAACTGTTTCCTCGAAATGATAATAATATTTTGGTGGGTTGTCTCCCATGACGTAGAGCAGTATCTAGAGGAGGTTACTCTGACTTGAAAAACAGTCTAAATAATTTATTGTCAGTAAAGTTTGTTTTTGAACGTTTTACAGCTCGGCAACATAGGTCATATAGTGCCTTGCCAATTTATCCACGACAGTAGCTAACTCAGGCTTATACGAGAAAAGGATTCGAACCTGCACCCCTTCAGACGCAAAGTCCAGGATATAAGCTACTGTGCCACTGTGACTGACTTTTCTCTCTGATCTTTGTGTTTTACTGTCAAATGTCGGATATTTAGGACTGCACACGAGCTTTTCCAACTCAGTTACAGATGGAACTGTAGCAGAAGTATGACGACAGTTAAAAAAAATGCATCCAGAAGTAGCAACGGTATCATCAATTAGTAATTAGGGAAAAAAGAATAAAGAAATTGTTCAATATACAAATATGAATATCATATTTCCATCCTGCCAACACATGAAAGAAAAGTAAGAAAAAGAAATGAAGAAAGCTAAAAATTTTGGAAATAATTGTCTTAAGAGATCTTTTGATTCAGCAAGATGTCCATTTACCTGTAATTGCTGAAAGAATTCGTGCTGAAGGCAGATCTGACAGACTTTGGACAACAAGTGGTAAAGGATGTACGACAATTTGGAAACATACCATATTTACCTCGAAAACTCCCTCATCTATCATGCAACGGTAGATCATAATGTACTCTGTACGATTTAATCAGTAGAACTAATTTTTGATCGTTTTGTCTCTTATCGTATCATGCAGTGGCAGAGCTGGGTCTACGCTGCAGAAGTTAGGCCTGAACTATACACAGGTATATACGGTAAAGATTACTCTATCCATTTGTAACAGCAAAGTATAGACCACATTATAAAGAACGTCTGTTCGACTGTTGATGTACTTGGCTTCGATGATTATAAGACCAATCAGATTCCTTTTCATTGATAAGCTCATTTAAGTAAGCATGGCTTCAATCAAAGTCTATCAATCGCTGCTAGTAACGTTTTCTTTGATTTAGAAATTGGGTTTATAAAGTGGGGGAAGTTTCCACAGACTTTTCCGATACGATTACTCTGTACACTTATTCAATTTGACTTATTCGAGAAGCAATGACGCAGATTCATTTAAGCCGTAGCAAACGTACATGCAAAAAATCTGCATTATATATATATATATATATATATATATATATATAGAGAGAGAGAGAGAGAGAGAGAGAGAGAGAGAGAGAGAGAGAGAGAGAGAGAGAGAGAGAGAGAGGGGGGGGCTGGTTTGTCTGTAAACCCTTCAATAAAAATAATCTTAGTTGGGTCAGCTTTCAAGTATGGATAAACTGTATATTTATATTATACTGTATTTATTATCGAGAAGCTATTGGCAGGCGTTCTCTGGTACCGATGTATCTTGTAAGCTGCGAATACGTCATAGCGTTTACTTAGCATGTAAATATATAATGTATTTCATTTAATAGTATTGACTTTAATTCTGTTTCTTTAAATCTTCTTTATACTCTATACCTGGTGAAAACAAAGGCACGCACTTGCCATGATGTGTGATTATTGCTAGACAGGCGCACACAACGTTACCTGTGAGCAAGATGGTAATAGTATATTATTTTTCCGTCCAGAAGTGCAATGGTGTTTTGAGATTGTAAGTAGAAGCATGTCATGATTCATTGAAGCTGTCACAAAATACAGAATAAAGAAAAAACCAGACTTATAAGCTGCTAAAGGCTTGAATTATACATTATTGTTAAAAGTTAGCCATGCGTTTTCGGAGGACGTTCTAAACATTTTTTGATGCTTTTGCTAATTTAGATGGGTTCTCATTAGCCATTCGTTTGGATTCCTAATTAATGGGTCGTTTATGTCACAATTAATCGGTCATTTTGGTAAAACGAGTTAGTACAAAAGGATATCACGTTTTCGTCTGTGACATTACATACCTACATAAAATGCTTTATGATATACTAAAAATTTTGAATAATGTACGAAACTTTAAGCTGAAAAGGTGTTTTATAATGAAAGCAATAGAGAAGCTTGTAAACTCCTCCATTTCATGATCAGGTCAATAGTAATTTATTTAATTATAAAATTCTATAAACAAAATAATGGCAAAAGATTCAGTACTGAAAACATTTTAAGTATGTGAACATGTTTGTGGTTCTTTTCGTCAATTTGCCAGAAGGCATTTATTGAATAAAATACGTGTTACGCTTATCAATTTCTCAATATACACTTGTATTCAACAAAAACTGATGCACAGGACCAACTAGACCTTTTGTTATGGATAGCTACATTCTATTAAATTTTATTTTGAAATAATTAGCTTATTTTACTGGATTATAAAATGAATATTTACTCTTAATGTTGTTATTGTTTTGGGCTTGACGCCATTTCTCAACACGAGATAGACTATACACGGAGGCCAGTATTGCTAGCCGATGAAGAACCCGTGAAAACCCAGCATTAACCAATGATCCACGGGAAGCTACTGACATGCTTTCTCGCATACCAGCAATGGTCGAACTTGAGACTCGAAGCCATGTGGACAGAGATGAAATGACAGTAATCAGTAAAGACGGGCTCTTTAGATCTCTCGGCCAGGATAATGTGGCTGGGTGGGATAGGACATCATTCTACTTGTCTGCGGCATGATGCCCCAGAGCTAGACATCACTATAAACTGCCACACTGCATACATCGAAGCGATATGACTTAAATTTTTTAAAGCTACGTCAAAAATCATAAATACATTACAACACATCACATTTTCATTTGACTAAGCTGTTTTTACAAAGCCATCTTTTTCTCCTTTTAAAGAATGTAGTAACGTTATCTTGTCCAGTACATGCCTTTTCGGTTATATCACCAAAATGGAGCAGTATACAAATGGAGAATTGTTTCATGTTCGTGTTTAACTCAAGTCTTGGCAAAGTGTCATCTTTCTTTTCGTAAACATTTAATTGTTTCGAGGCTGTAGTTCAAACTGTGAACTGTATAAATGAGTGTTTAATGTAGGCCTGGTTTTGCGGTAGTGTACATGACTACTTTTTTATTTATGTTGTCGAAAATATTGTTGCCTACGTCACAGAAAGGAACGGTATAAATCAGTTCCTGTTTACTACAGTACACCAAATATCGGTTAAATTCAATTTTTTGTAATAGTAGTAATATAAAAGCTGATTCTGGCTCAAAGACCTTTTCTGACCCCCCCACAAATATAACTCACCAAGCAAATATAACTCAACAAACAAATATAACTCACCATCTCGGAGGCCCTCTAATCCCCATCCCAAAATGACCTTTACCTAAAATCAAAGTGCTGGTTCTGGCTCGAAGACCTTTTCCAACACTCCAAACAAATCTAGGAGTACCGTTACCGCTTTAGAGAGGCAGAGCGAAACCAGGTAAGCGAAATTTAGACCCTATCATCATCATACTTTCTTTGATAATTATTTTCATACCTGCTGACTCTCATTGGTAGGATATCCGTCAACATACTGTCAGTATGAAATTAGCGTATTAAATCGTCCATATATTTTATACCACGCAAATAAGATCGTATCTTGTCAAGTAATTTTTATAGGTGATACTAGCCGTTTTGAAAGCATTTGATTTAGTCGCGAGTCGAGGTTCAATTGTTTTACACGTTGTTACAAGAGAAATACCAACGCCAGATATGATTAACAATAACGGATTTAATGATGCCCCCACTTGAAATTATACCAGAGCAGGTAATTTATAATGGTAAATATGATATTACTTTAAGTATTTTGTTATATTATTTGTAACATATTTTTCCACGCACCAAAGTTTTCCTTAATAATATTTGTAAGATTGCATTGACGCGTCAACATCTTGTTTTGGAATTTCTTTTGAAATGTGATTAAATCGAATATACTTTTCATTATACAATAGTGGTTTGATTAAGTGGTTAACTGCGGTGATTCAGCTACAAATTCCAGACACCATCAGTAGGACGGTGCAGTTAATCTTCTATTAGTCGCTGTCATCATAAATGTTTCTTCAGCATCTTTATTTGACACTATAGACAAAATTCCAGAAAAATCATCAGTTAAGGAACCCATGGAAATATAGTAAATATTCTAAATTTTGCACTGCTATATTTCGACAGCCTATATTCACCAGTGATATCAATGATATGTTTGATAGAGTTTTTTTACTGTGAGCATGTTAGTGATTTTGATGATACTGTATAATCAATATTTTAATTTGTTTGTGTGGAATTTTAATCAGATTTGATTTTTCAACGATATTAGGGATCCCACCGATAATTTCATTATTTTTTGTGCCAATATCAACGAGATTAATATTAACATTTGGTGGACTTCCAAACAAATTCATTAATGGTTCTGTTTATTTTTCTACGAAAATTTAAAAACTAGCAGCTTTTAAGGAAAAAGTAGAGGAAGTTTGGCGTTGACAAGTTCAGGTAGAGGAAGTAACTGCTAAACTTTTGAGGCCTGATACCAAAGCAATACTTGGCAAACAACCAGACATATCAACATTGTCCGCAGACGAGCTTACAGAATTACAAGAAAGAGGTTTGTTAGGTTTTATCGGAGAAAGATTAAAAGATGAAAATTTAAATCAATGCAGAAGATCTTGTCAGACACTTTGCTGATCCTGCTGCACGACAGGCCGCATTTGACTTATTAATAAATAACCCTCTTGCACTTCAGCACGTGATATCAAGACTGACGGTTAATCCAGCTGGGTTAGGGAAATTAATAGAAAATGTGTCAAAGAAAACTACAGAACTAGCTGAGGGACAACAAAGAATAACTAAGGCAACCATAGGAAAGACTCCTATTGAAGCGCATATATAGAATAAAGCTAGAGAAAAAGATTGGAAACGAATTAAATAATTTTGTTCAGAAATTTTCGATGAAAAATAAACTTGATTTAACAACATTCGGGAATGGAGTGATAATGATTACAATAAAATAGAGGGAATTTTGATAAGTAAAATTGATGATTTTCTAATGGCTGAAGAAGCACTTAAAGAAGCTACCACAAACGAAGAAATGCGTGATGAGTTTCATAGAATTAGAGACTTAGTTATTGCTGATATTTTAGGTAAAACAGCAAATAAGTACAGACGCAAAGAAAAAATATGGTAAATGTTGGAATTTTAAAAGACTACTTAATGATTATGAAGAAAACGATATAAAACATTACAAGAGGAAACCACTTGATCTGGAGTTAAAGTATTTACATCAAACGCAGAAATAGTCGACCTACTTATGTTGCTAATATTATCAAAAGAGGCTGGTAATTAAAGCGCAGAGATCGATAACGAAATTGTGGATATACTAGATCATCTGAGATTGAGCGGATTACTAACATCAGACGAATATGAACTTTTGCACCTTAATTTAATTTAATCAAGGCGATCTTATATAATGTCAAACAAATTATTAGTCGATTCATCGCAGACAGCAGGAAACAGCGCAAACATTTCTGTTCATTACAATCCGTCAATACAACTAGATCCTGATTAACAGTACGATATTGGACTAATTTTTTGCTCATCAAGGAATTATATGGCTAATATAAAAACTGATGTCAATGACGAATTTACATTTATTCCACGTACGTTTAAAGATTCGACATCGAGAACATTTAAAATTCCACATAACTGATTTAAATAAGACGATATATAAACTGATAACAAAAAGTGGAGGAATTGCAGACGATTTTGAAGTAGTACCAAACTATAATACATCAAGCGCTAGAATAACATTTTTAAAAATGGCATGGAAGTCAAGTTTTCATCATCAAAATGTATCGCACTACTGATAGGATTTCACCATCAAGTGTATGCTTATACTAGAGACGCATGTACATATGGCGGTGAACTGCCAGTAAACACAATACTAACAAATTGCTCTGTTACGTCTAAATCTTACTCAGCCCTAGGTAGAAAAGGACAAACAATATATAGTTTGTCACCAGATGTTCCACCAGGATCTATCATGCAAATTAGTCCACGTCAGGTTATTTATTATCCGATTAATCTTGAAAATAAATTAACAAGTATAGCAATGCAATTAACAGGCAATTAGGGTAGACAAGTAGATCTTAACAACAACATTGTCACGCAATATTTACACCTGCGTACGTAATAGCTTTAGTAATTTTGTCAGCCTACATTTTATAGATTAAGATGAGACAAATAAAAGTTTACAGAAGAAATATTGTAGGTGGATTGTTTGGAAACATTTACAACAAATGCTGAGAATATACCAGGAATTGTTCGTAAAGTAGCAGAATTGCACTTGACTTTTTGCGACGGGGCAGCTTCTTCAGCAGGCACTACAGTAGGACAAAATATCGCTGCTAAAATAAAAGACCAGAAACCACCGGTTTCCGCATTGGAAATAAACGAGCACTATCAGATATTGCGCCAACAAAAGAAATAAAACGAGCTATGATAGCTACAATAAAATAATATCTTGTGGTGAAGAAATTGTACGTAAAGTTGCAAAGAAACAACGTCGATTACTCCTGCTGTCTTTTGATTTTGTATAGCGATAATAAAATATGTGTCGGCTAACATTATCTCGATCCTGCTGTAGAATACGATTTTGACGATGATTAACAGAGTTTTGAATACGTCGAGTATCTGGATAAAACTCAAAGGAACAAAATAAAGCTGGAGTTAGAACATTTAATACAAGAAGACGTGTTTCTACTGTCGCATAAGGCAGTGTTAGAAGTGCGTTGCCAAATATTAACTACAATAGATGGTGATATTGCAACTGGTGCAGAAATGGCACTTGTCAATAATGATTGGAGCTTGCCTAAAAGGGCACGATACCAAATGACCAGTCAAACCGTAGACGGTATTTCAATGCACTTGCCTATAGAGAGTACAATACTTAACATTGTCTCGTTTAGCGATGATTATTCTAGATCAGTGGCCACAAACTTGATGAGGTTTAAAGATACCTCACCCAAGACAACAGCCTCTAGAGAAATTATTTCAAGTGGTGTTGTTCCATGCGGTCCTAACGCTGCTGCTGTAGTTGTTAGAGATTTTCGTACAGAGAATGCAGAGAATACCAAAAATTTGGTATAGCCCCACCAGGTGAATTTGCTGATGAAGACACCACGAGAGCTTCACTTATTGCTGTTTTTAATAATCTTTGCAGAACTCAATCAGATGCAGCCACAGATGGCGTTGCGATGTTAAATTTAATAAACAACGTTATTACTGCCCGGCACAGAAGATACAACATGGGATTTGCTACACAAAAAGCGTTTGCCACAGCATCTCGCTAAAAAACGTTACATGCTTCCGTTAAGTACAATCTTTGGATTTTACTGTGAATACAATAAAGTTTTTCGAGGACTAAAGCACATGCTTATTTTAGATCGAGCGGATCAAAACGATTGTATAATGCATGCCGATAGAGTAGATGTAGGACAGTTTGCTATTACAAGATTAGCGTTATGGATGTCAATAGTTTTTCCCTCTTCATCTAAAACGATGGAGCTGGAATCATTGTTGACCTCTTATAGGACAAAGGATACACACTTCCAGCAAAGTATGATCTATCAGACAGCAATAACTAAACCAACAAACTACACATGGCGTGTGACAACCACGCCCAGTGAACAACTACCTCGACACATGCTCGTCGTATTCCAATGACAAGCACGTCGTAATGATCAATAAATAAACAATTAAGTATTTGATAACCCAGTTATTAGACGACTATTTGTTACAGCAAATTCTAATCAATAGCCCAAACGTGCAATTGAATTCAATTCTGACGTAGACACCACCAGAAATATATCTCGGCCGTATGTGAACCTTATGGAAGCGATGCGAAAATATCAGGACAATGGATCAAAACATTCCGAACTACCTACTGGATCGAATGCTAATGTTAAGGTCACCTGAACACTTGACGTACTGCCAGCTGAACAGTGTAACGTATATGCGCTAGTTGGCAGTGATATATTCTTGACAATCGATGCAACTAAAAGAAGAATGACTGTACACGTTTAATATAACAAAGAGATATAAAACAATGAAAACTAAGTACACAACTCGAGAAATATACCTAACATTCAGTCAGGTTGAAAACTTTTCAGCAGCGGTTGCTAAACGCAGTTCTCTTTCTTTAATGATATATCCGACAACAGAGACTTCAAATAAAACAGTGGTTAAATTGACGCAAACTCAACAACAAATTAATAAACTCAATTGCAAAGCGATTGAAGGAAACCATTTGTTCTTAAACTGTTTCGCAAGTAACATCAATGTCAAAACATGGCAAAATTTTTAGACCGGTACTTTATGTAATTGATAGCAAATGTTTGCCAGTACTAGGAACACTTGGACTAGCGGCTGCGTCAGAGGCAATATCTGACGCGAAAAAGCAGTTAAATGTCGTGGAATCAAACAAATCTGTCGTTAATTGACTGCGTCGTCAGTAACATGTTCACTCAGTTTTATGTATCAATATAAAATAAATGTCAGCGTCAACGACAAAATCGTCGAAAAAAGAAAATAACAAAACACAATCGAACGAAACAAGGAGGGTTTATTCCAATAGCTCCTGTGTTAGCATGATTAGCGGGAACTCTTCTTCCGAACCTACTAGGAATCGAACATGACTCTACAAGGTACCAGACGCTGTTAAATAATTTTTATATCATTGAAAAATTGAATGACGTTATCGGATTTTGCCGTGTATTTTCTAAGGACGAACTCGATGACGTACTAGCAGGTGGTTCGTGTATTGGAAATATAGAAACGTTAACGGTGGTTTAGGCACTCACATGGTTGCTGTCCACGATAATAATTATTTTGATTCGTCTGACTTCCTACTAGAGATCTCATAAAATTATATTTTAAAAATTTTATAAACTAAATTATTCGTCTAATCAACTACAGCTGATAGGAACATCAGCTTGTGGTTATTATTGTATAATGTTTGTCCGACAAATGTCTCCCTAGGATTCCAAGTTTTAAAGTTTATTTTACAATTTGATAAGCAATCTTCTCACGAATACGATGAGGTTGCTGTTAATATATTTTGTCCAGAGCGGGTTGCCCTGACAAGGTTATTTTAGTTTGACGATTAATCTCATGAAACATACGATAAAATGAAATGTAATTGTGATTGTGATAAAGATTTTCGTATCAAGCAAGATAAAATCGTCACGTACTGCAATCACTGTGAGTCATTGACAGCGGAACTGACACAAAACCGAAATCAAAATGCGGTTGGACAATGCCAGGCCATAAATACACTGGACCTTACAATCCTCTTGATAAACAACTTGACAAGAACGATAATGTATTGCAAGTTTATCGCGAATTCGGTTGATGATATCTGGGCGATAGATTTAGTTGATGTGTCAAATCTTGCTCAATTTAATGTTGGCGCTGATGGCGCTCCAAAGAGGTAATTTTTAATTTTGTATATGTTTTTAGCAAATATGCTTTTAGTGTGCCTGCTTCGGATAAAAACGGGAACGTCGATAATTGATGCGTTAAAACAAATAATAACAAGTACTGACAGAAAACCGAACAAAATCTGGACCGATCACGGAGCGGCAGTTTTCAATAAAAACGTGATCAGTTTCTGGAACAAAATAACATTAACGATATGTTACAGGGAACGAGGGTAAAAGCGTTGTCGTTGAAAAATTTAATCGCACACTAAACGAACTGATATATAAACATTTGGCAGCTAAAAAACAAGCAGGTATATCGATAATCTTTCTCAGATGGTTGACACGTTTAATGACACGCAACATCGAACTATCAAAATGTCACCAGATGACACAATTGAAAATCCGATAATGGCAAACGAAAACATATATCGCAGACATAAATTTAAAGTTGGTGATCCTGTTAGAATTTATCAGATGAAAACAATATTTAAAAAAGGATTTACTCCTAACTGGAGGGAAGAAGTAATTGTAGTTGACAAAGTACTTGTAACGTACAGGCTAAAAGTTCTGACAGGGGACCCTATAACTGGCAGTTTTTACGCACAAGAACTACAAAAATCTGAACAATGTATTCGTTATCAAAAACAAAATGATTAGGAAAAAAGGCACTTAAAGTTTAGTTAAATGGCGGGTTTACAGCGATAAATTTAATAGCTGGATCCTTACCCGGTCGAGGAAATAATGTTTCTGTAGACTTCCTCGTACTCACGTTTAATGGATTTGCATTTCAATGGTTTACATAGTTTTATTTGATACTGTCTGCGATTGCTAGAGAGCGTCATTAAGTTAAAATCTTGACAAATATAAAATTGTATTTTTTATTTTTCGGTATTTCTGGAATTTTTATTTTCAAGAAGGGTTTTATCAGCCGCCAAAACGATTGATTCTAATTTACTGTAAAATTAAATATAAATAGTTTTGTATTGAGAAATTTTGCGTTATGTCGGTCAGCCGTAAATTTTTTTATCAATGACATTGAAGCTATGGTCTTATCGTCTTATTCGTCGTTGTTAAATAAAATGTCATTCTCAGTATAACCAATAGTGGGTAGAGATGAGTTGTTTGCTTAAATTTCAGCAATATGTTTTATCAAATCCATATTATATTTTTATCTAATTGTTTAATTAGAATATCTAAGGATGATCGAAGCATTACGTTTGCTTGAAAAGAATGATCTTGTTAGCCCATCATCAACATATTTTAATGCCCTGGTATTAATATTAAAATGTGTTTCCGCAGCTGAAATCTATTTAAATTTATATTACTCGTCTGTTTCAATATTCAATGAAACAACAGGTTTTACTGTACATCTTAAATCGACACCACAACCTAGTCCTTTTCTCACATTTTCCTGTTGGGTAATTAGTTCTAAATTTTCCAGTCGATTGTCAGTCTTTACTTTATTGATGTGATTAATAACCAAACCGTCGGGTATAGGTCTGTTAAACGTCTGGTAAATAAAACGATGGCTAATATAACTAGCTTGATCGGTTAGTGTTCCTCTGGCAGTTATCGTGAACTATCTCATATTATTCATAAAACCAAGCACATGTTTTAGTTTTTCTTCTTCGAACAATTCCCTGATCATTTACCTCGTATAAATCAAATGCCGGATGCATATGAAAATTATGTTGCGAAGATAAGTTTTCAATATTGTCATCAGTGACCGCGCCGTTAATATGATATGCATATTGTCCTTCTGGAATGTTGCCATAAAACAAAGTGTAAATAAAATCTTTCTTTAATATTTTAATACGTTTAGTATGATCACCTTTAACACTTATCTTGTAACTTGCTGGCATCGCTTTACCAATCGGTTGTCCATATTTGATATTTAACACCGACCCTAGCATATTACCAGAATTCAAATTGTACTTGGGGTGAACGTAATAATACGCTTGCTCGTTTGTGCTTGTCATTATACTATAAGGATTTTGTATCTCTAATTGATTTTGAATTATTAATTAGAGATATAATGTTACACTATAATATAGCAATGCTGAAATTACGTGATGTAGCCAATAAGAGCCTCATTGGAGGTCCTTCCAATATAGCGACTGCCTTCACAGGATTTGAGAACAGATATCGGTTTGATAAACAAATCTTGCTAGTAAATTTTTCCGCAGCAAATCTCTATCATTTGCTAGATCCAATTGTAAAACGCAAACTTGAAAACCATAAGGGTCTAAGAATATTAGTACAATATCACGTTATATTTTCACAAGTTGCTTGTAGCGGTAAAATCGACTGACAAGGAAATCATTACATTAATGCAAAATCAAGGCGTGTTTTGCTAGGGACTGATCTTTTGTTACTAGCTCATGAAATACACCAGAGAATTAAAAAGCAAGATAGAAGAATTAACGATTATCATTTATATGCGGAATCGATGGTAATAGATTATAGTATGTTATCTCAGGAACAACATGTATTAGCATTACCTCGATAAAATTCTCTGGTAAAAAATATAGTGCCAAATTTACTCGATAAGAAAGATTGTTTTACATTGCAAAGTTCTTAAACAAGCAGTAGATTCAGGTCTCATTTTGGAGAATGTTCATAGAGTTTTAAAGTTTAATCCGTTGCCTTGAATGAGAAGTTATAATAACTCAAACACTTCGTGATGAACTGTGACGAAAACTGATTTTGAGAAAAACTTCTTAAAGCTTATGAACAATGCTGTTTTTGGTAAGACGATGGAAGATGTAAGAAAGCGTTTAAATGTTGTGCTTGTTAATGATATCAATCGCAGAAACAAACTTGTGTCAAGCAATGATTCTGTCAGCATAAAAATATTTCATTAACATTTTTTACGATACAGCGACGAAAAACAAATCTAAAACTAAACAAGCCGATTTGCGTTTTAGCTTCCGTGTTAGATTTATCGAAGTGGCTCAAGTACGATTTCCATTACAATTTTGTTAAAAGTCAGTGGCTATCTAGTAGACTATTGTTTACTGATACCTACTCACTCGTGTATGAAATCGAATGTGAGGACGTCTATCAGAATATATATGATAATCGACATATGTTTGATCTTTCCGATTACCCTCATGGCTGCAAATTTTATGACGATACAAAATAAAAAGGTTATTGGTAAGTTCAAAGATGAAATGAACTTTATCAAATTGCGCAGTAAAATGTACGCCGTTATTAAACAATATGAAAATAATGAAAAGAGCAAAAGTTCTGCCTCGCAATTTTGTTAAAAATTTTATGAAATTTGATGATTAGAAGTACGGGTTTGATGGCGTCGTTAGTTTTATAAGAGCAATGATTAGAATGAATCATCACAAACTCGAAACATATGTCATAATCAAACGTGGATTGAGCAATTTTGATGATAAACGTCATTGCGAAAATGGATACATTTGCATTTGGGTACTGTCGCAAACGAGATGTACTCGATCTCATATTCGGCATCTAGGGTATGTAATTTTGTATGAACAAAAAAAAATACTGTTTGAAAATTTGAAAGTTACAAATAGATCTATAGCAAGATCAAGTATTTAATGATAGATTGCAAACAGTTGACAATTTAAATATATAATAAAATATCAGGCATATGTTTTGACGCAGCTCGTGAAAAGCAAAAACTGTCGCTCATCAAATATTATGACAGCTGATATTTCAATTACCTTGACCAGTTGAGCCAGAAGTTTCAGCGGAATTAAAAAACTTTCATGATCAGAAAAGTCAACATAAATATACTAAACTTACCATCAATTTCTATCGGTCAAACGTATATTTTATCAACAAAAATATCCTCTTAACAAGCTGCAAATTAAGAATTTGTTCGAATATCGTCGCTGTGTGAACGGTAAAGTTTAGTCTATACCATTGCGACGATAAAATATTTATAATATCAACAGTTGAAACGTTGATGACTGGTAATGAGTTATACAAATTTCACTTACCTTTGGATCTTCTGCCAGTCTGATGCGGTTGTGTGTCTCTAAGATTTGTTTGGAGGGATGGAAAAGGTCTTCGAGCCAGAACCAGTACTTTACTTTTATTAAAGGTCGTTTTGAGATGGAGACTGGAGGGTCTCCGAAATTTGTTTAGAAGGTTCGAAAAGGTCTTCGCACCAGAACCAGCACTTTGTTTGTAGGTAAAGGTCGTTTTGAAATTGGGACTGAAGGGCCTCTGAGATAGTGATATATATATATATATATATTTTACTAATACTGTAGTTAATGTACTTAAAAATAACATAACAATTGTGGTGCCTCTTGTCAATGATTAAGATTTTGCCGATGCTATTTGTGATTATCTCACGTGAGATTAGTGACGTCACTATGGTTGGTGTCACCCAGTGCGGTAATTCATAGCGTCATCCTCATTGACCTCCTTCCTGCATGTGCAGTAACTCATGGTATCACCCCAATGTACCTTTTTCCTGCACAAAAATTCAAAACTTTTATAGTCATTAGTGACAAACCAAATAGAACAGAAAGTGCTATCTTGCTACTCGTGGACCTGGGTTAGAAACTCTGTAGAGTATGAATTATAATTATCTAACCTGTATGATAGTATTATTTGTATTAAATTATGAATTCTGCTTACTATTATCACGCATTCTTCTATAGAATCCAGGTAGAGCACTTTCTTTTCTGGTTGGTATATATTTATAATTCTTTGTAAGAAAAGTCCTATATATCTTGATTTCTTTAATAGGAATCTGGAACGAATTTGCATATTGTTACGAAATGTAGTTTAATTGTGTGTGTTAAGGAATCAATTCTGTATAAATCTTTTTATTTCATTTTTTTTTCCATTAAATGTAATTATTAATATGATTATATTGATATTATTCTAATATGATGTTAGAAACATCGTGTTTACTTGAGTCGTAAATGTGACTCATGTGAGCACGTGCAATGTATGATGGCAAATTCGTTACAAGTGAACATTCAGGAATATCTATGAAAACAATTGGGTGATACTTGGTCAGGCTTTCCTAATGTCCAGAAATAATGCGAAATTGCATACGTCCTTCGTGGGCGTGTCATTCAAACAACGTATTAGCTTCGTTGTTTACAAGCTGAGGTATTTTGTAAGACGTTCAGAGTCGCAGTCGTAGTCATTCACAGTCATACAGTCAAAGTTAGAGTTTATTGTAACATTTTAAGAGTTATACAAATTCTATTACCTTAAAGAAAGGTATTTTGTGATAGAAGAAGTTGTATGTTCGTATGTCTACTTAGAACAACATGTTTTGTTAGTGGAACTAATTTTACTCCGTTTTTCTAAATAATTGTTTTCCTGGAGAATAACATTGGACAAAGACATTTTCCGAAAATATTATAAATTGGAACGGAAGAATACAAACTGTGCTTTACTGTGTAAATTCTGGAATTGTCTATTAGCCTTCGTCTGACGTGGTCATCCGCTATTTTGGACCGGAACTGAGCTTCAAACGGTGATTGTTTAGAACTTTTTACAGGACTTATGCTTATCTTTGGAACAAACAATTTGGATCATTTCCGTAAATCGTGAGTATTGTTTTACATAATTATTTTTTTTATGTTTTCTAGGAAATTACTTTTTTAAACAATTTTACAAAGCTTGTTGTCTTCACTCTTTTCTTTTGTTACTTTAAACGAGCCTATACGTAACAATATATATATATATATATATATATATATATATATATATATATATATATATATATATATATATATATATATATATATATATATATATATATATATATATATATATATGAGAATTAATCACTAAGTCGTCAAGCCAGTGTCTCTGCTACACACGAGTTCATATAACACCGATTCAGTGCCGTCATTTTTTTCGGCGATGAGTGCTTAGTCGTGACGGGATATGGGCTGGTGTGTGCAGGCAGGCGATGGGTGCCATTTACTGGACCTGGGTTCGAAACTCCATAGTGTACGAATTATAATTATCTAATTTGTATTAAATTATACACACACACACAGACACACACACACACACACGGGTTTTTCTCCTTTACGAATCATCTGAAAATGTACGTTCCTTCATAGTGTGACATGATCCTGTTACTTGGCCAACAATAAGTATCATGAATGCTGCCGTTAAAGATGTTAAGAAACTCATTTCATTTTACGTAATCAGTCCCTAGAAAATTGTTTGCCTTCTCATATCACGTTTCTAACAATCTTTAAGAGTGTGTGAGTGTAAGTGTGTGTGTGTGTGTGTATGTGTGTGTGTGTGTGTGTGAATGTGCGTGTGTGTATGTATTTATGTGTTGGTAATATCAGTCATCAGGTATTGCTCATTTTATGACATACATTCCATCAAACAAAAATCCTTGTTTCTTTTCGTAAAATAAAGGGGACATTTGTCTCTATGAATTTCAATCTCGGAATGTAAAATATTTGTCACTTTTTGAATAAAAAAATAATTGGACACCTAACATGTAAATGGTTAGCAACGGCGGTGCGAGGGTTTGAAGCTTCTGGGGGCAGTGTTTTTTTTGTGACTATGCTACAGAGGACAGTGTTTTATATTAGTTACCCAACACACACACACACACACACACACACACACACACACACACACACACACACAGAGAGAAAAATCCATATTAAGTTACAATTATAATATGCTAATAAATTGGCAATTACGAAACTTGAACAGCAATGCTTCATTAGCGACATTTTGTCAGCCTGTATGTTTATAATATGTGGCAAGGATGTCTAATTTTTGTATCTCCAAATTATATTAATTTCTTATGACAAAATACGATCACGCACCGCTGACATAACTTATGTAGGGTCTTTTTTTGTTGCTAGTTTCATCCGTGTGATACACGTTTGTATTATTAGCATGTTTGTTTTGGTATAACGTGTTTTTTTGTTAGTATTAACTTTCTCGTGATTTTTTCTTCGCTTATAACTTTGCATTGCTATGTAAGTAGTAACAACAATTATTTTGGTATTCTTTTCTCTTTGAAGAAACAATAGCAAATATAAGAGAAGAACTGATGACACGTGTGCGAATATCATTGTAACAACTGTTTTTTTTTTCTTCTTACCATTGTAATTACCAACACACCGACACTATATATATATATATATATATATATATATATATATATATATATATATATATATATATATATATATATATATATATATATATATATATATATATATATATTTAATTACATTCTCTATCATGCTCTTAGTGCACAAGTGTGCTGAAAATACAATAAAAATAACACAAAATACCGCCTAACACTACGTTACCTCTCATTGAAGGTCTGTGATATGTACGTGTTGCCTAGCGCTGCTTAATTTTAAGTTTAATCTACGTTTGAAATAAAGCCTCGCATTTTCATTACATTCTGTGATTTAATCATGAGACAAATTGACAAATTATACTCAAATGCGCCACAAAGCAACCTTTGATGTAATCATTTGCTTTTCCTGTCTCATCCCAGAGGTTAATAAATTGTACCTTTAATGTAATATGACATACTGTGGACTAAAGTAATTAAAATAAACCATTATATTCAACCCATTTTCCAAAGCAACAGATTTAACAAGGCGGAAAGATCAGAGGAAAAACAAAAATAATCATCAGCTAAATCCGGAAAATAAGCACATCGAAAATATTTTCTGACAATGTAAAAATAACCACACGAAAGGCTCAGCAATGAAGATTTTATTCAATGCAAAGCTAATCCTAAGTGTATCCACAAGGGGATGGTAATTGTTTGTTCAGAACTTTCAGTTGCCTATTGTTGGGGGTTTAATCGTTTCACAATAATGTCAGAAAGAAAATCGTGGCATTTATGAAAGAGAGGGAAATATTATGCATCAAGTAGAGTCAAAACAAATGAACTGCTATTTAAAAATGTTCCCTTGCTAACACAAACCTTGATGCATAAATGCAAAGAGACAGAGAGGAAAGAAAGAGAGGAGGAGAGTGAGAGAATGAGAGAGATGAGTAGAGAGGAAGGATGAGAGAGAGAGGAGGAGGAGAGAGAGAGAGAGAGAGAGAGAGAGAGAGAGAGAGAGAGAGAGGGGGGGGGGTAAGAAGTAAAAGAGGAGGAAAGAGAGGAGGAAAGAGGGGGAAGGTAAAAGAAGGGAGGAAAGCGAGACGAAAGCGAGAAGAGGAGAGAGGAGGAGGAGAGGAGCAAGAGGAGACTAGAGAGAAAGAGAGAGAAGGAGAGAGGAGACAGAGAATGAGAGAGAGAGAATAAGAGGAAGAGGAGAGAGAGGAGTGTGAGAAAGAGGAGTGTGAGAGAGAGGAGTGTGTGAGAGAGGAGTGTGAGAGAGACGAGTGAAAGAGAGAGAGAGAGAGAGAGAGAGAGAGAGAGAGAGAGAGAGAGAGAGAGAGAGAGAGAGAGTGGAGGAGTGAGAGTAGAGTGAGAGAAAAGAGAGGAGGAGAGGAGGAATATAGAGGAGGAGGAGAGAGTTCAATAGAGAGAGAGGAGAAGGAGGAGTGGGAGAGGAGGAAAGAGAGAGGAGGAGAGAGAGAGGAAAGGAGAGAGAGGGGAGGAGAGAGAAAGGAGAGGGAGAAGGGAAAGAGAAGAGGGGAAAGAGAGAAGAGGGAAACGAGAGGGGAAAAGAGGAGAGAGAGAAAAAAGATTGAAAAGTGACGAAACAGAGGGAAAAGAGAGAAGGATAGAGAGAGAGGAGGAAAGAGAGGATAAGAAAGGAAGGAAAGAGAGGAGAGAGGAGAGAGAGAGAAGGATGAGAGAGACAAAGAGAGAAAGACGAGGAGAGAAATAGGAGAGAGAGAGAGGAGGAGAGATAGATAGAGAGAAAAAGAGAGAAAGAGAAGGAGAGCAATGAGAGAGAGGCGGAGTGACAGAAGAGAGAAAGAGAAGTGTGGGAAAGAGGAAGAGAGAGAGGATGATTGAGAGAGGAGGAGTGTGAGAGAGAGAGAGAAAGGAGGAGAGACAGAGTTGGAGTGAGACATAGCGAGGAGAAAGGGTAGGATAGAGAGAGTATGAGAGAAAGGAGAGAGTGAGAGAGGAGGAGGTGTGAGAGAGAGAGAGAGGAGGAGGAGGAGAGAGGAGAGAGTAGGAGAGAGAAAAGAGGAGAGAGATAGGAGGAGGAGAGAGAGGAAAAATAGGAGGAGGAGAGCGAGGAATAGAGAGAGAGAGTAGGGGATAAGAGAGGAGGAGGGGTAGATAGAGGAGTAAAGAGAGAGAGAGGATGGAGAGAGAGGTGGAGGGACAGGAAAAACGAAAGAAGGAAAGAGAGACAGAATGAGAAAGAGAGAAGAGAGAGATGAAGAAGAGAGAGTGGAAGAGTAGAGAGAAAGGATGAGGAGAGAGCGAGAGAGAGGAGATAGTAGCAGAGAATAGGAGGGAAAGAGAGAAAGAGAGAGAGAGGAGAAAGAGAGTGGAGGAGAGAAAGAAGAGGAGAGAGGAGGAGAGAGAGGAGAGAAAGATCAGGAGGTGCGAGAGAGGAGGATAGATAGAGTAGGAGAGACAGAGGAAAGATAGAGGAGGAGGAGAGAGAAGGAAAAAGTGGAGGGAGAAGAGAAAAGATGAAAAAGGGAGGAAAGAGAGAGAAGGGGAGGGGAGGAGAGGAAAGGAGAAGAGAGAGGAAGAGAGGAGGAGAGAGAAAAAAGGAGAGAGATAGGGAAGGAGAGAGGAGAGGAGAAAGAGAAAAGAGAGAGAGAGAGAGAGAGAGAGGGGGAGAGCAAAGGAGAGGAAGAGGAGAGTAAGGAAGACGAGAGAGATGGGGAGAGAGAGATGAGGAGTGTGAGAGTGGAGGAGTGAGAAAGAGTAGGGTGAGAGCAAAGAGAGATGATGAGAGATTTGAAAGGAGAAGGAGTGAGGAGGAGGAAGAGAAGGGACAGAGGAGAAGAGAGTAGGGGAAGAGAGGAGGAGAGAGGAGTAGAGAAAGAGGAGGAGGTAAGAGAGGAGAAGAGAGAGGAGGAAAGGGAAAGGAAGAGATAGAGGGGAGGAGAGAGAGAACGAGAGAGAGAGAAGAGAGAGAGAAAGAGAGAGAAGTTGAGGAAGAGGAGAGAAAGGAAGAGGAGAGAAAAGAGGTGAGAGTGAGAGAAGGAGCGTGAGAGTAGGAGTGTTTGAGAGAGAGAGTGGAGGAGTGAGAAAGAGAGTATAGTGAGAGGAAGGAGGGAGGATGAGGAGAGAGGTGGAGTTGAGAGAGCGAGGAGAAAGCGAGGAGATAGATGAGGAGATTAGAGAGAGGATGAGAGATATGAGGAAAGAGAGAGAGAGAGGAGATTGAAAGGGAGGAGAGAGAGGGGTGTGGGAGAAGAAGATGGGAAAAAGAGGGGAAAGAGAGAAGAGAGGGAAGGAGATTAATGGAGAGAGGAAAGAGAGGGTAAAGATTGAGAGAGAGAGAGAGAGAGAGAGAGAGAGAGAGAGAGAGAGAGAGAGAGAGGACGAGGAGGAGGAGAGACAGGATGTGGATAACCAGGAGTAGAGAGCGATGAGGGGATGAGAGAAGGAGGAGTAGATAGAGAGGAGGAAGGAGAGAGAGGATGAAGGAGAGAGAGAGAGAGAGGAGGAAAGAGAGAGACAGAAAGAGAAAGAGAGGAGAGAGAGGGAGGAAGAAGACAGAAAGAGGAAGAGTAGAGAAGGAGAGGAGGAGGAGAGAGAGGAGGAGGTGTGAGGTGGATTGTGATAGAGGAGTAGATAGTAGGAGAGAATATAAATGGAATGTGATATATTTGTGATTTGTCGAATTTTGAAAACTCTTAGAAGCATTGGTTAAATGAATTGTATCAAAGTCAACTTAATTAAAGAAGAAAGGGCTAGAGACAGTTATATGCTTAATTTTATTTCATCTCTGAACGTCAAAGAAAATTCGATCAACGCGACGAAACTTGACAGAGTCATATGCTATGGTACAAGGATATGACATAAGACCCTTCCCAAAATCAAGGGAGAAGCCTGGAATAATTGATGGTTCAAAAGAACGTTAATTACGGCATGATTAGCTGTCTTGACAATCAAAAATTCTGCGGAGAATATTTAGGAAACAGTCGATTCTGATTGGTTAATAGGGATTTATGTGCGTAACTCTGTAAGGAATTAAGGGTTTTGATTTGGAGAAATTCTTTAGTCTTCAATCTTTCTTGAGAGAAGTTAGGGGTCGACTCCGGGAAACGTGAAAGACGTCTCTCGTGATTGCAATAAAGCGTGAGAGTTGTCTCATAAAGTAGACAAACTCTACACTTGAGGTTAGTTGGAAACGAATAAGAAACGGCAAAAGTTACGCAATCTTAGTTTCCCGAATTTAATATGCTATTTTATTTTATATATATAAATGTATATATATATATATATATATATATATACATTTATATATATATATATATATATATATATATATATATATATATATATATATATAAATATATATATATATATATGTTAAATACCTATTAACCAATCAGAATCGATTTACTTGCAAATGTATTGATGTTATGATGTATGTATGATTTCATTTTATCGTGTTGGGTGAAATGTTAGTCACGACATTTTATTCTTTGATTTTCTTCTTATCAATTCATTAATTGAATATTCATTGAGAGTTGACATGATTACATGTAATTGAATCTTCGATACGTTGGAGTACTTAGGAATTTTTAAGAATTAAACCTAATAAATGATGGGTAATGTTTCGTAGATTTATGAATTAAATCTCTGTCTAGTATGACATATCTTGAGTGTGTATTCATATACTAGTTTGTAATATATAATTGATCACGTAATCTATTTTAGAATAGTTAGATTTGAGAGGCTAAGCCATATGTAATTTAACACTACTAGATAGTTCAATGTAATACGTTAAGGGGTGTTAAATACGGGTGTTAAATACGTCTTAGCCGTGAAGTGGAATTTAATGATCTCCACTAGCATGACCCGAATTAAAGTCAGGACAGGCAATGACCGTCTATGTAAACATAGGAGTTAGTGAACTTGAGTACAACTGAATTTATGTCTTTTGTTTCTGAGCCGAATTAATGTAAAAATATAGAAATACTTGGAAATGTGATTTATTGTCTTTTGCGAGACATTTTGTTTATTAAGGGAAACAGCTTTCCTAAACGCTTCCTGGGATTCTGAAGTTACTGAGATTCACTGAAAATTCCTGTATTAATTCCAAGTACCAGAGGAAATTCTGAGCCGAAGTCTAGGTCTAGAGAGGATCGTCAAATCCAGGTTCGACTGGCAAGAGTCCAAGTCCAGACGACTAGACAAAGGTTGGCAGAGCAGGGACGAACGGAAGATTCGATTTCCGGATAAGATAGGTGATAATGTCGCTCATTGTTGCACTCGAAGGTCATATTTCGTAGGCAATGACGAATCGAATTAATTTTGTCGCTGACAAGTAATTGTAACACTAAAGAATATTTTTATTGTTTTTCATTTGAGTACATGTTAATACTTTTTTCCTTCTTTTGTAACCAAGTAATTGATTTCTTATCATTTTAATTTCTGTTGTTAAACTGATTAAATTTTATATTTGTTCATTGAAAGAGGGCTCGTTGTGTTTGTTTCTTCAATAGACTTGTTCAAAGATCTGCATTCTTCTTTCTTTCTATTCACACTGGATAAATTACACCGCGGTAGGTTATTCCCTTACAACGAACCGTAGTGGAAGAGTTTGGAGTGTTTTGAACGCCGCGGATTTATCACAATATTGAATCACAAAAATGTTGATTCTTTACTTATAAAGAGTTCTGAATTACTTGTAATAGCAAACTAATAAATATATTAATATAGCTACGAAATAGATAGATTACAATATGATTCTGCTTTTATTTTTTTTTTAAAAATATAACTTCAGAATAAATATATGCATCTACATTTGAAAGTAGAACTACACAAAAAATATTAAAAATAGTATCCCAATTGTTCTGTAGTCCAGTATAAATATTTCATTCCTTATATTCTGTGTAAGTTTCCTATTGAATCGAGTATATAGTATCCTTTTTTTAATGAAGTACTTGATAAAGAGTCTGATCACACGCCTGATATTCCAAACGTTCTGAGATCTCAATTAAATCGCCAAGTAGCATAATAAGTATATCATCATCGATCTGATCACAGAAATCACGGTAAATCACTGGAGGCATATACAAAAATAGACTTTCCATCAAGTGGTTTCTGTCGTCTAAGGTTAAGGAACAATTCATCGAAATGTGCAAAATATTGTCATGACTTATTTTGCCACATAAGGAACACAGTCCAAGTCTTGCTTTCATTCCTCCAATACAAATTAATGTCCCATATTCCATTTGTCTGCTTGAGTCAGTGTAAGCAACTTTCCATAGATGGTGCAGTTTTAGTCCTGGATTAATTTTTAGAAATCTACGCAATCATTCTGATAAATTTCTGATACACATTTCGTGTTTTCTCTCCTTAAATACATGTATTCTTGCCCCAATTAAGTTTTACCATGATATTTTGTCTGGAACTTTTCCAGTAAAAATGAAGTTGTTGAAATAGTCTTCTAAATCATACTTTTTGAGTACAGTCCTTATATTTTGTATTAAAGAATTATAGCTATGTTGAGGGTCAAGGATCAAATTTCCAATAGTCCAGAGGAAAACCTTTTTAGCAATTAAGTTTGCCGAAGTCCTACACATGCGACCAAGGAATACGAGTTTTTGTTTATATATGCAAGCTTCCATTGAAATCATACCCAAGCATGATATCGTAGATCCAGATCGTTGAAGAAAACATTGGACTCTTGAGGCGAAATATCATTGTATTTTTCCAGATACTTCAATGACTTGATATGACATTAAACCAGAGTTCTGAGCCATACAGAGCAGACGGCAATTTAACTCTTTCCCATACTTTCACAGAATCTACAGAATTAATTCCATTTGCATTTAAACCAAATGAGTATAGTGAGTTGGTTACACGTTTAGCTTTATCGCTTGAATAGTCTATACGATCATTTATTTTCATTAATTATGAAAAAGTAACTCCAGCATATTTTACTTTTTTTGCTCTAGGAATGTACTGTAACCCCAAAGTAATCCCATTTGCTGAGTACATTTCATCTTTTTCCGCTGAATGTAATCCATTTACTCTTGTTAGGTTTATATTTCAATTTCTATTTCTCTGCATACTGATAAGCTGTATTCCCAAGTATCTGTAATCCATTTAGCGTAGAACTTAGTAGAGTAGTGTCGTCTGCCCAAAGCATGCCAAGTATGTTCACCTGATTCATTGTTATTCCGCAATTAGTCATTACTAGTTCATTTATTAGTTCATTTATGTACAAGAGAAAAAGAAAAGCGGACATTACACGCTTTTGAATATCACCTTTCCTTAATGGAAATGTGTTAAATATACCTCCCTTACATGTTACACAGTCAATTGAACGTGTGTAGGAATGGGCGATTATTCTCCACATTTTTGCATTAATCCTAGCTTTTTTAATTGTTCTAGTAGTCCACAGTCTATCGAATGCCTTTTCACTATCAAGAAAACAACATACACATTGGAGTTATGATTAGTATAGTATATCAAACATTCTTAAAGAGTAAATGCAGCATATATAGCTCCAGCCTCTTTACAAAATCCAAATTGATATGGCTGTAGAAAGTTTATTTTGTTTAAATACTTCTGACTTCTGGTCATCAATATTTTTTCATACAATTTTCCCAGACATGATGTCAATGTTATACCACGGTAATTCACTGGATCCTTTCTATCTTTACCATTTTGCTTCTATAGCGGTATAATAATCCAACATCTATATACATTAGGCAAATGCTCATACTCAGTCATGTAATTAAAAAAAAGCAGTTAAATGTTTAACTAAATATTTTCCACCCTACTTTAAATGCTCATTTGATACGCAATCAATGCCTGATGATTTTTTTTTCTTTTTAGAAATTTAATATGCTGCAACAACTCTTTCTCTGTAACAGGATTACACTCTATATTATCAGTCTCCAATTTACTTTCTTCGTACATATTCTTCAATTTAACACAATCATTATATTCCTCATTATGTTCCCGATTCGTTGTACGGCTTAGTTCAGAAAAATATAGTTTCCATAGGTTGACACATTCATCCAAATTATTTGATTATATTCCTTTAAATAAAATATTACCACAATTTTATTTATCTTTCCTATTTTCCCTATGAGTGCGTAAAATTCGTATATTCCCATTTCTGCACTCTTTCTTATCTCTTCAAATATGCACTCTTTATATACCCTTTTCTCTAGCTTATGTTTTTTTCTGAAATCTCTTTTTGTGTCCTTGTAATTTCTTTTGATACTACAGTTTGTGCTTCTAGGTTTTCCTGCTTTGATCCATTCTCTGCGCGCTTTTCTCATATCCTTATGTGGTTTCTCAAGGCCACTTTTCTTCTAATATGGTTTCAAGTGCGATCTTAATTACTTGTAATAGCAAAGTGATACATATATTAATATAGTTACTAACTAGATATATTACAATATGATTCTGCTTATAAAATATAACTACAAAGGAGGAGAGAGAGAGAGAGAGAGAGAGAGAGAGAGAGAGAGAGAGAGAGAGAGAGAGAGAGAGAGAGAGAGAGAGAGAGAGAGAGAGAGAGAGAGAGAGAGAGAGAGAGAGAGAGAGAGAGAGAGAGAGAGAGAAAGAGAGAGAGAGGAGACAGGAAAGAGGAGGAGAGAGAGTAGGAGAGATAGAGAGAGAGGAGGAAAGAGAGAGAGAGAAGGAAAAAGAGGAGGTAGAGGAAGAGAAGAGAGAGAGAAAGAGGGGAGGAGAGAGTAGAAGAGAGAGAGAGGAGGAGGAGGAGGAGGAGAGAGATATAAAGAGAGAGATAGATAGATAAAGAGGAGGAGGAGCGTGAGATAGATTGATTGATATTCTTTTATTCCTCCTATTTCTGAAGATTTTTATGATTAAGTATAGAAATGCAAAATAATACATTGAATCACAAAAATGTTGATTCGTTACTTATAAAGTCTTTTTAATTACTTGTAAAAGCAAAATAATACATATATTAATATAGTTACTAACTAGATAGATTACAATATGATTCTGCTTTTAAAAATATAACTACAGAAGAGGAGAGAGAAGAGAGAGAGAAGAGGAGGAGAGAGTAGGAGAGATAGAGAGAGAGAAAGGTGGAGAGAGAAGAGGAGCAGAGAGAGGAGTGACAGAGGAGGAAGAGAAAGAGAGAGGAGGAGAAAGGAGGAGGAGAGAGGAGGAAAGAGAGAGAGAAGAAAAAGGAGAAGATAGAGGAGAGAGAGAAGGAGGAGAGAGGAGAGAGAGGATGAGGAGAGAGAAGAGGCGTGAGAGAGAGAGAGAGAGAGAGAGAGAGAGAGAGAGAGAGAGAGAGAGAGAGAGAGAGAGAGAGAGGAGTATGAGAGAAACGAGTTTGTGAGAGATGGGGATAGTAGGAGAGAATACTAGGGAGAGAAAGAGAGAGAGAGAGAAAGAGAAGAGAGAGAAGGAGGCGGAGGAGCGAGAGCGCGAGGAGAGAGATAGAGGAGAGAGAGAGGAGGAGAGACAGGAGGAAGAGAGAGGAGGATAAGAGAATGAGATACAGTAGAGACAGAAGAGGAGAAGAGAGGGGAAGAGAGAGGAGGAGGGAGAGAAGAGGATAGAGAGGAGGAAAGAGAGAGAATAGGAAAGAGATAGAGAGAAAGAACAAGAGGTGAAAAAGGAAGAGGAGAGAGGGAGGCGAGACAGACAGAGGAGGAGGAGAGAGGTGGAAAGACAGAGGAGAGACAAAGGAGGTGTAGAGAGGAGAGATAGAGGACGAGGAGAAGGAGGAGGAAAGAGTGGAGGAGAGAGATGAGGAGAGAGAGAGGGAGGAGAAAAGAGAGAGAGGAGGAAAGATAGATTAGGAAAAAGAGGAGAGAGAGGAAGAGGAGAGATAGGAGGAGAGAAAGAGAGAGTGAGAGAGAGAGGAAGAGAGAGTATGAATGTGTGAGAGATAATGAGTATGAGAGTTAGGAGTGAGAGATAGAGAGTAGAGTGAGAGTAGGGATAGAATAGGAGAGAGAGAGAGAGAGAGAGAGAGAGAGAGAGAGAGAGAGAGAGAGAGAGAGAGAGAGAGAGAGAGAGAGAGAGAGAGAGAGAGACTACATGAAACAATCCAACACTGTAAGAGATAAAATTATCATCTTGTTAGAATTGTTTACCAGAATATATTCATCTCGCTTTGTGAGTGGAAGCACAGTGAGAACAAATGTAATTATTACCCTAAGTATACGAAAATGTGTGTGTATATATTGCATTAGAGCTATGAATGAAATATAAACTTGCATGTCTCATTAATCATTCTTTTTATGTTTTCAGTAAATATAATATATTGGTTTATTTACATATGGATATGTGCATTTAGATTTCTCAGAAAACTGCCTCTCAACACCTGGAAAGTAGTGATAATATTCGAAATATCATTTACTTAATTAAAAAATCAACAAACAATCCACCCACCCACACCAGATAAATAATGTATACATTTATTTCTATAATTTCTATATACTGATATAATGTAAAATTCCCCTTCACGAATTGATAAGTTTTTAGATACTGTAATTATTTCGTCAAAACCTTTGACGCTGTCTTTAATTTTAATTCTTACTGTTTTTAACAATATATATGTTGAACTGTAGGTAGGAAACAACATAATTAAATACATACGTTAGTTAATTCCACAAATCGGTCGTTTAAATAAGGACGTTATTTTATAATTTTACGACTTCTTTCATAAGATGACGCCAATCAACGAGGTCCAATCTCCTTTGTACTGGTGGTTAAGCAACAGGGTCGTTATTATTTAATATTACCACTTTTTATTTGTTCTCTAAAGATCCAGAAAGTAACAAAAGCAGAAGATCACTTCTATTGTGTCCTACTTCTATTGTATCATATAAAAAAGTATTTCTCCTTCTTATAAATGATGCAATAAACAATGTTGTAGAATTGATTTATATTTTGTCTTAAAAATAAACACGTATAAAAGTCGCTACAATAAATACAAGAAGGGCTTGAGTCGCTCATCAAAATTTACTGCTACTACGAGATATGGACAAATTGGAATAATTACACTTGATACATTGTTTACTAGGATTATGATGCTCTTTAAAAGCAGTCGTCATTCATTTTAGCTCTACTGGTCTTGCAAGTTGGGTTTATGCGTCCATCCCTCTGTTAAGTTTTTGATGCCAACACTCTACTACGTTCCGATCTTTACCAAACTCGGACAGAGACTTTCTTTCTATGAAATATCGGACGAGTTTTAAAAAAAATGGAGACACCTATATCTGATAATATACTTGAGATTAAATAGAAAAATTATATAGTTTGTCTCAGTGGCGATACTGTGGGCGGTGATGAGGACTGCACCGGGTGACACTATCAGAGGGGATAACACCAAAATGACTTTTAAAAAGTTTTGAAATTTTGTGCTGGAAGGAGGTTCAGACACCATGACTTACCGCATATGACTGCCTATAAAATGTTTAAGTTTTGTGCAGAAAGGGGGGTTAATGGGGTTGATACCATGAGTTACCTCACTGGGTGACACCAACCCTAATGACACCACTGCTTCGTCTTCTCAGCACTCTAGTGCCATCGTTTTGAAGGTGATCATCACCAAACATGGACAGAGTCTTAATAAAGCTTGGATGAAAACTACTAATAAAAAGCATCAAGGTTGGGTTTAATCAAAGAACTTCACGTAGCAGGGGTGGGATCAGACTACCTTGGTTTGAGAGGGGGGTCACCAACATACCCCCTACATACCCCTACATACCTTGTCTTGTTAATTTCTTTATTGTCAAAAGCCAATCCTAGCATTGAATGTATGCCTGGATGGCAGAAATGAAATCTTTCAATCTAGCACGACAACAATAAAGTCAAGATGCGCTCTCGGGTTGCAAAAATGTATGGGCCGGGAATGTTGTTGCTTTTGCTGAGTTTGATGTTCATTTTAGTATATCGGCTGACAAGTGATGTGTAATTAAATAGCTGTTTAATAATAATAATAATAATAATAATAATAATAATAATAATAATAATAATAATAATAATAATAATAACAACAACAACAGCAACAACAACAACAGCTAAGAGGGATTTTGTGCGAACAAAGATATTTCGTACAGCTAAACAGCTCGACATCGACTTGAGGCAATTAAGAAATATCTCCCGGTCTGCGATTCTGTCAAGCAGGAACTACAATAATTTAAGGATTCTCAAGTGGAATTTACATAAGGTACATAACAGTTATGCACACCAATTGCGAGCCAACCTAAACAATTGTTACAGCAAAAACTCTCGGATACTGTTCTCTTCAATCCGCTCCAACACCTATTCAACCACATCCCGAAGTTCAACCACCTCCTCAACTACCTCCAAACGTTAGAACTAACATACTAAATACATTTACTGAGAATGGTATTGCCGCTATCAGGAAATACAAACAAAAATATCTCACTTTGGAAGTAGAACTCTATTGTAAGACAGAGAGAAATTGCTATTGTGACCTAGTCTTTGACGAAATAAAGAGAAAATAAATGTTACATAATGGTAGTGTTTGTATTCTTTTATTTACTGATGACTAATATTTTTGCAGGCTTTTTAAGAAAGAATATCTTTGCTGTTATGATTTTGTTAAGTTTCTTACTTCCATCAGATGTTTTCAGTGATATTAATTAAGAAAATAGAAAATACAAGCAGCGAAGAAGCCACGCTCGTTGTGTGAGCTTCTGTTAGAGTTCCAATTAGGTTTATAGCCAATGAAAAGTAAATACGTCATTCCACCATGTCACCACGTGGTGCGTGCACTTATGCCAACCCCGGGGTTGATTATGGGGGAGTGTGTGTAGAAATCTTTTGAGCGCAGAGAATACTGCTGATTTTGTGTACGTATGTATGCATGCATGTATATATGTATGTATGTATGTATGTATGTATGTATGTATGTATGTATGTATGTATGTATGTATGTATGTATGTATGTATGTATGTATGTATGTATGTATGTATGTATGTATGTATGTATGTATGTATGTATGTATGTATGTATGTATGTATGTATGTATGTATTCTTGTGTCTGCTTATGAATGCATATACTGCAAATATATGTAAATATTTCAAAATTACCCTCTGGACTTGCTATAATGTCCTTTGGCAATGAGGGAGTTCACATGGGGTTTGTGCCGTCCTTGTATATAATGATGTAAATAGCTTGATATAATATAATGCTGTGAATAAGCTACCGTAATTATGACTGGTTTGTTGTACCACACACACACACACACACACACACACACACACACACACACACACACGCACAGAATGTTTAACGGCGAATAACAAAATGAGAGCCAATTTTATTCACAAAACGACGTTATCACTTAATACTAATATATTCAGTAGAAGATATAGCAATTTCTAAAACAGGGTTACCTGAAAATCATGTTAAGTTTTAAATTAATTTTCTTGAGGCACTAAGATATATGTAAACGATTCTTTATTTTGTTCATAAACGTTATAACCAATCAACACTCCGGAATAGAAATAATGATGATGTGCAATGTTTTCATCTTCGCTTTTCAGTATTATCTGCTGATCTTCGTAGTTGAGCATCATCTCTTTAAACTCTGTAACGAAAAGAAAGAAGAACTCTTTTCTAGGACCTCTCTAATCACGAGTACTTTCTTCATGGAAGTTAACCTCAAGGGGAAACCTAATGCTTACTGTCGGTAGAAAGCGTTTGTCTGCATATAAAAACCATAGATGTTTCTATAGTCTCATTCTCGGTTTGAACATCTGGTGGATGACCTTGCAAGAAAAGCTCCTGATAGCACTGCAGAATGGCTAATGGTTAAGATATTCCTAACCTAAATATGAACAATGCAATTTGAAGAAAGAAAACAACGATCTTCCTCTCAATGAACAAATATAAAATTAAATCAATTTAACAGCAGAATTTAAAATGAAATAAACAAATTTCTTTGCTACAAAGAAATTAGAAAATGTACGAACATATACTCAATAAAAGCATCATAGCCTACAACATGTGACCTTGAGATCAACGATGAACGATGTCATCACCTATCTTATCCGGACATCGAATCTTTCGTTTATCCCTGCTCTAGTCGTCTGGACCTGGACTCATGCCGGTCAAAACTTGATTTGACGATCGTCTCTAGACCTGGACTCCGGCTGAGAAATTCTCCTGATGAACGTATTCAGAATTTGCACAGGAAATTGTCAGGAAATTTCAGGAAGCTGTTTCCTTAAATAAATAAAATATCTCGCAATAGACAATATGTCACATTTCCAAGTGTATATATATATATATATATATATATATATATATATATATATATATATATATATATATATATATATATATATATATATATTTACGTTAACCCGGCTCAGAAAATAAAAGGCATAAATTCTGTCGCACTCACTCGTTCACTAATTCCTTTGTTTACAAACAGAGACGGCCATTACATGTCCTTACCTTAATTCAGATCGCGCTAGCGGGGAACATTCAATTCCACTTCACGGCTAACACGTATGTGCCCGTATTTAACACCCATTGACTTCTTACGTTAAACTATTTAGTAGTGTTAAATTACCTATGGCTTAACCCCTCAAATCTAACTATTATAAAATAGTTTACTTGATCAATTAAATATTACGAACTAGTATATGAATATACACTCAATAGATCAATTAAAGGATACGAACTAGTATATGAATATACACTCTATACATGACATTCTACACAGATTTAATTCATAAATCTACGAACACTACCCATCATTTATTAGGCTTAGTTCTTGAAAATTCCTAAGCATTCCTATGTATCGGATATTAAATTATATGCAATGGTAACAATTCTCTCAAGGAACATTCAATTACATGCGATCTTGTCAATTCTCCCAATGAATCGATAATTAGAAAATCAAAGAATAAAATGTCGTGACTACTATTTCACTAAAACACTGAAAAATGAAATCATAACTACATACAGCATAATATCAATACAGTTGCAAATAAATCAACAAATGAAATAGCATATTAAAATCGGGAAATTAAGATTGCATACCTTTTACCTTTTCTTATTCGTTTTCCACGAACCTCCAACGTATAGTCTGTCTCCTGTCTGATACGACTATCTGGCCCCTTTATCAGAAACGGGAAAAACGTACTTTTTACGTTAACCCGGAGTCTCTTATGGCTTCTCCCAAGCAAGATTGAAGACAGAAGAATTTTTTCCAAAGCAAAACCCCAAACTCCTTACAAGAGTTACGCACTTAAGTTTCCATTAATCGACTGTTTCCTAAATAATTCTAGGTAGAATTTTTGATTGACAAAACAGCTAATCATGCCGCAATTAACGTTTCTTTGAACAATCAATTATTGACGAGCTTCCCATTTTAACCGGATGATTTTGGAAAGAGTGTTATGCCAAACCCTTTTACCATAACAGGTGACTCGGTCAAATTTCGTCGCGTAGAACGAATTTCCTTTGACGTTCAGAGATAAAATGGGAATAATCATATAACTGTCTCTAGCCCTTTCTTCTTTTAATTAAGTTGATTTCGGTACAACCCATTTAATCAATGCTTCTAAAAGGTTTCAAAATTCGACAAATCACAAACATATATTTTAATATCACTATTTATTTTCAAGATTTCATTAAGATTAGGAATAAGAATCAGTCTCCTCCTGCACTCTAAAACTTTGTTTCTTCTTCTGTTCGGGTACCTGCAAATTAATAAATAATTATAATGCTTAAAACAAAGTCAAATATAAACTGAGCACTGTTTAAATATTTAAAGTCAGATTAACTAGGTTTAAGGATTATCCATAAAGGATGTCTGCACAGATGGAGGGCTGGGAGTTGGTTAAATGCGGACAAGGGGATGGGTGGAAAGGACTTTGGGGACGTCCACAAGCTAGTATTTTTTGTTATGGTATTCTGTATTGAACAGCTGCTTTAGGCCTAGTGATTGCATTCCATTATATTTTGTTGACATACTTTATGGGTGATCGTTAAGTATAAATTATTTGTTAATTTCAATTTGCACGATTCATGCCACATAATATACATGAATGGGTTGGCTTTAATGCATAGGTCTCGCTCCCAGTGTCTGATATTGATTACATGACACACGTATCAGCCCTGCGGACCTGAGCGAGCATACAAATAGTCATCTACCACGGTCTGTTTAACGCTGTCAATTCTGACCGTACAGTGCCTGTCCCATGATCAAGACCCTGCCGGACCATGCGACTGCAGAGCTAGTGCCAGCCTCCCTTGAAGCAGGCCAGCTGGTTGCAGTAGCCACCACTACCACCGTTACCTCTAATATTTTCCCTGTGTGCTGTGTGAGCGGAATTTTGGAACTGCCGCATCTGCACGGCATATGTATTTGCTACCAAAACCATAGAGCAGTGTCTAATGCTAGGGGTGGGGTTAGGAAAACAGGTATTATATGCATATGTCCTTTATGGACAACCCTTTATGAAAATGTATGAAACATTCTTCACTGCACTTGTGCACCCTTAATATTGTTAAGCCTAGTTACAAGGTATCTCTGCACGTGTCATTTCAAGCAAGTGGATGGTGAAATCTGTTTATGCAAAGATAAATTTATTTTGTCCAGATATTTCATGTGAATAAAAGTTTAAAGTGGAAGCAATTGCCTGATCAGAGACCAATATGGATGTAAAATGTAGTTAGCTGTACTCCAGACTTGACAGTCCTGGGAACTGATTTTGTTTGCAAGTTAGAAATGCATCAATTTTACACACGCTATGCGTTGAAAGACAAAATTGAATCTAATATTAGTTGGGTGCATTCTTGAATGTTTCCTATATGGCCTCTTCAACTTTATTTGCTTTTGCTTTGTCATTATTTTTCAAGCAGGCTTCTGCAAGAGTAATAAAATATTTTAAAATAAGTTTTGCAACAAATGAGAGCATTTGTTGTAAAACTTATTTTGTTCTATTTGTTTTGAATACCAGCAATAATCAATGGAGTATTTATAAAAATACTTTGAAATGTGGTCTCAAGTTATTTCGTATAAAAGTAATTTAATTGCACTATGTGAGTGAAGAAACATGTACTATATCTATTAGTTTACAAATCTCTGGCAAGTCACATGAAAAACAGACAACGAAAATCAAGTCATACCTACTTAATCAAAACTCGGAATATCAGAAACTCTTGAAAAAGTTTTCCTTTTACGTCCCTTTAGACTATAATCTGACCAGTCTTTTTTTTACCCTTTGAAAATAATTAATTTTTTCAAGTGTCCCAGCACTTGTTGGATGCATATTGAGGTTCACAACAGTAAATAAAGGCTATAAATACGATAAGTTTTTTTCTGAAAAAAGGTCACAAAGAGTTCATCCATGTTCTGGCATGACATTGATATAATTTCTTCTGTACATTCTATGTCTGGGCCTTGAGTGTTAACTAAAACTTTCCTTAGGAGAGCCAGCTGCTCCTGCTGATTCTTAATAATTTTCAATAATTTCATAAGTACACTGAGCTGGAATTTGTAAGAGATTTATGATACTATAAGCATCTGTTTTGAAAGATCAAAATCACTGCTATTAACTCCTTGTAAAGATCTGTACAGTGAACAGGTTTAACAATGAAAAATATTTACGAAATGAAATGCTTTTTGTACAATTTATTTGAAAAAAATCTAAAACTTACTGTCACTGGAATCATATATTTTGTTACTCAGTGGATCTGTTGTTTCATTACTGGTATCTGTAAAGTTATATTCAATGTAGATGGTTTAGGTGTCAGAGATTGCACTGGTATACTTAAAAAAGTAAAATAAAATCAATCCAATGGAATCTTGAATAGAGTAGACACATTAATAAAAAAAGAATTCATTGTAACTATTGTTTATATGCACAAGTCTCGCATAGTATTTATATAATTTAATTAATTAGGAGAGCCAGCTGCTCCTGCTGATTCTCAATAATTTTCAATAATTTCATAAGTACACTGAGCTGGAATTTGTAAGAGATTTATGATACTATAAGCATCTGTTTTGAAAGATCAAAATCACTGCTATTAACTCTTTGTAAAGATCTTCTACAATGTTCATAAATAAATGTCCGAGCAACAAAATCTTATGCTTTCATGTCATAATCTTCCATTTCCCAACAAATTTTGATGTTGACTCAATGTATATGACACTAGAATTAGTCAGTAATATTTATAATGTCTACAAGATGACAAGACTATTATCAACTGAAGTGACGAGTCCGATGCGCATTGCACAAATGTTTTCGAATGCTTAAAAATGCATTTTTATTTACTACCACTAATTACCAAATATTTTGTAACAAAAAAGTTATACTTCCTTAGATTAGAATTAAATCCATGAATACAGTGTGTAATTGACTTACTCATATTTAGAGAGTAGTAAATGAAATAAAAGATTATATTAAAGTCAAATCCCCAATCACAAAACTTATGAATTAGAAAATATACCGCATAGCTCATGACGGATATTATTTATATACTGTGTATTAATCGCAAAAAAACCTCATGTACATAATTATCACTGAAAACATGCTGCTATTAGATTATTTACAACTGTATTTCAAATAAATAATTATCAACCATTAATTACCTTTAATATGCATTTTATTGTTTCACATCTATGTATATCTGCATATGTATACATATGTCTTAACATAAATTCATTTAAATTTCACTTGTGGTTTATTTATATTTGTATTACTTGCTACTTTTTTTTAAAGTTTTGGTCAAGAACGATAAGTCTTACGCTCTTGACCTAAGCGCGCGTGATTCGAAATGTTAGCCTAACTGAAGGCATTTTACCACGAAAGGCATTTTATAATATAACCTATCCTATCCTCGATTTTTTTTTCTTTCCAAAAATGTACCAGTGTAACAATATAATTTACCTAATACGAGTCGGATAAAAGTCACAAAATATGCTAAACAGTTAGGACATTTTATAAGTTGAACATGTTGGCCGATAGTCCCATTTTCTTTGTTTGAAAATGCGATTGAAGCGGTGGCACTGCCTCGCACCTAGCTAGAATGGTCTAACTTTACATCCCCGTTTATTTGTACCCCTACTAATTTCAATAATGAAAACGTTTAATATGCTAAAGAGTGCACAAAACAAAGTCAATTGAATTATTGATTTATAATTTATAACCTGACTGACCAGAATGGCACTAATACTAGCATTCTCTTGCACCTTTCATGCTAAATGGACTCCCCATACTAATACGGCACCATATTCCGTACACTATGGGCTAGTTTATTTCCATCAGATAGCATAATGGCGTAGTTCATCCAATTCAGTGACTGCCAGATAATTCCGTAAATTACCAAACCGTTGAGTTTGGAATTATATTTCCTTTTGTACACCTGAATATATTAATTAAACTGCTTGTTAAATCCACTTGAAAGCCAAATTTGTTGTTGTCATTCATTTCCTTTGCTTGTTTCGACACTGTATATATCGGAAGCAAACGACATATGTATGTACATCTATTGTCGTTCATACACCCTTTGCTGAAAATAGACTTGTCCAGGAATTGGCAATGGGTCTGAAGCATGTCCGTCTTTTATATTCAAAACTTCTGTTAAGCACGAAGCACGCAGAAGACGACTGTGTTAGGGTCATTCTGGTCAGAGACAGATTAGAAAATATAAATCAATGAATAAATTAAGTAACTTGCACTTTTTTCCATTATTGAGATCGGTAGGGGCTACAAGCAAACGGGTTGATATACTCGGACAATATCAGTTTGCATGTGCATGATTGCATCAGCAGACATCAAACAATAAGTAAAAGTTATTTTTGCAAGTAAAACTCGAACATTAGCTATTTAAAGTTCATACCTTGGTAGTTCAAAATAGCTGGAAACTGGAGATACGTATCTACCACAAATGCGATTCGGGCAGTATAGGATGAGCTAGACTTGTGTTCCCATGTACCTGTAATATCTCAAGGCAATGATAGTACCTCATGTTTGTAATCTGAAAAAGACGACGAGTAAAATATTTTCCTACAAAAGTTGTATCCTTTTTATATTGGTTTTGAAAATAAAAATAAATAAACTACGAAAGTATGGTTGTTACCCCTGACACTGTAAGTTAACCACAGCATTGGTACAACATTGTAAACACCTTATATATTACCTTTGTGAAAAGATAATTATATTATTTCATGTCCATTCTATTAGGATAAATGCATATTTGTAATTTGTAATACCATTTGTAATTTACTATATATTTTAGATCAGAGGACTACTTAAGATTATGTTCATGTGTGACACTTTATTAACGTTGCCAAAACATTATTTTCACACGTAACCAAATTACAACCATACAACAACGTTGTGAAAAAGTTGTGTGTTAGATGGGTAAACGTCTTTAACCCGGGAGATATGATTCCACAAAAAGTTACCCTATCGACTGTATCAATAGTGTGGCTAGTGTTACGAATCTATGCTCTTAAAATAAGTAACAAAAAAGACTGAAAAGCAGCAAGCTTTGTAAAATTCGAACAAATAGAAAAGTAAAAATGAAGCAAGGAGTTTACGGTATTTTGAAATTAATCCCTAAATAATCGCAGAATTACGGACACAAGTCCTAATAATTTAATGTTCTGGAAATTTTTTAGTAGAAATCCAATTTAAATTCAACTCTGAAGGTGATGATGTGCATGTGGAGGCCTGTATCGTGTTGTTGTACCAACAGTGTTTTGTTGAAGCACAGTAATTTATTTCCAGGTTCGAACAAACTATTAATCCCAGTGAATGTCTCTGTCCAAGAATCTGATTGTTTTTATGAGTACAATATTTGTCCAGAGGAAAAATGATTTGAAGAATTAAATTCCAGCCCAAATAAATTACTGGACACAACATAATACAGCTGATTCTGCCTCAAGATTATATGGCACGAATAAACAATCTTTCTATTGACAAGATTATAGTCCTCTACTTGGTTCTTAAGGTTTACAAAATAAAATGTTACTAATAATTAGCAGGTCTGTTACTAAAATTATAATATGTAACCTGGACTTTGTCAGGTAAGCCAGCTACATTGTAGGGGAATTCCAATAACCTAGACCCAGAGTCAAATAAAGATATTTATTTGTATCAAAAATAATCATGATGTTAGAGAATTCTAACATAGCGAATATTTTTTTTTAAAAATAATTCAGGTCAAGTAGAAAATAAACTTGATTTTGGACAAGGTTAAGTCCAGCATACAATGTTACATTATAATAGCATATACTTAAATAAAATAATTTTTTTTTAAAAAGGCAACACTAACAAAAAAATGCAAATTAAATATACATAACAATTGTAAGAATAAGCTTCGGTGTCAAGACTTCCCATTTTTATCAAGAAACTCTCAAATGTCAGCACGATGTATTTCACAGGGTGTCAGCTATAGTGTAAGCCTAATCCCATTTCCGTTAGTTTTTAGATTACAACTTGTACAACAATGAACATAGAACATACGCATTTACTGTACATGTGAGGTAATGACCATTCAATGTTCAGGATGGGACTGCGATTTTCTTTCGATCCAAGATATTTGATTTTCTTTTATCATAAGATAACTATATATTTTTAACTATTATAATGCATATCATATGTTCTGCTTTGTTTTCAAAGTGATATTTTTTCCAGCAATTTCAGGACCGGAAAAATGAGAGTAATACAAAGTCCGAGGCCCCATGCTTCAGAAATTTAAATTTGATGGTCCCTAATATAAGTGTTAAATACCGTAATACGTGTCATGGTATGTTAATAAATATCGAGGTGTACCGAGGAGAAAAAAATATTCATGGTACCCACTTCAACGATTAATATCTGAGTTTCCTTTTTTCTTGTTTTTTTTTTTATTTTTTCCAACCCACCTAATTCATGATAAGTAACTTTATAGTTTTCCCCAAATCAATCTGCGGCTTGTCTACATATGACTAAATACAAATACAGCATTTGCATGAAAATTTTTAAGATCTTTTAAATATCTTGACATTTTAACTATGCATAAAAAATCAAACAACATCGTATATATTTCCACCCTGAGTCCCTATCCTTTACTTATGTTAATGCTGCGCCATAATTTTGGAACCCTAAATACCTTTAGGGATTCAAGCCGTTGAAGGTCCCAAATTCGAAGCAACTGTAGCTTTTAATTAGCTATGCATATTTTCGACACTCCAACAGTTATCACGCATAGATCGCAGAGAATCTTGCAGTTTCACGTCGTCTGTAATTTCATTTTCAATTATGAAAACAGTGAAATGGTTCGGTACACACAACTGCAACATCACTATCACCCAATTTTATCAACAAAATTCTAAGCAAGAAAGATTAGAATTATTGAACCTAACAACTAGTACATCCTACGTAAATACATTCATGGAGAAATACATGAGTCTTCAAAATTGTTACAGCATATCTACTCGTGATAAGCATCGTCTCATCAGGTATTCAGTAATCTTTTTAGCTATTGTTCCTACTTCGTGCATACACTTTTTGATATGCCAATATATTAACATATCACTTTATCTGAATCTGACTGTTCCAAAAAGGTCCTTGAAATTCCTGCGCAGTATTGTCATTGCTGATTGACTGCAACATAGGAATTTTCCTTGCTCCGTCTTCTGGAACCTTTTTTCTTTTTGTTGTATTATTATAAACAATCTTGCGGCCATCTTTGCTTTCGAATGGGTGGAGGGAAGCCACGTCTGACGGAATAGGGCCAATTTATCCGACAGGGGATTATTTATAAATTAAATTAAGAGTATTGGCCAATGGAGAGAGTAATGGAAGTTCAAATTTAAAACTAGAACATTACCACGTTGAACCCCACCACAAGACAAATGACAAGTGTGATTTAATTGTTAACTTTTATGAGTAAATAAATTCAGCTCTCTTTTGATAATAATGTCAACAAACTCTGGTTTCCCAGCTGAGAGAGAATTATTCAACCACACCGTTCTTCCAAATAAAAGAATGTAAATATCCAATCGCATAAATATTTTTTGAATCACTATTGTACAACGTGACAACTTTATAGTCTAGATTTAGCAAAAATGTCTGCATCCAGTAAACCATTCATATGAATATACAACAAACTGACTGCTACTGTAGTGGAATCAGCACACTATAGACAGTCTAATCAACATACACATATATCTCGTCAAATGCTCAAAGCGAACTATATATGATACCACACAGAAATTTCCATTGGATATCCAGCGTTGAAAAAGATGTTATCAAATGTTGTATTGATATGACATTTTCTCTTTGAATTAAAATTAGTAAAACAAAATATACTTATAAATTTTACTAGTTTTCATTTTCTTCATTAATGATTCAATTGTCCATGATGCACAGGATTTTAAATGTGCATTGTATAAGCCAGAATTTAATGAATGCCATTCTTCCATCCAAAATCTTTCACAGAACCTCAAATGGGAACTGATTTAATACTAAATTTAGGAAAGTCGTTGAATAATTTCCAGATTTTGATAACCAAGGCTCGCAAAAGCTGAAAATTCATAAATTCCGTATTAAATCGTTACTCATTTGAGATCCTCTATATAAAAAATATCTTATAAATTTCTAAGATATCTAGAAAATGTTTTTTATGCTTTATCTAGTTTTAGAAATAAATAGAAATCTGTTTTGCCAAACCCATGAATCAATGAGGCGTCCTTTCCTACATGAATGTCAGGTACATTTTCCTAACAAAATAAAACTTTGAAATTAATCTAATTCCTTGATGAGGAGCAAAATTTCCTTGTTTTATTTTAATCATATACAAACTGATCTTTAAATCATATACATAATATTTTTCATTTAACTATAAAATGATATCCATTCGATGTAAATTCATAGCATCCGTGTCATTCTTTTTGTGAGTTTCAGTCTTTTGTGAGTATTTTAAATTGTTATTTTTTATATAGAAAGAAACCAGTTTGTTTGCGAGAATCGATAGATAAAACATAGTCAAATCTGCCGATATCCACCGAAGCAGTATCTTTTTTGAAAACTGAATGCAGTATATTCCCACAAGATGTTAATGGCGTATAATATTATTCACGTTCACTCTTGTATTTATTACTGGCATACACACATATAGCAATTTGACATCGTGATAGCTATTGTTAGGATAGGAACGCCTCCCCAAGGGTATTGTCGTAAAACTTCCGTCAGTGTTGTTGTGGGTTTAACGCCAGTTTTCATCACACGATAGGCTAAACATGGCGGTCAGCATATTTTGTGGAGGAAGAAACCGGAAATAAATTAGTTTTAGTCAACACCCTTCATATCTGTCAGACCGACCCCAAATAATATACGATGGAACATGCTAAATTAGGACATTAGTACAAACTCTGATGAAAGAACTGAGTTGCCAACAAAAATACTGTGTCTCCTTGGGAAAAAATTTAAGTCATAATTTAAAAACAAAATATGCAAAAGGATTTGCAAAGAATGTATTAAAATGATCGATCCCCAAACATAGTTTGCCCATATTCGATTAGCTTATTCTAAAACCGTCAGCATATACCATCGAAATTTGATCATATAATAACATATTTTTGTCAAGGTAAGGGAGAAAAAAAAAGAATTCAGAAGGAAAGAAAGAAAGAAAAATAACAAACGGACACAAACGCGCGCGCGTTTGTGTGTGTGTGTGTGTGTGTGTGTGTGTGTGTGTGTGTCAAAATTTGGTTTATATGTTGCCTGTTGAATCGCGTACAAGACGGCTCGCCGACGAAATGCTTCCCGTGGAGATACTTTCGACGCAAATGAATTTAAAGCTAGTCGCTACAACAACATTGCTACTACTACAACTACTACTGCTGCTACTACTACTTCTGCTACTACTACTACTATTAATAATAATAATAATAATAATAATAATAATAATAATAATAATAATAATAATAATAATAATAATAATTTTTATAATAATTTTTATAATAATAATAGTAATAATAATAATAATAATAATAATAATAATAATAATAATAATAATAATAATAATAATAATAATAATAATAATAATAATAATAATAGCAAACACAATAACAGCAATATCAAATTTGGATGAATCTGATTAGGAAGAAGACAATAACGAAAAAAAGAATTATAAAAACAACAATTAACAACATCAAAAATTGTTTTTTTTTTCTTCTCTTTATTAAATTATGTTGTTATGTTTGGAAACAATACGTGTACACGCTGTAAAGACATACAAATAAAAAGACAAACAATACGTGTACACGCAGTTCAGACATACAAATTAAAAGATAAAGAATACATGTACACGTTGTATAAACATACAAATAAATAGACAATACGTGTACACGCTACAAAGACGCACAAAACAAAAGACAAACAATACATATAAACGTTGTAAAGACATACAAATAGAAAGACAAACAATACGCGTACACGCTGCAAAAACATACAAATAAAAAGACAAAATATACTTGTGCACACTGCAAGACATACAAATAAATATACAAAAAGCAGATATTAAAAGTTGTAGAGGGACAAAACATTATATATTTATGCTGTGAGAAAATGGTGGAGAAATTTGCAATAAAGCTGCCAACTAGCACTTTAGATGTCGAGATGATTTCATACTTGTACTTATTATTTTATTTGCAGGCAATTGCTAAGGGCTAATTTAGTTTTCTAAATCTGTTTTATATTTCCAATAATCAAGTGATTCTGTTGATATTTGTCTTTCAAATAAAAGATAAATCATCCATAAAATTTTCAATAAAAGTGCCAATTTCTTCTCTACTAGGTCATTAAAAAACATAAAGTGCTATACTATCATATTTGGTGTAAAAGTAGCCGGAGGTGGACGGTTAACGTATTTCCTCCTTACCTGTGACGTCTATTATAAAAGTGTGTAACAATTTGTTAGTTTCAGTTACCGTGGTCGGTGTAAGGGATATTTTGAATAGTGAAGAGGATCCACAAATTATTACTGCATGGGTGAGTATGAAGAACATTTTTTAAAAACCCAATACTAATAAATAATAAAATAATAATTAATAATTTTATTTAATAATAATAATAATAATAATAATAATAATAATAATAATAATAATAATAATAATAATAATAATAATGTTAAATTAATTAAATTAATAGCAATGTCAAAAATGACCAAAATGAAAACGCAATGATTATATTCATTATTGATAATAATAATAATAATAATAATAATAATAATAATAATAATAATAATAATAATAATAATAATAATAATAATAATAATGATCAAGCATTTATTTTCTCATTATTAGTGCTTATTTCTTGTTTTGGTTTATTTATTTACTTATCATTCTTGCTTTATGGCTGATATTACTAATATTTTGGGGGGCACGAGTGGACGAGTGTTCTAAAGCGCTCACTGTTACGGATCACTGCCGTCTCATCTTTCTGCGTGGGTTCGAGTCTCGGACTCGGCCAAAGTGGTACGTGAGAAAGCATGCTAATATTTTCTCGTGTTTCGGTGGTTCTTTCCGGGATTTTCCCGGGAACTTCCTCCACCATTTATACTGGCCCCTATATAGCCTATCTTGTGCTGAAATGGCGTGAAACTCTACTACTACAACAACAACTGATGATTTTAGGGCCATGGGTGGCCGAGTAGTCTACAGCGCCCACCTTTACCAATCATTGTCATCGCATCTCTGTCCTCATGGATTCGAGTCTCGAGCTTAGCCAATGTGGGCATTCGAGAAAGCTTGCCAGTACCATCAGGTGGGTAAGTGGTTCTTACAGGGGTAAAACTATGGAGTTAGTTCTTGCTGTCATGAATTAGATTCTAACGAGAGATTGATATTAGTTTTATTTGGAAAGACGACGTCAACAACTTGTAAATTTTATGCTTAAACTCGAAAGAGTTGTACAATATGAATGTGTTTTTTGGTAAATCACAACTGCAAAACCTATGTCGATGTAACCTATTATCTCGTGATCTTCCGCTTTTACGATTTGTACTCTCAGTAAAAATTATATAAATTAATAGAATGTTGAATAGTTACTTTCAAAGAAACTGATATTGCGTTTAATATATTTTCTCAATACTTTGAAATTGGCCATGTGAATCAAATAATGTATTTAATTAAAATTTGTAATTAGTACACGTGTTTCTACGTAGAATTACAAATCTCTGGATTCTGTTCGTGTTTGTTACATGCACGTAATAGGTTTGTAAACAATGCGGAATTCACGTGCAAAGTGTTACAAGAAGGCCAGGAGTACATGTTTCTGTCATTGGGGCTCTGTTGGGAATTCATTTTTTCATCAGATATATTGCAGTGAATTACTTTACACATCATGTATATTTAGTAGGCACTCACAAATCAAGAGCATGTTTGTGTTCAAGTTATTCTCAAGGAATTAACTTTTGTATTTCAGTGATTTTGAGACCTACATTTTCTTTGTATGTAAATTAATAAAAATATAAGGACTTTTTTATCGAAACCCTTTACATGCCCCATTGTATGCATATAACACCTGTTTATTGTGAGTAGATCTCTAGCACTAGCATATCTCAAGCAATATTCGCTCAAAGTAGTGACCAGACGGACGGTCGCAGAACACTCGAACAATAAACTGACTTGAATTGAAATTCCAGAATCATGGATACTGCATCAGCCACATCAAATGGACACCGGAGAAGACCTCATGATAGGTTCATCCCCTTTCGGCCCAATCTGAACGTAGAGGAGTCCCATGCCAAGTTATTTTCCCCCACCCCAAACCAAAAAGAAAGCGTACCGGGTCAGTATCGCCAAAGTGGGGCCAAAGGCTATTGGAGACTTCTGTCCGATGCCTTTCATGAGAGGGACCCAAGAATTCTACCAATGACTCCAACTAAAACTACACTAGCTAGTAAGTGTACTCCTCAGTAACGATTTTTATCTGTATATAATTATCAGGATTAAGCGATATTGGTAATGCACAATACAGTACAGGTGGGTGGGTGTGGTTGTCGAATTGTGAAGAAATGGCTAAAAATTGTGACAATAGTTATGTCACATTTATTTCAATCAAAATCATGAACCGTTTAGCAATGTGTGTATGAAATAATAACTTGTAATTAAAAACAGTCCCATCCATTTTTGTCAACAGACATTGATGCTGTGTACAGCAAGATGGAGTATGTATGTAATGAAAATAAAAATGCCACCAACACTTACGAATAATCCATTTCGTAGCCAGGAGGAAAAGATTTTGAATAAACTTGGAGAAATTGAACATTAGATGTTTGATAATGTTTACAAATAAAATGGGTTCTAGTTCATCCTGAACAACCTTGACAAAAGTTCCTAAAATAAAGGCACGAAGACCTGTTTTGGACATTAGCAGCATTTATGACGAATATAATAAAATTTTCCATGTAAATTTGGTAATAATAATAAGACAATTTTAGTCCCAGTTATTATGATGGTTTACAATTTCAAGTGTCTGGAATGTTCATATTCTCTGCTATTGGACTATAGTTAGAAATTAAGTATTCTGATTATATTAATTAATGAAGCTTGAGTTTAAATCTCCTCGTTTTTAGCATAATAATAAAGGGTTTAAGGCAAATTGAACGAAATCTAAGACTTTGATATATTTTCCTTTATACAGACCACCAACAATATTCAATGTCCCTTGTATCCAGCCTTCTAAAGCATACATGTCTTTGCTTATGACCACATTGTACAACGATCAGAACTAATCGAACCAGTGTTAAAATGTCATACACAAAACGAACATAAGTAACTAGTTATCATTATTATAGAAAATGTCACTGATTCATCACTAATGTGTGTAACTAATTGTGCAAATAAGTGTCAACTATTTCCCTACAAGTGGCCTATTCGATATACCCTAGAATCCAATGTAGGAAAGCACATGGATAATTAGATGAATATAGGTCATATATACCATCATTAAGCATGTTGCCCAATACTTAACATTATTGATTAGTGACAATAGTGATATCCACCAGAACTAAAAGAATTACTATCTTTTACACAAAGTATACAATTGTTCGTATATCTTACCTGCTATGTCATTTTCTTAGTTGCCTTCTTACATTAACAGAAACGCATACCATAAGTACAAAAGTTCTCATATAGGATTCCATATATATCCCATTTGTGCACACCTTTTATTATATTATAAATAGTTAATGGCATTATCTTTAGACGGATATTAAGAACAATAGACTCGTGATGTGATTATGATTTTTAACGTGGCTTTAAAAAATGTTCAGTCATATCGCTAAGATGTCTGCAGTGTGTCAGTTTATAGTAATGTCTAGCACTGGGGCATCATGCCGGAGACATGTAGCATGATGTCCCACCCAGTCACATTATCCTGACACCAGGCTGACCAGTCCTAACACCAACTTCCTAATGCTGAGCGTCAAGGGAAGCAGCTGTTATTACCATTTTTGCAAGTCTTTGGTATGACTTGACCTGGAATCGAACCCATGACCTACCGCATCCGAGGCGGACGCCCTAACCACTAGGCTACCGGAGCCGTTCAGACTGGTGATATCTGAAGACATAAACTTTGGCAGATTAGGTTCGTGCGGTAAAAGAGGATGAAGTTGTAGTATGAAAAGTCCATTCTTGACCTAGTGCTCTCTTTGTGGCCCGTTCACCCGTCATCGACTCTACCCACAAGATAATTTGGTCCACACTCTAGCGTTGCCTTTTGGTCACTTTTAATTACATCCCACGGGAGTATAAGCACAAATGTGATGTAGCGTGATCCAGTAATGAGGGGAAGAGTCTTGTCCGGATGTAAGGGCCACAAAGAGTACCAATGGATGCAAAAATCTAGCCTTTGATACTACTCTGTTGTCACTAAAAAGGAAATTCTGCAGAGAGAAGTACTACTTCAGGCAAGCCAATACATATGATCAATATCTAACTTTGCATACGAGCCCAGGAAATCAGTGACTGTAACGGGTAGCAGCTAATGTGTTTCTATCAATACTTAAGCCTTTTGTTTACTGTTTCTGTCTGTAAATCTGCTTTTTTTTCTTGTTCTCGTAATTGTTTGTGATTTTCTATTTCTGTCAATATAATCTCAAACTTTGGCCGCACTGATTCTTTATCTTTAATTGCAATCGACTACAATTTACAATGGAGATGGATATTTTACAAGTAATTCGGAGTATACATGTATTCGTAATGCAATCGCATCGAATCTAATTTGCTAGCACCACCAGAGACAACCAGTTACTATTAATAAATCACCGAAAATGTCAACTGCTGCACCTACGATTGCTAATGTTGTCCTGATTCCAGTCATACCAAGACCAACGGTTACTTCCGCAGCAAGAGTGCAAATAGCATATACGATTAAATACGCTTATTTATATTGCACAATTAGAGTGGTTCTCATGTTCATACCACTTCACAGCTGTTGTTACGTTTAGATTATTTTTTCACGCTGGTAAAATTGAGGTTCCGTCATAGTTTTATTAATGATACAATCGCGTATTTTAATTGCACGACAGGTAGCCCTCGTCCAGTCTTATATTCTCGCGCAGTCTCAATGCGTACGCGCAATTCTGATCAATTATTCCTTTCTACTGACACAATTGTCATGAGGTTATAGAAAACAACCTACCTCGGGAAAACTTAAATCTGCTACTGTGCGTGCTGGTGGTCTCTCACCCTTCTCTTTAAAAAAAACCTGATTACTTCAGAACATATAATGATCGTCTTTGCCCAACATATGTTACCCGAACAATCCGTGCTGAATAAGTCCAGACCTTTATTTTCTTAGTTGAGTTAGTATTGGTTTAAAATATTCGATGGTGAACATAGCTTGGGTAGATACGTAGGTAAATACCACTACACCATTGTAGAAACTATCCCGGAGTACTTTTGCATCCAATGCTGAAGTTAAAGCTTCGGCGTTTTCATGTGCATGTGCTATGATTCCAAGCTGGCCTCGAGTTGCTTGTGGCATATCAGATGATTCCAAATATAGATTTCTACCTGACCCTTAGCAAAATTATGATACAAGAGTTTGGTAATAAAACTTTAAACGCATATATTCATCGACAAGTGTAGCAAAACTGTTATTGATGATAACGTCTGCTGCTAGCAGATCCAACACCCCGTCAGTACATTCTGCAACCGTATCACGTTGGTTACATCTGATTACTAGTATACAATGAGAAAAATCTCATTTTAAACACAAACACCAAAAACAATTAAGTACCCGTCAGGATAAATGTTGAATGCTTCAATTGATTTTCATCTCTGGTGACTAAAGATGTGCTGACAATGCAATTGTGTAAAATTTATAAACTTCACTGTCTGTCCTGGTCAAAATGTATTATTGTTTATCGCATGTAGTGCATGCCCAGCCATTTAGTAGCGTCAACATCAGCGAGATATGTAGAGCCCACAATTTACTGGGAAACTTTATAAGTGAACATTTGTTCACAATGTGACATGATAGGTGGACCACTATATATATATATATATATATATATATATATATATATATATATATAGAGAGAGAGAGAGAGAGAGAGAGAGAGAGAGAGAGAGAGAGAGAGAGAGAGAGAGAGAGAGAGAGAGTCAGCTACATGACTACATCGGACAAGGCTGACTGCACAATATTCATGTCAAAAATATCTTACTAGCTATAATTACTGTCGACCTGGAATTATGGCTTGATCTACAGCACGATTCTAATAACCAAATGAAGTCTAGTAAAGCACCTATTCATCGCTCTGAAACTGCGTGTTACCGACACGACTTTGCTGATAAAGTATCCAATAATTTACGTGGACGTCAACGCTCCGACATGCATTTGATCCTTGAAAGCAATTAATCCAACATTGGGAAAACGAATCGCAGGACAGTTGGTCAAATGAGGTGTGAAACCAAGATTGCAGTTGGAGGTGGACTTAGTCAACTCGGAAAAGCCTCTCATTAAAAGTAACAATCATACCGCTATAAAACATTGGACACAAAAGAGCGGGACATTATTCAAAATATACTTTGGTATTGATAGGTTAAGATACCGTGGAGAAGTTATGTCAGTCCAGTCAAATTCACTCATGGAATGCTCTAATATAGTTGGCCAAACAAGCGCTGTGTTAAATTTATTTATCATTACCATGAAGTTTTATGCGGTTGGTTCGATGTCAAAACACCAAACGATGTTCATCAGGCTGATTTGTTATTTCTTCCACACGATCTTCGACAAGATCGATCGTGCACGCAACACTACGCGTTAACGATTGTCGATGTGGCTAGCAGATACAAAGAAGCGGAGCCGCTGACGTCAAAAGATTATGCAAGTGTCTCAGATGCATCCCAGTGTATTGTTACAGGTAGATCCTGTCAAAGAATTTCTCTGACCTATGGCTGTGATGTTGGCCAAACTCCATGTGCCAGTACGCGTCGGTGATGTCGGTGTACATTATGACCAATCTGTTGTGAAAGATTTAAGCGCACTCTTGCATAACGTTTATTTCATGTGTGCGCACATTAATTACTGATAGAGCTGTCGGGGTTGGGTGGGGTGGGTGGGGTGGGGTGGGGGTGAGGTGGTGGGGGTGGGGTGGGGGTGGGGTTGGAGAGATAGCACGACTTCCATTCTTATTAGCGGCCTTTAACAATGTCACATGCATGACTGGATTAAAACCAACAAATGTGATTCGTCAAATATCCGTTACTGTTACGCAGAACATTATTTCAGTCAATACAGTTACAACCACTTGGAGACTCGTTTTTTTCGGTTTTTACAATTTCGGAACAGATTGATATTCCATGACATCCAACACTTTACTAATTGGGTCATCATGACCTAGTTAACCAAAACCTCCCAGCAGTTCATTTGTGCAAGTTGTTCCAGCAAATACGGAACTGCAACCAGGACTTCTTTTGACAATTCAGTGCATTACCCAGTGTCAATCGCAAGTTGGTTCACAATAATACGATGACCAAAGGTATAAGTGGTGGTGATTCCATCTGCGAGTATCCATCGCTTGGTATCAAACGTGGACAACCTCACATTAGGGCATTAGTATGTACTCGTGCCATGTTTCTTGGATCAGATAATATTTGTGGTGTGTGCAAATTGGTGTCGGTCTGGAAGACGTTCGATGTACAGTTCGTGCTCTAGATCCTTTTCTACAATCATCTTCGGACTGCTTTTTGCCGTCTTAATGTTTTTGGGCTGACCACAATCGAGTACATTCTGGGTCGCAGTGCCACATCCATTTCAATTAGTTTACCCGATTATTCATCTTTGAACTTGCCAACCACCTTTAAATTAGCGTTACTAAACAATGGATGCTCTTGTAGTTGCTGGCATCAAATTCATTGACTAAACCTGGTTGTTATATGCTCTTGTACACATACTCAGTGGTGATTTGCATCAGGAACGAGTCATTGTCATTTTAAAGCATCTTGAACCGACCCTACTAAATCGGTTTGATATTGTCATAGAAGAAGTTTTACATGAACATCTTCGACTAGTCTAGCACAAACAAACCAACATAAAATGGTTTTGTCAGTTTTGATTTTGTTTCTGGATTCAAAAAATAAGTTCGACTGGAATTCTTTAGCGCGGATTCTAATTGGATTTCCCTAAAACGGTATCGTTCATGAGTTTGAGAAAGTCCTTTTCAAAGTCATTGATGGCTTCTGTGCGCAGGTACGTATTCATCTGAACATATGTTTGCTGTCAAAATTCAAATACTCGATAGATTTTGGTTACAAGCGTATCCCTGTCGAAAATGCAAATTAAAAATTCGCACATGCAATGAATCATTGTTTGGTCCGAAGACTTGGTTCATTCAGTTTTTTTGCGGCCTGACTCTTCATTCATCTAGCAGTGATACGGATACAACCATGCAATGGGCAATAGTAGGGTCTCTAAAGCGAGTGGGTTATCATTGTGTGCCTCGTGTAAATGCTTATATTCCAGATCAACTTCAATAAAGTGTTCGTGGTCACCAAGATGCTCTGATGGTGCACGTATTATTGTGCGTCCGATCAATCCTCCATAATCCACCGACCGAGTCTTTGCATCTTGGAGCATTCATAAAGGTTATTGGTATCTATATACATGGTATAACTATTGGAGTCAGCGGGTTCATACTCATCCATGTTTGGGTTGCTGACATGAGCGTATTTGTAACCTTACATGTATATACCACTCCGAAGTGATCGCTCAGTAAGCAGATGCTAATCAATATCAACGAGCAATTCCATGTCAGTTCTGTATTTGGACAACAATGTATCCCACCACATACTCGGTAACAAGAAGTAATATGCAGGGTTAAGCTTGTACATATCGGTGTCACGAACTTTTCAAACACATCAGCGATAAATTGCACATTAGTGTGAAGATATAAATCGTGATAGTCTCGGAGATTTTGCATTAGAATGCTGACCAAACTTTATTTGATGCTCTAATAATTTTCTGAAATATTTTTACATAACGACGAATAAAATATTTTGATTGATAGGGATACACGCCTTTTTGTTAGCAGGTCTGTATCGGGTGGATAGATAAGTGAGAATAACAAATGTTTTCGCCTCAGTTTATTTGCTAACTTGTACAAAGACGAATTCAGAAGCTGTATCGAATAGATAAACTGCAATTTACCCAACCGAAACATCTTGCATTTCCCCTCATGTTGTTGAGGATCACAATTATTGAGGAGTGTGATGTCGTGGCTACTGCTTGCATTATTAAATGGTGATCATACTTGCTCAAGTTACGAAGCACCACAGGGATTTTGGTTTGGTAGGGGTAAATTCTCGACTGCAAATTGTATGCGTTGTATGAGGCACGAGTAATGTATTATTGTTTATGGACTTTCCACTTGCTTTGCTCTTTGTCAGTAAAAGAGCTTTTTCACAAAGCGAGTTCACAAACGTTATGACCAGCCATAATTATGTCTGCTGGTGGGTAAAGCTGCTGCCGAATTCTTTTTAAATTAATTTTGATCGAGCTGAGAAACATCTGATATGTTTCTGGAGTACTCTGGACACGATAAAGGACTGGTGAATCACCTTTGCCATCACATCGAATTGCTACACAACAAGACCCGATGAAATTTGTTAACTTACTTGCACTGTTTGATCAATATTAGAACCATTTATCTTTGTAAGCGTCTGCAACATAAGAGCATCTTACTGTCAAAATCCACGTAGATAATATACGAGACTTTCATTTGTCGTTGTACTGCAGTAAATTTGACAATGATTTTACCAGGCTCTGGCATGGCTTAAGGATGTGGTCCTTCACTGATACCACCACACTAAACGTTAGGACTGGTAAGTAGTTGCTGCGTTTTAAATACATTCATGCCAGTAAAACTTTTTATGTGCATGCTTGCTGTGTCGATTTAAGTAACCGAGCAAGACGTTATCCATACGTAGAGCGATATCCTATTCTGATTCTTTCATTTCACTCAGCAACAACAAATCAGTCTGAGTTTGTCCGTGTTGTTTATGTGGAGATAGTACCAAAGGATAAAAACCTTTCTCATAATTGAACACATCAACAACGATACTTAGGTTAAGTGTTTCAATTTTTTCGTTGTGGCTTTGGTAACCTGCATAGGAAATTCATTAACATCAAAGTTGAGTTCTACCAGTTATTGCTGGTATTTTGAGACATATCTTGGTGATGACTAGTCATACACACACACACACACACACACACATATATATATATATATATATATATATATATATATATATATATATATATATATTTATATATAAACCAATACATTGCCCATTCAAAAGAACAAATGTCAAGATTCTCCACCTTTATCACTAGACCTGAGTATATCTTTCAAAAGTGAATCAAGATGTATGGTTGGTATGTTTCTAATGTTTCGAGATCATTTTCAATGCTTTGTCAATTTCATCAATGGGGAGGTGCTGCTGATTTGGCAGTTCAAGATTACACCTCACCACTGAATCCATGAGGTATTAGGGTTTGTATCCATACTTGTTATGAAAAACAAATGCGCGACAAGGACAAAGTCTGCTTTGATCCCAGCGTGGCCACAGTTTTCATAGTTTTGTAACGCCGCTTCGTTTCCGGGAATCATATTTGTCAATATTTATCGAGTTTATATGCCTCGTGTTTACGTGAATGGAATAATTGTCACATGATTCCATAAATTTACCATTTGGCTTTTGAAATTTGACTTCTGGTATTTTGTGATTGCTGTGTTTGTATGAACATTATCAATAGCTTCAGTAGCGATATCTGATGCAAAGCGAAGTTTTGTCCATCCTTAAGACGAAGACGATTTTGTTTATGAGTATTATATTAGGATGTGAGCATTTCTTGCTCAACTTGTAATTAGGATATTACACTCGCGTGCAAGTTGTAGTATCTGTACCGTTGTTTTACGTACAATCGTTGCTGTTGTTGCAGTGATAACTGGTGGTGTTGGTGGTGTCGGATTTAATGCAGTTACGGTCTCAATTATACAAGTATATAAACCTTTCTCATGCGACTTCGTATGTAAATTCCGTGTGGAGGTGAGAGCTGTTTTAGCTACAACAAATTATGCCTGGTTATACAAATGGCAGGGTGTAGCGTCTTTCTAATTGGGAAATTTTGTCGATGGCTTGTTTTATATTTTATTTTATCAGGAAGGGAAACTGAAATTGCTTAAATCCTGGTTATTTTTTCACCTAGTATTTCTCTTTGTTTATTGTTGTGGAATCTGCTTTCGCTGCCATTTGTTTGAGGTTTCGATTTATTTCTGTGCGCTTTATGGTACTTGCGAATATATCCACAAGGCTGGCAAAGTTGACTACGTGATTTGACTCCGATGCCACATTTAAGGCAAGTGTCATGCATGAGGACTTTCAAGTAATATTTGTGTGTTTTGCAATACTCATAATGGCATGTTCTGTCAGAGTTAGTATTTTTTCCGAGGCAGGTAGCTTTGCATTTGTTGAGTGCCAATGCCATGGAGCTTTCTATATATTAGCGTGAGTATTTTATCTAATTCGCAGAATCACTGATAAATTTCAGTTGATCCATCGCTGTTTTTAATTTCTATGTGGTATCAGATGGTACATGGATTATTAATGTTAAGCGGATAACGAGCCTCACTGAGTCCATTTCGCGATTTTATGGTAAATCGAAATTTCAGATCAGGAATTTTCAGATAAAATAGCTCGTTATTGCCATCACTGGCAGTATCAAACTCCTTTGCAAATACAAGTTAAATGTCAGTCCCTCGTCGGCCCAAACGAATTCAAATGACCCATCATAGGGCTCAAATTAACCGTTTGTGAGTATACTACACCAACTTGTATACAACCAGTTTTTGAGCGTTAGAATCCAATGTCATCAATTTTCTTTGGATGCTGGTAAATTTCTTCTATCATGTTTACTTCCATGCTTTTGGCAATAAGTTCATGAAACTGTTTCATTCTTATACTAATAACCCAAACAATGATAAGAAGTGATGTTATTTTTTTTTACTAATAACCCAAACACTGAATAGAAAAGTTTCAATTCTTTTAATAATAACCCAAAATAACCCAAACACTGAAGAGAAGTGATTCCATTCTTATACTAATAACCCAAACACTGATAAGAAGTGATGTCATTCTTATACTAATAACCCAAACACTGATAAGAAGGGATGTCATTCTTATACTAATAACCCAAATACTAAATACAAGTGATGTCATTCTTACTAATAACCCAAACAATGAATAGAAGTGATGTCATTCTTATACTAATAACCCAAACACTGATAAAAAGTGATGTCATTTTTATACTAATAACTTAAACACTGATAAGAAGTGATGTCATTCTTATACTAATAACCTAAACACTGATAAGAAGTGATGTCATTCTTTTACTAATAACCTAAACACTGATAAGAAGTGATGTCATTCTTATACTAATAACCCAAACACTGATAAGAAGTGATGTCATTCTTATACTAATAACCCAAACACTGATAAGAAGTGATGTCATTCTTATACTAATAACCCAAACACTGATAAGAAGTGATGTCATTCTTATACTAATAACCCAAACACTGAATAGAAAAGATTCAATTCTTTTAATAATAACCCAAAATAACCCAAACACTGAAGAGAAGTGAGTCTATTCTTATACTAATAACCCAAACACTGAAGAGAAGTTATTTCATTCTTATAATAATAATCCAAACACTGAATAGAAGTGATGCCATTCTTGTACTAATAACCCAAACACTGAAGAGAAGTGAGTCTATTCTTGTACTAATAACCCAAACACTGAAGAGAAGTGATGTCATTCTTATACTAATAATCCAAACACTGAAGAGAAGTGATGCCATTCTTATACTAATAACCCAAACACTGAAGAGAAGTGATGCCATTCTTATACTAATAACCCAAACACTGAAGAGAAGTGATGCCATTCTTATACTAATAACCCAAACACTGAAGAGATGTGATGCCATTCTTATACTAATAACCCAAACACTGAAGAGAAGTGATTCCATTCTTATACTAATAACCCAAACACTGAAGAGAAGTGATGCCATTCTTATACTAATAACCCAAACACTGAAGAGAAGTGATTCCATTCTTATACTAATAACCCAAACACTGAAGAGAAGTGATGCCATTCTTATACTAATAACAACCCAAACACTGAAGAGAAGTGATGCCATTCTTATACTAATAACCCAAACACTGAAGAGAAGTGATTCCATTCTTATACTAATAACCCAAACACTGAAGAGAAGTGATGCCATTCTTATACTAATAACCCAAACACTGAAGAGAAGTGATGCCATTCTTATACTAATAACCCAAACACTGAATAGAAGTGATTCCATTCTTATACTAATAACCAAAATACTGAATAGAAGTGATTCCATTCTTATACTAATCACCCAAACACTGAAGAAAAGTGATTCTATTCTTGTATTAATAACACAAGCACTAATAAGTAGTGATGCCATTCTTATACTAATAACCCAAACACTGAATAGCAGTGATTCTATTCTTATACTAATAACCGAAACACTGAAGAGAAGTGATTCCATTCTTACAATAATAATCCGAACACCAAAGAGAAGTGATTCCATTCTTATACTAATAACCCAAACACTGATAAGAGGTGATGCCATTCTTAAACTAATAACCCAAACACATTTATTTTAATAACTCGCTATTGAACCTTCTCCCTCACTGACCTCATCAAAAACTTTACTCGATTCAGACGCAGTGAGCGATATATATTTCTTTCGAGACTGTACTTCTTCAAGCAAGATATTCTGCAGATTCTTTTTAGTTTCATTTGCCGCAAAATCTGCTGAATGTATTTCGTTCTATTTCTACGTCACTTCCAGAGTAACCAACTTTTCAAGGTTTTCTAGTGTGGTATATTGGTGGCGTTCAAAACACACCAACCTCTTCCACTACGGTTCGTTGATAGGGAATGACCTCACGCGTTGTAATTTATGTATGGATAGATAGAAAAAACAATGCATATCTCTGAACAAGTATATTGAAGAAATAAACATAATGAGCCTCCTTTCAATAAACAAATATAAAATTTAACAAGTTTAACAACAGAATTTAAAATGAAAAGAAATCAATTACTTGGTTACAAAAGAAGGGAAAATGTACTAACATGTACTTAAATAAAAGTACAGTATAAATTTTCTTTACTGTTACTTGTCAGTGACAGAATTAATTCAATTCTTCATTGCCAACGAGATATGACCTTTGAGTGCAACGATGAGCGACATCATCACTATCTTATCCGGACATAGTCTTCCTTTTGTCCCTGCTCTGCCAACCTTTGTCTAGTCGTCTGGACCTGGACTCTAGCAAGTCGAACTTCGGTTAGACGATTGTACTTAGACTTCAGCGGTGAGAACTCTGATCTCTTGCTGCAGAATTTTCTCATGAATGTACATGAAATTTCAGGGAATTTCAGGAATCTCAGGAATCTTCGAAGAGTTTAAGAAAGCTGTTTTCTTTAATAAATAAAATGTCTCGCAATAGACAATAGCTCACATTTCGAAGTATATCTATATTTTTATATTAATTCGGCTCAGAAAACAAACGGCATACATTATGTTGCACTCACGTTTACTAATTCCTATGTTTACATAGACGGCCATTGCATGTCCTGACCTTAATTCGGGTCACGCAAGCGGAGATCATTAGATTCCAATTCACGGCTAAGAAGTACGTGCCCGTATTTAACACCCCTTGACTTCTTACATTAACTATCTAGTAGTGTTAAATTACATGTGGCTTAGCCCCTCAAATCTAACTATTCTAAAATAGATTATGTGGTCAATTAAATATTACAAACTATTATATGAATATACATTCAATAATGTCATACTAGACAAGAGTTAATTCATTAAACTACGAAACATTACCCACCATTTATTAAGCTTAATTCTTGAAAATTCCTAAGCACTCCTATGTATTAAAGATTTAATTACATGCAATCTTGTCAATTCTTTCAACGAACATTCAATTACATGCAACCCTGTCAATTCTCCAAATGAATTGATAATTAGAAAATCAAAGAATAAAATGTCCTGACTAACATTTCACTAAAACCTTGGAAATTGAAATCATACAAAAATACATCATAACATCAATATATTTGCAAGTAAATCAATAAATGAAATAACATTAAAATCGGGAAACTAAGATTGCGTACCTTTGTTGTTTCTTATTCGTCTTCTACGAACCTCACTATCTCTATCTGAGAGAACTATCCGGCCCCTTAATAAATAAAGAAAACGTACTTGCTACATTTTCGGAGTCCCGTCTAACTTCTCTCAAGAAAGATTGAAGACTGAAGAATTTCTCCAAAGCAAAACTCTAATTTCTTAGTTACGCCCATAAATCCCTATTAACCAATCAGAATCGACTGTTTTCTAAATCTTCTCCGTATAATTTTTTATTGTAAAGACAGCTAATCATTACATAATTAACGTTCTTTTGAACAATCATTTTTGCCAAGCTTCCCCCTTTAACCGGTTGATTTTGGGAAAGGATCTTATGTCAAACCCTTGTACCATAGCATATCACTCGGTCAAGTTTCGTCGCGTGGAACGAATTTTCTTTGACGTTCAGAGATGAAATGAAAATAAATAATCATATAACAATCTCTAGCCCTTTCTACTTCAATTAAGTTGACTTTTGATACAATTTATTTAACGAATGCTTCTAAGAGTTTTCAAAATTTGATACATCACATCTGGATTGTTTTTCGAAGAATGTATATATCTTCTGCGCTTCTTTGATAGAACTATATGATGCATTCAAATGATACAATTATAGATTTGTCACATTTTGTTTACATTCCATTCCTTTCGTAAGTTTATGCCATAAAAATCCATAAATTCTTTCAATATACTTTGCGAATCAATGGCATGGCTATTTTTTGACATTTCTATATAAACCACAGCAAGCATTTCTTTGATGCATAAACCACAGCAAGCATTTCTTTGATGCAAACATATTCACAATTCAGCTCTTTTAGTCAGGAAAAAAATCATTGCTGTGAAGAAAATTGATAGAGCTTTTTGATAGAGTAATGCAAGCCTGTCAGCAGTCAATATTGATCAAAACACAGTACATTCAGTAATTTCACTGAGGCTCGCATCTTAATAAGATTAGTAAATTGTATTATTTGCAATCACATATTGAAGAAAACAAATAATCTTCATACAGACGACTGCTTTTCGATGGAAAACACTCGCAGTGTGCATAGTGATCAATACAATATGCTTACCTGAATAAGCACATACCTCGAAGGGATTTTCCTTTCTAAAATCACAACAGAGTAGCACCAAAGGCTGTTATTTTACATCCACTGGAGTTCTTCCCTCCGGAAGAGACTCCACCCCTCATGACAAGATCAGGTGACGTAATGCATATTCTTACAACCCTGCGGGGTCCGCCATGGATGCGTTGGGTTCAAACCTTGGCAGAGTCATACCTAAGACTTGTGAAGATGGCAATAGCAGCTGCCTCGCTTTGTGGTCAGGATTAAGAAGTTAATGTGACTGATTGGGATGTCTGCGGCATGATGTCCAAGTCTATAGACATCACTGCAGACATTGGTGTGATAGGTTTGGTCGGCATGACGTCACAAGCTTAGCGACCTACTTTCCGCCATCTTGTGGAGGTGAAAATAATTGCTTAGCAACAGTATGTTAGCATTAGTTATATTCGATATTGCAAATCGTTTCAGTTTATCTATATTTTATTTTATTATTATTATGTTTTCTGTTCATAAGTGCTACATAGTCTTCTGTACATACAGGATACAAAACCACGAATGTGTTTGTGTCGATTATTATTATTATAAACGTAATATATTTGAAGTTGATAATTGTGGCAGTGTTGTGTGCGTGTACACGACAATATACGCCAGTTAGTGTCAAGGTAGTTTAAAGGCTTTTTTTGTTAATATAGTCTGTATATTGTACATTTTTCAATTACGGTTACAAAGTATATGGATATCGATGCTAATGTAAGATACATGTATTTACAGAAATTTGTGGAAATTAATAACTATCCTTATAAATTTCCAGCAGATATTTGGGTAGATAACCCAACAAAATGGCTTGAAGGTTGTTTTTGAAAAAAAAAGTTAAGCCCTGTGGTCATATGAAAAAAAAATTCAAAAGTTTATATAAGGCTACGTTTGAAAAAAAAATGGAAGCACTATCATTGAAATACCTCTACTTAAGTTATGTATAGCCTTCTCATTCTTGAACTTTGCCAGCAAATATGAGAAGCGTCTCACAAACGCACATATAGAAAAACGCTAGTTTATTTTAATTGTGTAATAGCAACTGCTTCTCATTCAAAACAAAATTTCAAATTGTAAAAATTCAAAAATTATAAGTAGAAATGGAAATTTGACTTTTCCTATAAATATTTCATTTTATAAAACGTGTCATAAAACTTAGGAGAGCACCTGGAAAGAAAGATTTGATTTAATGTTATCCATACATACAAATCTATAGCAAGCAAACAATATAGCAAATACAAATATAGCATACACAGGTCATAGGGAACTGGGAATTAAAAGAGAAAGGATTGCGACTAGGAGATTGAATCCTAGATTGGATGAATGAACCTTTATATACACTAGGGAAAAATACATATAACATTTATTTAATTAAATTTTAAACAAAAATTTGTAAGTAAAATAAATCAATAAAAAGTATTCTTTTGTGTTTGCCTCTTTGAGGTGTTGCAAGTGTTTTCTAGTGTAAAAAACATAATTTTTAACTTTTTTTATTTTTAATTATGATCGGCATATTTTGATTCCTAGTGTTTCTAAAAGGTTAGCTTTCCCGCTCGGGTTTTATCCACCCGTTTAGGTGTCCTTACCCTTTCTGCTAATGACCTTTGTTCCAAGTCCCTATATCCTGTGTATGCTATGTGTATTTTGCTATATTGTGTGGCTGCTATAGATTTTGTAAGGACGGCATTTTCATCAAATTCTTCCAAGTTTTCTACAAATATATTGTGATACAACAAACTTTAAAGTTCCAAATCTTAATTAGTAATTTATATTCCATTTTTGAATTTTGTTTAAATTCGTGTTGTATCATATGTCGTTTATTTATATTTTTGTGGGGTTTTTTTTGTTTTGCTTGTATTAATTGGTAGTCTCCCACACGTTACTTAGTCACTAGAAAAATGACGGTTGTTTTTCACCTACGCGTTCGTAACTATGTGCTAAAATACCCGGATGCGAAAAGTTTCCTCTTACCCTTGACACCCCATTTTTGATATTTGGTTTTTTATGTTTGGGTGTAGGGTCAGTCTATTCCCTATCAAACACTTGGAATTTTCCGAAATAATTTCGTGTCGGCATTAGGATACTCGCCAACTATCAGGTCTAGCAAACTTAAATGACCTTACATTGACCCATAATTACATTAAATCGATAGGAAAATTATTTATCTCCTCAGAAATTACAAACATAACGTAGATTTTGTCTTTAATCCGTTGTCAGACGAGACGTAACTACAGCGTTGATTAATTTTGACCTCTTTCGCACCATTTTCATTGCTAGTCACATGAATAACCAAATCTCTCAGCCGATATGCATAAACGTCACAGGTCAAATAGTCACGTGATAACAACAAAAAAAAATGCGTTTTCCCATACCCCTTGTGGAAGACGGCAAATGTGTCACCTCCATTGATAACTGATTTAATTACATCATACTGTAGTTCTTTAATATTAAAATAGTATCCCAGCAGCAGTGAGGGTGAACCCTACAAAGTGACTTTTCTAGCAAATTCTCTGTAGATAATAAACATAAAAATGTCAATAACGCTAAACCAAAGTATCTAACTGAATATATTTCCATACAGTTAAGAACCGGTAATATAAATCGTTTAGGTTAGCTCAAGTTTTGTTATATTAGTATTGAGTTATTTATTTACGATTTTGTTTACTTGTAAAGCGAATCAATTGTTGTCCTTCACCTTCCCCGCTACTCCTGACTGTCAAGGGAGTTGACCAAAAGATTTTATCCAGACCAATCTACGAGCGTGTGTATAAATTAATATATAGAGTTTCGTTTCTTAAATTAATATTTCCATCCTTATTTGTAAGTTTAAAATTTTTTCTTGACAATTTTGGATTATGTACATGCAGATAGACTTGATTTATTGGCTCAGATAAAATAAGCCACTCTGGGGGTGTTTGAATACTGGACGAGTATAATATATATCCCTGCTGGGCCTGATAAGACTTAGAGAGGTCGACGTGGTAACTGCTGTCAATTATATCGCATACTAAATTCTGTGCGATGGTGGATGTTATATTAACAATATTAGGCGAGATATGACGACCTGTTCTATATGGGTCATTATTATATCTGAGAACTGTTGGGGGGCGGAATTAATTTTTTCAATGAATTACATATTCTTTTAAAGTGTTCATCAATAAGATCACTGAATGTTTTAGCTCCTCGGAGTCAAATCCAGGTATGATACTTTGCATATGGTAACCGCAGTATTTGCTTACGCATAGTGTATTACAATAAGAAATATATCCAATTTTCAAACAAATACTTTTTTGTTTGAATCATTATATATATATATATATATATATATATATATATATATATATATATATATATATATATATATATATATATATATATATATATATATATATATAAATTTCAATTTGAATATGTCTTAATTATAATGATGGAGGAATTACCCACAATTGAACCATCTGCTACTAGATTTGATCTTCACAGATTATTAGGATATAAATTTAGTGTTTCGATGCAAAATCTAGCTTTAACGAATGCGTATATAACCAAACATATCCGTGAGGCCAAAAAGGAATTTCGTGAAGATGGCGCTGTTTATGTGTGGTCAACATTTAGAGTTGGGAACGTCATTAATGTAATAAACGACAGACGAGAAGTAATTATTAGCCACCTTGATAATCAAAAATATTTTATTTTAATAAAATTTATTGTGGAGACAGAAGATGATATTTGGAAAATTTGTGATAAAAGTGACCCCGTTCATACACATTCGGGAAATAATATCGTTTTATTAAATAATAAATCCAAACCTGAAATACTGACCGTATATTTATAGGCCGTATTTTGAGCGAGGGTATCCAGTTACTGCTGTGCTGTATGTATTGTATTTGATGAATGATAAACATAATATTGCAGATCTCAAACCGATGAGATTGTCAGTAGAGTCAAGAATAAACTGCGTGGCTGAGCGTATTTTAGAACATCTTACAAATGCGATACGTGGAAATGGCTTAACAGATTTAAGACGTAAAAAATATGTGAATGGGCAGAAACTGTTAAAAATACTGGTGCATATATTAAGGATGTTGTTAAATTAGAAAAGTTATTAAGATTTCCAATAACATTCAAAACACTAACAGGAGAGATATTGTACAAACCAAAATATATATAAAAAATGGAAGCCCTATGATCATAATGCACATGCATGGACTGATGCTGTAACAATATTTCCACGAGACAGAATGATTAAATGTTATAATCGTCATGTATTTGATTTTGCTAAAATATATTAGTAAAAGTGACCCTGTTTGGTTATTTCAAAGTTCGGAACACGATTACGATCAGTTTGTACGGCCTAACGTTGATATTTATCATACAGAATGAAAAAATTTGCACTAAAATATACTTCTGACGATGACAAAATTAGACAACTACTGAATAATTGTTTTACCGTACCATCAGTCGCGGCCATTTCGCTCAGTAAAAAAATTCTTTGAAACCGACAAGATCAGAAGTTATTGAGGATATACAAATTAGTTGCATAGAATAATGGGTACGGTGGATTATGGTGATAATACGATGATAATAATGTTATATCAGTCGATATGGCTGCATATTATCCTGTGAGTTTTCTTGGATATGGTGAGTGTTCTAAATACTTTAACAGTTCAGGACACCTCACACATGACATGACCAGAAATTCGATAAATGGACCCTTACCAGATTTTGACTTAAGCGGATTTGCATATAAAGAATCATTCGAGTTCGCAAAAGATCTTCATCCGATTATTTATGTTTGGTTTGGTAAACATTTTTCTGAAAAAAATGTTGGGCTCCAATAGTGTTATTAAGATATATGCATGATGTTGAAAAATTAGTATCGGTAAAGGTAAATGAAACAATTATATCCTATAGTCCACAAAAGCAAGTTTTGTTACCAGAACCGGACAGATTTAATATAGAAGATGCCAGAAAAGACTTTTCTGATCTTGTCGAAGATGACATTATTAAAATTAATAGTAATATACATAAATGCAGATACGAGCATGATAAAAAAACGTGCAAAAGATCTTGGTAGAAAGAAAATTGGTAAGTCAAGGCAGTTCATACGGCCATAAACGACACGGTACAAGATTGATTATGGACGATACCGAGTTAGATTTTATAATCGCTGATACAACGGAAAAAACACATTTATAAGCCGAAATAATACTTATTTTTCGGATGGGACCAAACTAGGTACCATTGTGAGCTATAAGGAGGGCGACTCACCGCAGTTTACTCATTTAAGATTCATTTCTATATAAACAAAAAAATATAAGGATTTATTAAATGCGCTACTCGGTAATGGTGAGTGGGGGACATGGGGATAAAGCAAGAAAATATACTCAGTTATTCTGAATTTGCTGACGTTGAAATTAAGGAAATATAGTACAGAAATAATAATCAAATATCAGTCATCTGCTCCACCTGTGTACGATCCTGTGGCTAGACATAAGACTGATATCTTAATGGGTGTGGAGGGCAGGTAAAACAACTCGTGCGATTAAATTATTTATGAACAACAATTCAGATATGATCGTTTTGACACCTACGCATAAACTCGCCAGACATAAAAGAACGAGGAATAAATCACGCACATATCATAGTTTCTTTAGATGGTGTGGAGACACATGGACTCCTGAGCGAATGGGTGAAAAATATATACCTAAGTATATAATATGTGACGAGATAGATACGGTGTCGTTAGAAACACTAAAAACATTTCTTGAATGGTTATTGACCAAAAATACTGCTGTGATTATGTGTGGTGATAATGGTCAACCACCGCCTTTTGTTGGACAGTCTCCACATGAATGGTTAAAGAATAATGTGGATTATTATGAAGAAATACATTATGATCATAGAGCTATTGATAAACCGCTGAAAGAGTTTAAAAGATTAATCAGACTACAGCTAGATAAAACACTATGAGAGATAATGCGTAAAGTAATTCCTGAAATTACCATGAATTATTTTTGAACTTTATAAAGACCCATTGATTTGATAGTCGCAAGAAGAAAGATAGTTCGTGATGAATTGCAAAAGAAATTTTTTACGTTACATAAAGAAAAGTTTTCACATTTACCTATACCATTATGTTATCGCCCAGCAGATACTCGACGACAGAATATTGAAATTAAATTCCTGGTGGCGGAGTAAAAATCTGGTATTGAATGATATTATTTTGGTCACTATCAGTACTGTTGAGGGGGCATTGAGTATGGATAAATCGCCGTGGACGTTAGGATACGCTATAACAATTCAATGGGTAAAAAATATATACCTAAGTATATAATATGTGACGAGATAGACACGGTGTCGTTAGAAACACTTAAAACATTTCTTGAATGGTTATTGACCAAAAATACTGCTGTGATTATGTGTGGTGATAATGGTCAACCACCGCCTTTTGTTGGACAGTCTCCACATGAATGGTTAAAGAATAATGTGGATTATTATGAAGAAATACATGATGATCATAGAGCTATTGATAAACCGCTGAAAGAGTTTAAAAGATTAATCAGACTACAGCTAGATAAAACACTATGAGAGATAATGCGTAAAGTAATTCCTGAAATTACCATGAATTATTTTTGAACTTTATAAAGACCCATTGATTTGATAATCGCAAGAAGAAAGATAGTTCGTGATGAATTGCAAAAGAAATTTTTTAACACTTAAAACATTTCTTGAATGGTTATTGACCAAAAATACTGCTGTGATTATGTGTGGTGATAATGGTCAACCACCGCCTTTTGTTGGACAGTCTCCACATGAATGGTTAAAGAATAATGTGGATTATTATGAAGAAATACATGATGATCATAGAGCTATTGATAAACCGCTGAAAGAGTTTAAAAGATTAATCAGACTACAGCTAGATAAAACACTATGAGAGATAATGCGTAAAGTAATTCCTGAAATTACCATGAATTATTTTTGAACTTTATAAAGACCCATTGATTTGATAATCGCAAGAAGAAAGATAGTTCGTGATGAATTGCAAAAGAAATTTTTTACGTTACATAAAGAAAAGTTTTCACATTTACCTGTACCATTATGTTATCGCCCAGCAGATACTCGACGACAGAATATTGAAATTAAATTCCTGGTGGCGGAGTAAAAAATCTGGTATTGAATGATATTATTTTGGTCACTATCAGTACTGTTGAGGGGGCATTGAGTATGGATAAATCGCCGTGGACGTTAGGATACGCTATAACAATTCACTCGTCGTAGGGATTAACTATCTCTGATACAAATATCTGGATTGTAGATGATCGGATCGATTGGTCAAACTTATTTTGTCTTGCAGTATCTCGCGTCAGACAAATAGGGTTATAGATTACGTAATAACTAAGGAGATTACTAATGACGATGCTTTAATACGGAAAAAATTAGCGTCATGTAACAAAAAAATAAGCGTAACTTTGATATTGGTTCTGAATTTATTATAACACTAAAACAACTACAGAATAATCACTGTGCAAGTCGTAACACAATAATGTTATGGCAATATTCGAATAATAATCCTAGACAATTTAATGTAGACAGAATTAATAATGATCTTGGTCATACACGTGAAAATGTAATGCTGACCTGTCTTGAATGTAATCGATGAAGGATTCTAGTTTACATAAGTAAAGGTAGTGGTAATTGTGTATCTGTAGGAATTATCTGCAATTGTTCACACACAAATCCACGTTGAGGGGCTGTAGAATCTAGTCTGTATATGGAAGGTCTTCCAGTGGATCTAACCATCCAAGAAATTGTATGTGTGGTCACACTACAAATAGGGTCAGTAGCTCGTCTTTTGACACTCTCAGCTCCCCTGGTTCGTATAAATATCTCACAATTACATTACTTAATACTGGTTGTTGACCTCGTTGTCCGTATTCATCGCTACGTGGTATATATTTTTTTGTTATTGCATTAGAAGGTTTCATTTAAGCTGCACGAGTAATTGCATTATTTAATGCAGATATCACACTTGGTAACCTTGCAACCCATTCAGATATCTCTCACCGGACTTAAAGTCAGTAGATATTTCTTTCGCGTATTGATATCGAAATATCTAAATAACCGCTCAGCAAGTGCTAAAGCGTTCAATGATTGCTTGATCACGGTGAATTTCAGTATGCCCTCGTCTGATTTTAACGTTGTTTATTTTCATTAAAAATGATACTACACCAAGAAATTCTTTGCCAGGATCAACTTGTAATAGATGTGGCCATCGTAGACCACCACATTGATAAATTCGCTCAAACGCAGATGCAACTTCAGAGGCTGTCTTTGTCGATAATGGTTTATCTTCTTTATATCTACTTGCGACGTCAACGACAGTCACTGCATATTGAATTTTTTTTTGGTGGTGGTAGATAAATTTGCCATATTGCCTGTCGTGCTAACCAATTTGCAGCAACAGAAAGTGAAACTTTTGCTGCTTCAGCAAGTTGAGTAATCGCTGCTTTGCCTCTCCAATACCCTCTAGGGCTATAATAAATAGATTCCATTATAATAATTATATAATTATTTACCAGCCCCTAGCATTATTTTACCTTTCATAGCGGATTTTATCAGAAAACTGGCGAGATTTTCTCTAACAGATTTATTAGATATAGAATTTAATGCATGAATCAATTTTACATTTGCAAGATGCGGCTGCTGCAAATCTTTACTTTTATACGCAACGTCGTGAATATAACATGCTTGATCAATTTTATTTACTGGATACTCTCCTGGTCTTTGTTGATCTTGATCATCAAGTCGGATATCAAGTCTAGTTCCAGGACCACAGTAATTATATCCAGTAAGGTGTTTCTCACCAACATACTTAGCCCATGGTAATCCAGGTAATTTTCCTAAAGAAGCAACAATATCCCCACCTGTCTTTATCCCTGAGATAAATTTATATTTTTGTGTACCACATTTTTCACATTTACCTGTTACTGCACGTCGTTTATTTTTCGTTATTATTTGTGTCAATTCAGTGGTGGTTGTAGATGATCTACATCGAACACAATATGGACTCATGTTATTAATAATATGGATACAATAATTGACTTTTCGGCGACAGGAAAACAGGAACCAGTGAAGCACCATCCAGCATTACCAAATTCGATAAGAATGTTTATAATAGGTCCATCTGGATCAGGTAAAACACAATTATTGTTGAATTTATTAATGAGCTGGCTGAGATGGAGAAAACTATATTTAATAGCACCGTCTGTAGATGATCAACGTGTTGAAGTACTTAAGGATTTTAACGAGAAAGCAAAATCAATTAATAAAGACGGTGACAATATTATTGATTTTATCACAGATATAGGTGAAGCTCTGTCTGTAAATGACTTAGATGAATTCATTAATAATATCGTAGTATATGATGATGTAATGCTGACAAATAATCTAATCCAGCTAGAATATTTTCTCGAGGTAGACATGAAAACACAGACGTTATTTATGTTACTCAGAGATACAAATACCTAAGGTGATTAGAGATAACTGTAATATTCTAGTTGTGTTTAATGGAGTAGATAATTATAGCTTACAAAATATTTATTATACTTGGTGTTCAGGGGATATAAATATGATTAAATTTAAAAAATTCTTTTCTAAAGCACAAGTAGTTTCATTCGGATTTATAACAATAAATCTACATGATCCAACATCAAGGTATCGTGCAGGTCTGGATAAAATCTTTGGTTAACTCCCTTGACAGTCAGAAGCAGCAGGGAGGGTGGAGGACAACAACAGATTCGCTCTATAAGTAAACAAAAACGTAAAAAATAACTCAATAATTGGATAAAAAAAGCCCAGCTAACTTAAACGATTTATATTACCGGTTCTTAACCGTATGGAAATATACTCAGAGACTTTAGTTAGCGTTATTGACCTTTCTTATCTTTATTATATATAGAGAATTTGCTCGAAAAGTCACTTTGTAGGGTTCACCCTCCCTGCTGCTATCCATTTTCTTAAAGCATCTCATTGGCAAGAGCTTCCTTGTATTCGTCTTTACCTGCCATGTTGCAATATAGGTTTATACTCCAAACGTTCCATTCCAGTATTGCAGGAAGAAGACATAAACTCGAAAATATTGAATGAAAGTAACGCAATGTCTACAATGACAAGAAAAAAGAAAAAAAAAAACACGTATTATTCAACATATTAATTGGGATAATGTCACGTAGCTGTCGCATCTTTTTGGAAAGTGGCTGACTGATCACACAGAAACTACATGTCAACGTGCTTTATCACGTGACTATTTGACCTACGACGTTTATGCACATCGGCCGCGGGATTTATTTAGTCATGTGACTAGCAATGAAAATGGTGCGAACAAGGTTAAAATTCATCAATGCTGTAGTTTCGTCTCGTCTTACAACGGATTAAAGATAAAATCGGTGTTACACTTGTTATTTCTGAGAAGATAAATGATTTTCTTATCGATTTAAAATAATGTCGGGTCAATGCAAGGTCATTTAAGTTCGCTAGGCCTGATAGTTGTCGAGTACCCTACGCCAACACCAAATGGTGTCGGCAGATTCCAAGTTAAGTTTTTGATAGGAAAAAGACTCTGACCCTACACCCCAACATAAATAACCAGATATCAAAAATGGGGTGTCAATGGTCAAAGGAAACTCGGGACTACCAACCTATACGACTGGAAAATTGTTAAAGCCACGTTGAATCTCTCTCTCTCTCTCTCTCTCTCTCTCTCTCTCTCTCTCTCTCTCTCTCTCTCTCTCTCACACACACACACACACACACACACACACACACCTCTGCGGGACAAAATTAAAAGTGATTAAAAAGCAATGCTCGCGTGTGGGCTAAATTATCATGGTAGAGTGGAGGACTGGTGGAAGGGCCATAAAGAAGGTAAGCGGAATGTTTTGGAATTCTCGTGTTATTATCCGTACCGACCACAACTTGTACTTCTAATATGGAAAGTTTGATATCCATGGAATTACAGGTGTGCGTGTAATATTACTGTCAGTCAAGGGACCGGGTTGACCAGAGGAAGACCAATATAGAAGCCCATTCCCAGGCATTGTGATGTTTACCATGTGCATTTTAGGCAAGACCCAATGTACATAAAAAATATAACGCTCGTGGCATCTTAGTTTTCATGCAACAAGATAATTACAATGTCGATCCCCGGCCGAGTGATACCAAAGACGTAAAAAATGGTACTAACATCTGCCTCCCTTGGCGCTCAGCTAAGAGGTTAGTGTCAGGACTGGTTGGCCTGGTGTTAGGATAATGTGACTGGGTAGGACATCATACCACATATCTGCGGAATGATGCCCCAGTGCAAGACACTACTATAAAAAATTCTCACTGCAGACATTGTAGCGATATGACTGAAAAATTGTTAAAGCTACCTTAAAAATCTAAATCACACACACACACACACACACACACACATAATTATAATATAGTAACTCAATAGTATGAAATTAGTTAATTACGTATAAATATAGGACCCCTAGTGGACTAGTGGTATAAAGCGCACACCTTTACGGATCACTGACACCTCATCTATACGTGGTTTCGAGTCTCAAGCTCGGCTAACATGGATACATAAGAAAGCTTGCCGGTAGCTTCTCGCGTGGTCAGTGGTTCTTCTTCCACCAGTTATTCTTGTCGCCATGTATATCCTATCTTGTGCTGAAAAATGGCGTTAACCCTGCAACAACAACAGCAACATAACATTTTTCTTAAAACATTGTTCTTGAACATATAAATGACAGTTTAAGTTAATAACATATAACTTTAAACTCGTTTAAGTACTATATGTGATATTTAGCTATACCTCACTCACCCAACCGTTAAGCCAATCCGTATTACCAATAGTGAACGTTCTTAAGAGAAATATTTCTTTATTCTTCCAATCAAGGATCGTTGTTCCGAATAGAGAAATTCACCTTGATCTTCAAATTATAGATAAAATTATCATATTTGCATATTTCGTTTCGCTCTACAGTTTCGTATTTTGCATAGGGTTAGAATTTTAAAGAAAATTAATTTCCCCGGTTTTCCTAACTGGTTACATTGGCCATTTAAATTACGACCTTGTATATATATTAGGTCTTGTTAAAGAAACTTTAATTTTTCTTTTGTTGTTATGATTGATTCGTATAATAAAGGTTATAGAGTATTCAGCTTGACTTTATTTCAGGTGTGCATCTATAGAAAAAAAAGCCCGCTAGCTCCGCTTGGTTATTTTCACTTCATGAGCTTCATATGTAAATTGCAAAAAAAGAGCCGATAGCATAGCAGTTTGTTTTACATTTTCATATTTTTAATTCATTTATTGAATTTTTAGAAGCTGATAGTCTAGTATGGCAAAATTATATTTCCTTATTTTAAAAACTGCTAAATTTGGGCTGACATTTCGGTCATGTGTTTAGATCATGCAGAATTTCCACAAGTACAATGACCAAAGAAACCTTAGCCACCATACATAAAAGTAACATAGGGATATGCCAACACTCCCACTGTGCATGCTACAAATGCAAACAACTTCATCTTTCATCGGTCACGCTCTCAGAAGTTCATAATATTTGTATGTGTCTCGTTTATAATTTATTTCATTGTCATTTGCATATTTACATATCTAAAAAAGAAATTCAACTAAAAGGGCAGATATAAAAATAATTTTATTTGAAATTAGTTACTTATATGGAAGTTTTCTAAGTCATTTACACTTTTGACGGTTCAGCCGATTCTTTCAATTTCGATTAAATGAATCACTCTTCCCGCATCAGATGTGGTCACAGTGGCGTCACTGTAGGGGGGGTCCGAACCACACCAGGTGACGCCATCAGATGGTGTGACACCAAAATGACTGTCTATAAAATGTTTGAAATTTTGTGCAGGAAGGAGGTCCTTGGAGATGGCACGATGAGTTACCGCACTGTGTGACACCAACCCTAGTGACGCCACGGTGTGGCCACCCTAAATCAGTTTCGGTATCTACATGTTAAGTATTATGGAATCCAGCTCGATCTTCTCAAACTCGTGCAACAAAATGGATATAATTTGACTCCATCCTACAAGTATCTCTTGGAGATGAAAAACTCTAAAGGTGTAATAATTTAAATGACATCAATAATTATGTTTTGAAACTTTATATAAGCAGTCATAGTACTAAGAAACAAATTACCTAAATAAAAGTTTTGGATAATATTAAGTCCCCAGCTTCATACCAATCTAATGTTTAAGTACACGATCAAAAATCACATTTTTCAATACTATTTATATACATAGCTGGCCCAGAATTCGTTTTAATTTATTTCAATTCTTTCTTAAAGATTTGTTTATGTATTATACATTTCAGACTAGCAATATTTTACTTTCTGTCGATGTTATTGTTCAAGTCTTATCTGAATATACCAGTTATGGCTTGTTAATATTTATATAGTTTTGTACTTTGTATGGTACAAAAATACAATCTGTTATTATAACATTGATCCTTTTAAACGTAGGCAGGGGTAATTAATCATAGAATTGTGAAGGAGGTTTACATGATAATCTCGTATAGTAAAATGCACCTTTCTGTATTTGTCGTGTATAAATTAATGCAAGGGAACAAGATAAAAATTTATTACGAAGAAGAAAACATGGTTTTCACAATAATATTTTGTGCTTAGAGTGTATCTGTATTTGATACTACCATGTATACAGTATGACTAATTCTTGAGGAAATGGCATGTGTTTAATGCATGCCATACTACCATGTATACAGCATGACTAATTCACGAGGAAATGGCATGTGTTTAATGCATGTCAGTTCAAGGTGCAGAACATGCTCATTCACAATTTCGAGGTCAATCTTACTGATCTTACCTCGAATGTATGTCCTGTCCATATTTGCCATTCGGACTAACTTTGATATTAAAAAGGTACAATTGATCAAGATAATGCGAATGTATTGAATATTCTTTATTTGTAATTCCTCGGTCATTCCATTCGAAGTAATACCGAAACTGTCTGAATAGATTACGGTTTCTTTTTAAAAAGACATTTTTGGCATCAAAATGTATGTTTGTTTTCGTAAATTACTTTGTCGACAAACATTGCAGGTACATTGTTGTCTCGCAGAAATATAAAATATGAGATTGTCAAAATTAAGGTATGCTTTCCATATACACCTTTTGGAGTTCACACTTAGATGTATTGGGAAGTGGATTCGTTCGATATTTACACATATTACTTTTTGACAATTAGATCTAAATAGCGATAGAGAAAACAATTTTCAGACTTTTTATTATTATATTGTTAACACATATAACACATCAGTGCGTTGTTTATCACCTTTCTATGGCAGTGATGTTTCAAGCTTTTTTACACAGTTGCCTTTGTCATAAAATCTTCTCAACATGTTTTCCAGTGACCTGGTGAAATGTGAACGAACTTTCTTTTTTTCAATAATTATATTTTTCAGTAGTCAAAACTTGCATTATGTTATGGATATTAAGACTTCTGATACTTGACATATTTTGTTAATTATGGAAACAGCAAAAAGATGCTTTGGAACTCGTGTTTCTCGATGGACTTAAAAGAAATTCAATGACAAATGACGCACTTTAATTTTTGCTGTAATAGAAGTTGGGTGCATGAGCATCATTAAAATCAATTTACAGCGTTCACGCATGATTGTTTTTCTCCCCACTAAACTGTGTGCTAGGTTCCTCTTTGAATATGTTCGAGAAGCTTTCTCCCCACTAAACTGTGCTAGCTTCCTCTTTGAATATGTTCGAGAAGCTTGGTCTGAACGGTAGTTACTTTAATTAATGCTAACCTTTTTTATAAGAGAGGAACCTTTTATCCCGCGCGTGAGATTACCAGGTACATGCATTATGCTGAATGTACGCGCATGTGAGGTGGATACCATGGCATATCTTGATATTTATTTATTGAAGTTGATGATAAACAAACATGAAAGCAAAATATTGGCAAGGAAATATATGTACCTGGTATAAAACAGACAGACAGACAGTCTGTCTGTCTATCTACTATATCTTTCATTTCAAGTGCATTTAAATAAGACAAACATTTCACCACACACATTTATAAATATGCTTGAGAAATTTAGCAACATTACATCTCAACCTTTTTGTGAATTTTCTTTAATTGTTATTGTGATCTGTTTTTAAACGGCAAATGAATCGCGTCTCATTCACGGACTCTGCGAGACTCCACTCTAAGATTCGTCTTTTTACAGGCAACTACCACATACAAAATTTTTCATTCCAGTAGATGTTACCCTTAAGCATAATGCACTGATGCTTGTCATGTGAAAACAAAAATTGAAAGGGAAAAGAAATAAAGTGTCGAGGATAAAAAGTATGAAATATTTTTAAATCTGAAATTAATTTTGTCACAGTGTTCTGCTATCTGTATTAGGTTCACCTTTCCCCTGGAGTTCCCCTTGCCTGAGCCCCGATGAAGGATACGACTCTCCTCTCAAAGGAAGCAAGAGAAAGGTGGCTACTTCACCGGACTGTATCATGGATATGCCGGGACTCCTCGATGATTTCTGTAATTACAAACTCCTGGTTTTTCTTGACTCCACTCCAATCCTTTTTCCATGTAAATCCATCTTACCCAATTTCTTACAGTTGTATCTCCTGTTGGACATCGTCATGTACCACATATCTGACTCCAAAACCAGTCGTCACAAAACCTATCCTTCGGGAGTTGTGAGCGGATTCTGTCTTTAGAATCCAATTTCGAGTTTAGTGCAGGTGTACTCATTTTCAAATCAGTCACAAAATTTTGGAGAGGTGATACATAAAAAATAGAGAAAATTGTGAAGTTTATGTAACACAATAGAAACTATTGTAATTGTTCTATCCAAATTTGTTATCAATGAGTTAATGAACATCAAATGCATGAAATTTTTTATTTTGGATTTCTCTTTGAATTTATCAAGATATCGGCTTTATTCAAATCTTCAAATATGAATTTTCTTAAAACGTAAAGAATTGTATGCATTTAAACTGATGTAAATATAAATTCATCAAGGAAATATATGTACTATATCGAATCATCACCAACACATTAAGGAAATACATGTACTATATGGAGGAAAAAAAGTCACTACTAAGTCAAGGATATTTTGTCAATTGGAATAATGGTTACTGCTAAATCGAGGAACTCTATGCGATATAGAATAATAAGCGCAACCATCAAAGATTGGGTCCTGAGTGGCCGAGTCGTCTAAAGCGCTCAACGTTACGTATCACTGCCATCTCACCTCTGTCTGCGTGGGTTAGAGTAACGGGCACGGCCAATGTGAGAAAGCCAGAAAGCTTGTCCTTAGCTTCTAGTGGGTAGGTTGTTCTTCTACCATTAATACTGGCTGCTATGTATAGCCTATCTTGTGCTGAAAAAATGGCGTTAAACAATGATAATAACAAGAAAGAAAAAAAATCAGATGTTACTAAATCAAGGTAATCTATGTTCTGTATGGGATACTAGTCACTACTAAATACTGAAAAATGTCAATGCATAAGATTACCTTTTTATATCTGAGGGCATTTTCGAAAGCTAGATGTTGTAACCATTAACCTAATGTGCAGACAATCAGATTTAATGGTGTCCTTACATTGGAGCGTTTATTTCTTTAGCTTTTACTTCTAACTTATATGTCTCGGCCTTAACTTGCTACTAGCTGAGGAAGAATACCATGCGTTTATTCTTTGTAAACATTTTGAAGTTTTGGGGAGCCCTGGGTCTGTCCTTTTGAGTCTTGGCTCCGTCAGTGTAGGTATATCAGAAAGCTCTCCAGTAGCTTCCCTTGGATAGGTAGTTCTTTCAGAGATCCTCTTGAATTCTTCCTCTATCGAATATACCGGCTGTCACGTATTGAAAAAAGGCGTAAATTCCACAAAACCACAAAGTTCTTAGAAAACAAATGATATAAACGCTGGTATAATAGTCCATCTTTAGTAATAATATAGCCTGATGTCATCACATTTGCTAAACATGAATCAGTACTTATATTATAAACTTGTATTGCAATGCAACATTGCCTCCTTTGTTACATATTAACATATTATGGGATGGTGACCTAAATTGTGGAAAAAAATAAATTTTGAACGTTGATAGTCCTAAGAATGGATATAAGGCGAAACATCAGCACTCATTTGGAAAAAAAATACATATCCTTATACTCATACACTTATTCATTTTCAACGAGATTTCAACCACATGGACTGCTGTACATTTTCATGGAACTTTTTATTGCCTGAAGTTCTCTTCGGCATGTGGTAAAAGGACATTAATGGAAACAATCTTTATGCCCGGGATGCGTCCCCTCACTAGAGCAATTTATATTCTTAAAAATATTAATATTTTAAGAATTTGGCACTTTGTTGCTTTTGTTTGGTATGTTTGTGATATTTTCAAGCTTTTTACCTAAAAGTGTTTTACAGTATATAGGCAGGATTGACCAGTTGTACTCGGCACTGTATAAGAAGAATTGACCTGATGTTCTCAGTACTAAAATAGGCTTGACCTGATGTACTCCGCGCTATAAAAAAAAGGCTTGACCTGATTGATGTACTCAATACTATGCAAAAAGGCTTGACCTGATGAACTCGGCACTATATAAAATGCTTGACCTGATGTACTCAGCGTTATTTAAAAAAAGGCTTGAGCTGATGTACTCGGCTCTGTATAAGAAGCATTGACCTGATGTACTCAGCACTATGTAAAAAGGCTTGACCTGAAGTACTCGGGACTATATATAAATGCTTGACCTGATGTACTCTGCACTATTAAAAAAGACTTGACCTGATGTTCTCGGCATTATATAAACAGGATTGTCCTGATGTGCCATTAAACACCATGTACATTTTGATCATTAAGGAAAGTTTAACTCTTTTTTTCCCCTTAATTTCTGAGAGACTTCATCACTCCTCGACCAGTTAAAACTCTATATGATTATGTTCAAACGTTGTTGTTGTTATTCTGGGTTTAACGCATTTTTTCAGCACGTGAGGAACAGCTAACCCATGGGAATCTTTCTCATATACCCAGCTGGTCGATCCCTGAACTCGAACCTAGTGGAGAGAGGTGAGATGCGAGTGATCTTTAAACGCTTTAGACCACTCGGTCATCTGACGCCCCTATTTTTGACTACTTTTGCATTTTATAGTGTTTGATCAATCAACTTAATACTAAATATAATTCTGCGATAGCATATTTTTATCCCCACGCTTTAGTGTGGTGATATTGTAAAACCATCCGTTTGTCTGTAACCATTTATCCAAAACCAAAGGCTTGAAATCTACCAACTTGTTACTTATTTGGCACATGTATGACCCATTCTAAGGTCACTAGAAGTGGATCAAAAATCTAATGTAAAAATAAATTTAAAAAATTAAAATAAAAAAATAAAACTTGCAATTACAAAGATATTCTCGAACAGGTTTTATATTTTTGTACCAAACATTGTGCATGTATTACATGGTCGTCCGCAGACATTTTTCTAAAAGGTAGCAGTCATTTTTTCCTGGGTGGTATGTATGTATGTGTGTGTGTTTGTGTGTGCGTGCGCGCGTGGGTATGTGTATGTATGTATGTACACACACATAAACACACATACTTACAATTTAGGAGAGTGAACAGTACGAATAAAGTGAATGCTGTCACCCATTAAAAATGTTCCTGACCCAAATCGTGAAGTTGCGGATATAATGCGATTTGTTTAACATGTTTTATCAGATACGAATGTTTTGGATTGGGGATGCAAGAATCTAATCGCCGTTGCTCTGAACACGATCACCTACATATGGAATGCTGAAACACGTGATTGCTTGCAACTGGATCTAAAAACCACAGAGTCAGAAAACTACTACGTGACCGCTCTGACGTTTGACGTCAGCGGGGCGTTCCTTGCAGTAGCAGATAACTTGGGCGACATATTTGTAAGTGTATTTTGATATGTTGAAAACTACCAGTGGGTAAAAAATGATGGCACCACCACAGTAACGATACCACGTTTGGAACTATTTTCTTTTGTTCCTTGGGAATTATGTCTGTCTTTATTTGTTCTTCAGATATGTATTTCTATATTTAGTCATTTTATATATTTTATTAGTCTTCCATCTGTCTGTCTGTTTCTCTCTGTTTCTGTCTCTTTCTGTCTGACTCTACACAGAGACACACACACGCACACATATTTTCTTGGACCATTTTTATAAGAATTTGGTATGACTGAGTTCGAATTCATCATCTACCGTATCTGAAAGATATGCTAGAACCACTAGACCACCGAAGTGGTCTGCGCCATGAAGAGTGCAGCAAATGAACAACAAACATCAAAAAGAATGTTTCAGGTATTAACTTTCTCACAATTGGTCGTTCACATGAATCATGGAAATTATCAATGACTGAACTTGTATGACCTGTTGCTATTCTCTATTTTGTTTCACTCTTACAGTATCGTATGTCTGTTACACTTAACAACCAATGTTACACTTTTACTCACAATCATTAAAATCAGATATGTAATGTTATATTGTGAAGCCTATACGAATGTTTTGTCAACTGCTATTGCATTTCCATCCAGAAATGATCAATGTATCGAGTGTAAAGGAAAAAATATATATCTTCATTTTCGCATGAATACATTCATTAAATTGACAAGATACACAACTTGAAGTTTTATATTTACTATCTAAATTTGTAAAGAGTAGCTGCACTAAACGTTATGTAAAATATCGTAACTTTTTTATCAAGGTAGTACTGAAGCTGTTAATAGCATTGGTGAAAAATGGAAGTTTTTGTCTTAGAAAGATATATGGAAATATTTCCTTGTATAGTTACTCAAAAAACTTGTGCGTAGTTTATAGTCGTTACACTTCGCCTATAGTGTGTGCATATCTTTGATTATAGCATGTGAACAAAAACACTTTGAGATTATGATAGGTCTAAAAAAGCCCATGTCATTATTGTGCAATAACTTTACTAATTGACTGCGATCGTGGGAAAACCTTTTAAACCCTCCTCCTGGCATATTTTGTTTTCAAGTAACATTTTGGCGGTCATTTTTTTAACTCTAATCGCGGAAATAATTTGAGGAAAAATCATTTCTGCTGTCTGAATATGGACAATTTGCCTCCACATGAGTTTGTCATGTATAGCAATAACATTAAAAGAAAAATGGCGTAAAATTCCAAGAAAAGTAAAACAACAAGAAAGAAAACTAAGGATATTGCTCGAGGGGGCTGTATCTGTAACATAGAATCTAACCTATATACAAGCGTGGTTTAACAGTTAACTTAGGAAGTAAATAAACTCGCCCTTGTTTACAGAAGATCGTGGACATAAACCGGTCTCCCAAATGACTGAACTTTATCCGACCACAGTATATTTACGCAGTAAATGTGATTCAAATCTGACTCAAAGAAATTTGCTTACGTCTTCTGCACAGTCTACTGTTCCCAATCAAATACTGCAAATATCCAGTCACAAATATATTACAGAAAATGTGGGAATTTTTGCATCCAGTAATCCTATTTCTCATGAAAATTGCAACAATCTAATGTTTAGTTGTGCAAATGACATGTTAGGGTAAACATATACTCCAATTGTTCTGGGTATCATAACAAATAATGTGACGTCACGCATTGATTCTGTTTTGAAAAATGATTTTGTCGTTATAAAATATCCTGTATAATTTGATGAACGCTTGTTCTTTGATTTATAGTTTGTAAAAAAGTACAATCTACTTTTATTAGTTTGACATTGTTTGTGACAATATTTAATGTACAACAAAGATAGGTGCACCCACTGTCAGAATGAATGAAGTTCTTTATTCTTTTTCTATCTATATAATTTCGACTGAAATAAAAACTGTGACGAAATGAATCTAAAATGGGTAAGGATTCAATATTAAATTTACGAAATTCTTTTAAGTTATACTATATATTCCCGTCGTCGCCAGCACCAGATATTGGTGTGTTTATCTGAAATCTCAACAAAAAAAAAATAATGTCGGATATTTCACAGTTATAAGCGACTGTTTGGTTAAATGTGATTGTTGTAACTGACGTCATCAACGGCAGTTGAAAATCATCAGAATTGTTATATTACATTGCTCTGTTGGTACGTATCCAAATTAAATTATTTTTATATTGTCACAAGCTCGAATGTAAAATTTGAAAGAGGAGTGACATGAGTGCTGAATTAAAGTTATGTTTCTACAATAAAATGTTTCCAAGGGAAACATATACTTGCTGCTTCGCAGTCTCGGTTTATATGACTCCAAGTAAATTTCGTGATAGGCTAACGAAAATAAACTTGTATATAAATTTCAGCATGTAACTGGCTTCTGCTTAGTGGTGTATTTAAGGCAATCATTTTTATGCTATTCGTGGTCTTGTGTTGTGTTCAAGGCAATATTTTATATTATCACATAATCGGTACACTTTGCCTATTGTATGCTGTTTCATATTTTTAATATTATAAATGTGAACATATCACCGAATGGTCCGAAAAAAGCTCACGAAACTATTGTTCATTATTCTTTTTACTGATTGTCTGTGATCGTGGGAACACATTTTTAATCCCGCCTTCTAAAATTTGTTGTTTTGACTGAACATTTTGGAGCGCCATTTTTTATATTTGACTCGCGCAAGGGAATTTGGAGGGAAAACTGGTTTCGTCTGTTTTAAAATTGCCAATTAACCCCTCCCCATATGGGTTTGTTATGTCATGTATAAACATATCATAACAGAAAAATGCAAAACCCCCAAGGCAAGAACAATAACAAGTAAAACTAATAGTATTGCTTAGATGATAACGAGGGTAGGGGTGGGGATGAATGGGTGGCGTATCAGAAGCATGGAATCCACCTTATATACAAGTTTGGCTTAAATGTGAACTTACTGAAACAAATAATCTCATCTTTGTTCATAGAGGAATGTAGACATAAACCGGTCTCCCTATCTGACTGAACTTTATCTAACCACAGCATATATACGCGGTAAATATGTTAAAGTCAGACTCCCAAAAAGATTTATTTATTTCTTCTGTGCAGTCTAGTCTAATGTTCCAAATCAAATACTGCAACTATTCTGTCACAAAATACATTAGTCAGTATGTGTATTTCTGCATCCAGTAATCTTCTTTTCACAAAAACATCGTAACAATGTAATGCTAAGTTGTGATGTGAAATTTCAACGTGAACACCACCACTGTGCTGTGAAGGCCGGGGCCCCGAGTGGCCGAGTGGTCTAAAGCGTTGTCCGTTACGGATCACTGCCATCTCACCTCTATCTGCGTGGGTTCGAGTCTAAGATTCGGCGAATGTGGATATGTGAGAGAGCTTGCCAGTAGCTTCTCGTGGGTCGGTGGTTCTTTCCGGTGATTTCCCGGTTTCTTCCTCCACCATTAATACTGGCCGCCATGTATAGCCTTTCCTGTGCTGAAAAATGGCGTTAAACCCCACAACAACAACAACAACTGTGAAGGCCAACTCAATCCGGTAATGTGCATCGTATCAAACGATCTGACATCACACGCATTGGGACATTTTATGCTGACAGATATTTTGTATTTTGTAAAATGTTCTGTTTATTTAGATGGACGCTTATTCTTTCATTTATAGTTATCAAAATATTTCAATTTTGGGACTACTTTTTACGAACAAGAAATAAAAAGGTACAGCTTCTGTCAGAATGAAAAGAAATTATTCTAAATGATTTCTACTGAAATAAAACTGATAAAAGAATCGCAAAAGGATAATGATTTAATAATAAATTTATGAAACTCGTTAAATAATAATCAGCTTTTGCTAGTCAAAGCTCGCAAAAACTGAATATTATTCAAATAGGTTTTTTTTAAATTCAATGTTTAATCATTACCCATTTGAGATCCTTTGTCTATTCATTGCTTTGTTATAAGGCAATAATGTCTACGCTAGTCATTGCTTTGTATTATGTACAAAGCAAGTGTCCACGTTATTCATGGCAGGACTATGAGACTTGAGGGCATGTATTAGCACCACTCTGTGGACTTAAAGAACGTAGCAGAAAAGAGCTAAAATCAACAAGATTTGTAAAATTTAAAAAATTTCTCTTAAATACAAAGTGAAAAGGTAAAAAAGGTAAAGTATTGCGTAATAAATCCAAAATAATTGTAGAAATTCTAACACAGGTCCTAATAAAGTTCTGAAAAAGAGCTTTAGCTTTAGTGGCATTCCAAAATAAATCCAACGCTGAAAGTCCTTTGTTGAATCACACTAAATTTGTAAAATATATCATTTAAATTTCACTATCAATCTAAGTCTCTAATTTTCAAGAAAGTTATTTTAAGATGAGCACTTTGTATTTCCAGTTAATAATTTGAATAAATTTCAGCTCAAATGCAATACTGGACACAACAATAAAAATGATTCTGATTTAGCTGTTACTGCAGAAATAAACATTTTTTCCTCAATAAACAAGATTTTATACCAGAAATAGAAGGTTCCAAATAAGATAACAAAATGTAGTTATAATTAGAAGGTACTATTACTAAAATTATAATAAAAAAAACATGGTAAACACAATGTCATTGACTCAAGAGTTAGATAAGTCTTAATACTTATATTTTGGACAGGAAAGGTAAACAATGTTGTTCAAAAAACTCTGACTTTTGACAAGGTTAGCAACAAAAATAAAGTCTACTTAACGAACAGCCATGAAATAAAAAACTACAAAATAACAATGTAAATTAAATATGCAAAACAACATCCGCAAACAGATCTTGTCCGGGTACAAGTAGTATTTCATTAGTTCATAGTCAAATTTTTCACACCTACTTTGAATTGGTTTTATTTTTTATTGTACTTGTTTTGGTTTCTTGTGCAATCTTTGTCGTGAATTTTTGCAACATGTCGAAAAGATGTATTCCTCTGTATTATATTGCTGGACAAATGTTTTTCTTTACTACCATGCTTGTTTCTTTTCTTTTGTCCATTCTTACTTTCTTTATTACGTTCTTCCTTCCCTATATCTATCATTTTCGGCTCGCTGTTACATGCAGTTATTCACTTTATTAGTTTTAACTTCAGATATACGACATTGAACAAATGAAAATGGTCTCCAAATCTTGTGGTGGTGGTAAAGGGTCAATAGGAGTCTTGCGATGGTCACAGTCAGCATTAGCATGGTAAGTCGTGTATATCTGTCTGTATGTCTATATATCAATCAAGCCAGCAATCAAGCAAGCACATTGTGACAAAACAAAGAGCAGAATTGCATTCTTTAATTTGTAAACTCTAAGTACTTTGAGCTGCTTGAACGGGAATTTGCTTTCCATATCGATATACAAAAAATGGCTTACTTTCATTTTCACATTAGACTGAGACAAATAGCTACACAAATTTCAGCATATTTAAAATAGATAACTAATCACCATTACTTTGACTGTTGATTTGTTCTGAACATTTGTTATGGTTGGCTTGATTCTTATTGTTACAAGCCTGGGGTCTTTGCTTGACCAAACAGTGTCAAAACTCTAGCGCGATTCACGCTAGAAGTCATAAGTTTACCTCAAATTTCAAAAGACTTCTATACAACTTCAGTTGTAAATTGGAAAGCCCGACGTGTCCATTCTGTACATAAAGTGTACTCTAATCAATGCAAGACTACATTATTCACAACTTGTCAATTATTCATCAACCGCACATCCGCATAGTTTCTCTATATCAACTTTCCGTACCGTCAGCAGTGTACACTGTAGAAACTCTACAACTATTCCTAACACAGGGAACTATTTTAACTACGCCACTTTAGACTATCTGTGGTTTCAAGGCACACCACACAAGTAAAACTACATCACATTTGCCACCATGGCGACATAAACGGTATCTGCCGAGTCAGTTCTCATTTATTCCATTGTGTAATTTACCGGTTTCCTACCGTAAATGTGCCATTGCAGTCACAACAACTGATGTACACCATTAAATTTTATTAAGTACTACATCACTACAAGGTCACTCATGCGGATTGGGTCTGAATTAGCTACTCACTGACCATGGCATCATGGAAACTCGCTAACACTTTCTCTCCTTGACGTTTGCTCTTGGCTAATTATTTAGGGCTAAGGAACATTTCTCATTGCATCGAATTCCAGCAATCAAACAAGTAATCACACAAACCTAAAAATTGCTTAAACAGGGCGCTACAGCCAAATACGCATCACCTTAATTTTATTACATTATTTTTGTGGTTATGGCACAGTAAGGTTATTTGGAGCCGGGACCATTAGAGTAAAGTGCTTCGTATAGTGACACACGGGTGTAGCCGATTAGTGTTTATCCCTTTTTAGATGCGAGGTTGCAATGGAAACTGCTGAACCACCGTGTCTCCACTTGCTTAAAGAAAAATAATTCAATTTACCCAGTTCAGAAAAGTTCCGTTGTCAATAACAATAATAAACTACTACTAAAGATGGTGGTGCCCCAAGTGGTCTCAAACGCTCACCGTCACGGATCACTGTCATCTCACTTTTTTCTTCGTGGGTTCGAGTCTCGGGCTGGACCAATGTGGGTACGCGAGAAAGCTTGCCAGTAACTTCTTATGGGTCGGGGTTTTCTCGTGTTCTTCCTCCACCATTTATACTGTCCGCCATGTACAGCTTATTTTGCACTGAAACTTGACATTAAACCTTACAACAACAACAACAACAAACTACTAAAGATAGTGCCATTATACCTATTGGGCTTCAAGTTTGTATCGTCATTTTTACTTGAAACAACAACAAAAGACGAAGGAGCAAACTAAAACGGCTATTACTGCAAAATCAACTTCTACTATATATATATATATATATATATATATATATATATATATATATATATATATATATATATATATATATATATATATATATATATATAGCAAAACTGCTTATGAACTTATGATGTTGACAACCACATCTAATGATATTTCTGCCAAGACGATGATGATAACTTTTCTTTTATATACAGTGGAACGCAGAAAGGACAAATAGTCCTTTTTGACTCGCGTCAACCAAAGAACGACAATCGTACACAGCTGGCAGGACATAAACATGAGGTGTGTGGCCTCCAATTCAGAGACAGCACACCGCCATACCTAGCCAGTGGGGCTGACGATGGACTGATAAACATCTGGGACATACGGGCGAACAGTTCGCACACCCGGATAGAAGCACACACCGCATGTGCGAAGGTATTTTATACATGGCTCAGCAGTGACTAATTTCCGAGCTTGTCTCGTTATAATGAAATCCGGATTTGTAATAGAAACATTAACAACATTAATATTTAACGTATACAAGTCCGCAATAGCTTTTGTATTCACTGAAGGCTCATATTCAAAGACAAATGGATAAATAGTCATATGGAGTGTGTGTGTGTGTGTGTGTACATACATACATACATACATACATACATACATACATACATACATACATACATACATACATACATACATACATACATACATACATACATACATACATACATACATACATACACACACACACACATATATATATATATATAGATAGATAGATAGATAGATAGATAGATAGATAGATAGATAGATAGATAGATAGATGCAATAAACTGACGACGAACAGTACGAAACTAGTAACTAACTAGCCTAACGTGATCCCTTGGTGGATCCAGTACGCTTGAAAGGGTTGTTATTCGCCAAGGCTAGTTATTTACTAGTTTCGTACTGTTCGTCGTCAGTTTATTGCATCTATTTTAATTAATCCCTGACACACGTGATCCCTTGGTGGATCCAGTACGCTTGAAAGGGTTGTTATTCGCCATATGATTTGCATTCTTTATATATATATATATATATATATATATATATATATATAATATATATATATATATATATATATATATAGATCGTATGACGAATAACAACCCTTTCAAGTGCACTAGATCCAGCAAAGGATCACGTGTGTCGGGGATTGATTAAAATAGATGCAAGAAACTGAAAAGATGCAAGGAAGAGTGCGAAACTGACTAGCCCGAGCTCTTTCAACTCTTAATGAGTCTTTTTTTAAAGGCAAATACAAAACATATACAAAACAAACACAAAAACGTTGGGTTTGTAAAACTCTACATGGATGTCTTCACATCAAACCTATAGATACATTATCTCATCCAGCCTGTTTAGACTTTATATATAAAATTACCCGACAAAAGCGTCAACATGCAATCCGCGAAAGATGTAAATAACAAAAAAAACCTAATATTATTTCGACCTAAAAAATTAAAGCAAATACTATTTATTTTTACATTTATATAATTTATTTGTTTAGTATAATATTGGTATGATGCTGTCCTAAGTTTAAACATCCACTTTTAAAATAGTTTTCTGAGTACTTAACCTATAGGTCTTGATGTCTCTCGCAAATTTACGGCAGTCAGTTAAAGTTATAATTATTTCATCTGAAAACATGAAAGTAATTTTTTTGATTGCGGGTTACAGTTAATTAGAATTGGAATAAGAATAATCGTCTTGGCTTTAAATTACTGAATACCACACACATTGTTTACTTTAACTTAATTTATATCTGAGCGGTTTTGTCGCTAGCTCTTTAGACGCGGTTGTTTAGCATTGCGCACAGATGTCGACGCGCTTTTGTCCGCTCGCTTTTGTTACGGCGCCATTGTGTGTGTATGTGTGTGCGCGTGTGTGTGTGTATACATAACCAGTAAACTTATCTATTCGGGACGTATTTTCACCTACCAATCTATTCTTAGACTAAAACAATCCTAAAAAAATGTTGCATTTTCTATTTCCATCAAAATGGTACACGAAACTCTCTAGCATCTGGTTGCTTGTATCAAATTGCTGTTGTTGAGAAAACTAGAAAATTGTCATTGATAACAAATTGTATAACTAAAAGTTGCATCGTTGATCACCAATGTTAAGTAGTGATTCTACTCATCCGATGTATACTAAATATAGTAAAGCCATTACTTAGAATGCTTAATGATTAATTTTCTTTGTTAATATCTATACAGTATAATGTGGTACCCTCAACCCCAGCTTGCTGAGTTGCCGTTATAGATCACTCCGCTCGGCTAACTTGAGTACATTAAAAAGCTTGTTTTGTATTAGCACACCCTCCCATTTGTTTGTACCCCTTACCGATTAAGTTTAAACCATATTTGTTTGAGAAACTTTGACAAATGCAATTACAAACAAATGATTTGTGAAATTCAATAGAGAGCATGCACTACTCCCCAATAGTAACCGGACAAAAAATATAACATCAAAGATCTCTAAGTCGGCATCAATGATTTTTCAGAAAATGATCATATACCTACATGCAGATCATAACAATAAAGACGAACTAATTGCATTTCTAATGGTTATGAGTTCAATCAATCAGTTAATCATCTTAGTCATCCTAATATAATATTGAACAGCTAAAAATACTTGTGTTGTTTTCTACAGTTTACATAGGATTACCAAATAATGTTTTAATCGTAGGAGTGAAAACTGAGCGTGTATAAGAATTTCTCTTTTAAGATTTGAATATTTAGAACAGTCTAGAAGAAAGTGTTTTGCGTTTTCAATTTCACCGCAGGAGCAATACTTAATATTAGGGACACGATTTGTAATAAAATCGAAATTTAAGTTGCAACAATTTGTTCTTAGTGAAGCATGCATGGTCTGAGACAATCCATCACTCTTGAAGATATTCGTGAGCTAGTCGAGGTAAATACATGGAGTCGTTTCATTATTGCCATTCAAGTAGGCTTTAAAATTATGCAATGAAGGGTTGTTCTCACAAGTTCCATATTCGAATCGTAGAAGGTAGCCATGAATCGTAGAATAAAGTCGTTCTATATGTTAGGTAATCGAAGATCTTTTGAAAATAGAATGAATAGGTCTCGTGTTCTGTAAATAACGATCGAATCAACTCTTGAAGATATTCGTGAGCTAGTCGAGGTAGATACTAAATACTTGAAGCAGTTCTTCCCTGTAACGGTAGGAGTTTAGGTTTCCGCAGCTAGTTTCATGGTACCGTCGTGAAGAAGACCCGTTATGATTCTCATCACCTCAACTTCTTTTTTTTTCCTAGGAGTTCTTATCATTCATTGTACAGTTGCCCCAAACGAGTCCAGAGTCAACATTTGGAATAAAAGAAGATACGTATATTTTTTTCCAAAGATAATCGATTAAGTTAAATTTTAGACTTTTAAAATAATGTAGTTATATGTTTGTGCTGAGAAACCTCGTGAAAGTGTTTTGGCCATGCATAATATGTAATGGTGGTTCTGGTTCTGTTTTCGTGTTATTTACACTGATTCAGTCTTGTCTGGATTAAAAGTAAGTCGCCAAAGTCTGGAACATTCATGGATCTTTTGAATCTGTGTTTAAGATTTTACCAGCTTAGGGTGCAAAATTTCAGGCCACATGCTTTTAATGGGTTTAAACCTAGTAAAACCATATAAACGTCATCATCAGTAATTTTAATCTATCATGTGGAGGATATGCTAAATCTCAAACTAACTCGTGACTTTATGGTAAATTTTGGTTTATATAGTTGACTGATCACAAAACAAATAGTGAAAACTGACTTATCTCCATCCTCACTTGAAACCTTATCATTCACAATCAAATATTCACATGATTATTTTATTGTTTTACTTTCATTGAAATTCTCCAATTAGATTTCACTAGTAAAATACTGGTCTAAATTAATTTGAGGAATTCAAGGAAATTTTTCATGTGAATACTTGATTTTTTTTCCCATTAGTGTTGTAATGATTAAATTTAGACTTCCTAATCTCGTTAATGACCACGTTCTTCTTTTGCCTATAAAGAAACCATTACCTAGGATTTTGTGTACGTTTCGCTTGGTCAGACAATCATTTTCGTTTTCTTACAAGTTTCCGAATTTCATTATTAATCAAAGGCTGACTGCGAATAATAACATGATTGTGTATTATGCGTCCTGACTGATATTTATCAAATTCTCAACGCTGACATTATTGTAATAAAATTTTCGAGATGCGCATTTGGTTATAGTCCCCATTTTAATCAAATTCTTAGATTTGTGTGATTAGTCGTTTGATTATTTTAATTCGTGCAATTAGAATATTCCTTAGCCCGAAAAATTTAGCCAATTACTAGGAACAAACGTTACGGAGAGAAAGTGCCAGTGAGTTTCCATGATGCCATGGTCAATGAGTAGTGAATTCAGACCGAAACCGCATGACAGTCCCTATCAAACTAGTCCCTATTTAAATCTATTGGTATTCATTGTCGTTGTCACTACAGTGATAGTATCTACGGTAGGAAAACACAATAAAATAAAAATAAAACATAATAAAATAAACAAGAAGGGGCTCGGCAGATACCGTTTATGTCGCCATGGTGGCAAATGTGATGCAGTTGTACTGGTGTGATGTGCTTTGAAACCATAGATGAATTGGCCAAAGGTGGCCTAGTTAAAATATTCCCTGTGTTATGGGATAGTTGTAGACTTTCTACGGCGTGAATTGCTGACGGTACGGAAAATTGATAAAGACAAACTATGCAGATGTGCGGTTGATGCATATTTTGACAAGTTGGGAAATTTGTAGTTTTGCATTGATTAGAGTAAATGTATGTTTAGAATAGATACGTCGGGCTTTCTAATTTACAACTGAAGAACTGAAGACAATATAAGTCTTTGGAAATTTGAGGTAAACTTATGACTTCTAGCGGGAATCGCTAAAGGGTTTTGACACCGCTTGTAAAACATCGTTTCCTGGCTTGTAACATTTTTTTCATTGATTAGTGTTATAAGCGAACGACACAAGTATTGAATTCAAAAGAGTATCGTTCCCTTGATCAAAAAACCAGATCTATTTCATAACGCGGTAATTAATTTTTATATGGTGAATTTTAAGGCAGCATATACAGGACGGTGGTAACGAACAGCAAGAAACTAGTCCAAAACGTCATCAGAGAATACGAAATCAGGTTTAGATACCATATTAAAATCAATATATGATCAAAAAATGCTCTGTAAAATTTGTTGGCTGGTTATTAACAGGTGAAACTCACTTAACTGGTACAACTATGATATTTTGTTATTTGAATATGGCAGTTTCCATTAAAATTATAGTTACGACTGGGCTATACTTAATTTGAGATACTACCAGATACATTGTAATTGGGCTTTCTGTATATTCCTGCTATTAACTGTTTTTTTTGTTTGTTATTTTTTTGCCTTTCATATGTATCTCCATCCAAATGCATTGAACGTCAGGTAGGTCCAAGTCTGATCTTCGAATAACGGATTGAAGTAGGTGGGTAACTTATTTTTTTTTTTACACATATATAGCCACTCCGCCGCCAGAGTAGCCCTGTCCTTCCTAAATCGTTTCAAGAAGTCTAAAATTGCTATTTCACGATTGAGATTAGTCTGTTTAAGCCATGTCTCAAAGCATCAAATTTCTTCAAGTTTACATTGGTCAGATCAGTTTTATATTTAAGACCTTTTAACATTAAAAGTACATAATAATATGCTAATTTGTCTAGGTTTCCGGACGAAGGTGTGGCTGTATTTCGGATATCAATAAACAGATGATTAACCAATACATTAATACAAATATTGAGAACCATAAAATTGATTCAAAAATTGCAACTAAAAGTTGTAAATAAATGTTTAAATTGCATTTAAGTCATGAAATAATAAACATATAGATAACAAGTGTTACAGTGTACCGATTACATAGAATGATTCTAAAATATATAAATAATATAAATAATTCCAATAGTACCACATTTCCATTTATGTGAGAACACCTTTAATGTTAGTAAGTCAAGACGACGGCGTAATTTCGCGCGTAGGACGCAGTGGAACAATCCCATGGCTAGTCTATACTACATAACTGAGACTCGTAGAAAGGTATGGCTTCAGGAAGTCGTAAAAAAATCAATTGCAAAGGCTGTTCACTGTATCTACACGTGCGGACTTAACTTTCGGTCAATGGTGAAATCCTAAGAGTATCCGAATGCAAACGGTACTGCAGGACTCGTACTTGTCCCGATGTCAAAATTGGCGAACAATTGTTGCATTTTCTCCAATATGTCACAAACTGAACGAAGTGTGTCGAGCTGTTTTGAAAATTGAATTATTTTTTATAACGACTGGCTCAGGTTAGAAATTAGCAGACACATTAGGATAAACTAGCAGGATTGAAACTATCCAAGGGATGCGGACTCGTGTCTTCGCTTGTTACGATTGCCCCCCCCCCTTTGTGTCATGGACGGATATTAATAATTTTCTTTGTAACGAACCCATGTAACTTCCCGTGAGTCGGTGGTCCTTCTCTGGAGTTTTCCCCCACAAAATATACTGACCATTATGAATAACCTATCAAATGCTGAAAAATGGCAGTAGATCCCATAAAACCAAAGGCAACCTCAACAGGTTATACGCGTATTTTATATATTAACAAGTAAATGAATTAGAAGAGTGGACTACACGCTGCTTGGGTGGGCCATCACGAGTAGTGGCTAATCCAGTAATGATTAATGCAAGAACAATGCGTGTACTACTGGTTGTCAATCCAGAGCTTACTCAAAACCGGTGATCCAATACAATCTGGCTTCATGGGGTTGATAATGATCTAGAAGAATTATATAAAAAAATGCACAAACATTAATCCTTATTATCAACTCTTTAGAGTACCTCTGATATAATCGAAAATTTTAATTGCTTAACGTCTTTTATGTTCCGTCAAGGTAGGCAAGTAAATGAGGAAAAGGGTGTATAGGTCGGTCGGTGATAGGTTGAAGATAGGTATATAGGTAGGTGATTGAATTGAATGTCAGCGCATAAGTGGATATATAGTGGCAGATTAAGTTTTAAAAATTCAGTTTAAAACTTCAGTTTTAAAGACTGGATGTAAAGAGAAGAAATTACAACAGAAGTGAAAATAATTAGAAAAGGACAAACATTTCGTTATCATTTTTAAGCCCCCAATGCCATCGTTTTCTTTTGTTTGTTTGTTTTTTTTTAATAGATTTCGTCATTCTTCCGGTCTAACTAATATTTTGAAGGAAGGAAATGATTTGTTAGAAAGATATGACATAAACCGTTCTTGAAATAATCAAGGTTAAAATGACGTTCAAATATTCAGTTTAGAACTAAGAGATTCCACCCCTTAATTCGGTCATCGAAGCTGCTTGTAATTCCTTGTTTCTGGAGTGTTCCAAATGTAGTAATGTGATACGTCCGACAAATTTTTTTTAGTGACTAATGTAATAACATTTGCACATAGCTGATAAATTGGTATGAGAGGAAATTCAGAGAACCTGTCTCGTTTTTTGAATCGGATCTGAGATGAAAATGCGTGTATGCGATGAAAATAAGACTCCGGTGAATATTGGTGATAAGCTGTTCTCTTGAATAGTTTGATGGGCAAACTTGAGCTGAAGACAAGCACACTTGATTTCCATATTATTTTGCAAGTACGGACTTTTTAAAAAATAACATAAATCAGTAGTTGTACCTTTAAAGAAGAAAGAAATCATAAATGATAGACCGTGTATTATATCAAACGCAAAATGAGAATTGTATGATACAAAAGGATCATTTGCCGTAGACAAACATAGACTTGTGTTGTCTGATTTTTACAACGGTGGCATCATCAGATTCTGTGTTCCAGGTTTCGGATGATATCGTTTAACCCACGGATGTCGTCGATCAACACCAAAGTAATTCGTACATGGGAAAAACATTCTCAGAGTGTAAAATTTCATAGCTCATAATCTGATGAAACGTCGAAAATATACGGTTTTAATTGAAGCCAACGATGTTTAAGACAATTATCATTCAATATTCATTATTCTGATGATTTGGCATGTGCGACACTTGCACTTAACAGTGGGATTAAGACCTTAATATGAACTATTTTTGTGATCTTTAATGTTTGTATTTGAAGTGAGCTATGTGATCATTGATTACACAGGTTTTTCCAGCTCAATGATATCGGCAACCTCCTAATTGATTCATTTATATTTAAAATATAATCTCTCAATACCACTCTTGCCTTCGGAAACAGCCCCCCCCCCGGGGTCAAGAATTATATTGTCGTCACATTTTAGTTACAGGTATTATTAATAAATTTCATATCTGCAATATAATACCATTACATACATCCCTTCCTTCAGCACTATTCTTGACCCTAGTTTCTGTGCTGTTGGGCTACAGGGTCAAGCACTATAATGGGATACGTTTTGCGTTACATTGTTTCTTTACATATATTTTTCATAGCCTTTAAATTTGAAATATAAAATCGTGTAACAGGGCCTTATGGATTTAACTCTATGTCTGGGTCAAGTTAATGAGTGGGTTTATGGGGTCAGGATGCAGCACACATTTTAATAAAATTGTTGTTGTGGGGATTAACGAAATTTTTCAGCACGAGATAGTCTATATATGGCAGCCAGTATTAATGGTGGAGGAAGAAACCGGGAAATCACCGGAAAGAACCACCAACCCATGAGAAGCCAGTGGCAAGCTTTCTCACATATCCACAATCGCCGAATCCTATATTGGAAACAACGCAGAGGTGAGATGACCCTCTAGTTTAAACAGCGTTGGCAACAATGAGGTTAGAATTATAGATTGATAAATGAAGTGACTTTTACGCATTTATATATTCTTGATGCTTTTATTTTTAAATTTGGTGGGTTGGGGTGTGGTTTACAAATAAAATTGGACGGTGTGTGAATATTATAATGTACTTTGTCGTTAGGTTAAGGCACATATACTTTACTGGTAGTATTTATAATTTGTTCGTGTTTTAACGCGCTTACTACTTGGTTTTACTCGCCCTCCGCTATACGGACACATAAGCAAACGTCAATCCCTCCTGCCCATTCCGTCCGTATATGCTAAATGGACAGCCCCTTATGATCTGTCTGCGTGGGTTCGAGTCTAGGATTCGGCTAATGTGGATATGTGAGAAAGCTTGCCAGTAGCTTCTCGTGGGTCGGTGGTTCTTTCCGGTGATTTCCCGGTTTCTTCCTCCACCGTTAATACTGGCCGCCATGAATAGCATGTCGTGTGCTGAAAAATGGCGTTAAGCCCAACAACAACAACAACAACAGCCCCTTATGATATATAGTTAATCCTTAGTGAAAATGGCGTTAATCAGACTTCCAATATGGCCGTTAAGGTTATTATCTTTGCAATATTGTTATCTCTACTCCTCGACGGAATGTAATATCTACATCAGCTTTTTATCAGACAACTTTTAAGTGATATCCAGTTGGTACCTATGTAATGGATACCTCGACATGGGGTTTTCACCAAAAGACTTCTTGTGATATTTAGCTGATCCTAAATAAAATTGTATTGATCTGACACTCAATATGGCCACTACGGCGGACACGTTGACGATCTTGTTATCGCTACTCAGGAAAAGATGGTCGTATTCACTTGCAAATTTCACCAAAAGACTTTCAAGTATACCGGTTGGATTTAAATGACGTAGGTATCGATCTTAAATCTAGTATGGCTGCCACAGCGGCTGCTGTAAAACTATTGTCATTGTTTCAATACTCTGCAGTTAAATTGAAGAAACGGTCATATCTTGAATTCTTACAAATTCTTTCTTGCTAATAGAATGTCTCTCCTTTCACATTCTTTTTGGCCAGTAGAGGGTCTGAATCTTGATAAAATTGTGAGTTTAGACAACCAATATTCACATCATCACAGTGACCTAAGTTTTGCTGTACTAGTCTTTCATATCATATGTTTATGAATCGGCTGAACAGGCGAGATACAGCCTTTAGTGGAATATTGTTTTATTACCAGGAACGAATGTTACCTTAGAAGAGACGTGGGAGTGGTTTCGCCATCCTTTTATCCTGGTTTTTCTTTTTACATTTCTTGATATGCCTCCATATTCTATGGAAGGAGCATGTAGGGTCCGCCAAAATTTGACAATTTTAGCTTTGTTGCAGTGTAGCTAATGTGGCAATATCTTACCGAAGAGCAACGTAATAGACTATTTTATTACCAATAATTCCATGCATAGATCACGATCTAACAAAAAGGATGTGTAATTTATTTTACGCCGAAGTTTTGAGTTAATAAAAAAACCGACACCATTGGGCCCGCATGATTACCATCTTTCATTTTTCGCCGAAGCGTCCTCGTGCATTGTTATCTTATGCAGTGATATGTTTTGTTTGACATAGTAAATCTCAAGGAATGTATAAGCAACAGGTAGGGTGAACAGACCATTTATAGGAGTGGTGGTGGTTTCTGAAAATAAAGCTTTCTACGAAAATGAACAGACAAGCGTCAATAACGCTAAAGTGGGGTGGGTAAACAGGCCACATTTTAGAGCAGTCCATTTTTTAAAAATAAAGCTATTTACGAAAATGAAGAAACGAGCGTCAATAACTTGAAACTGAGATCTCTGACAGTGTTTTTTTTTTCTTATTTACTGACCCGTGGTGTAATACACCTGTTGGTCGTAACTCTCCCTGATGTTGTGTGTGGTAAAAAAATGTAACTGGTATGTCAACCAAACATTTTATCAAGACCTATGCAATATCGAGACCGAGAATCATGTAAATTTATTTCAAATTTATCATGATAAGTCCATGAGGATTCGCTTGCGCTTATGAAAAGAAGTTTTAAAACTTTATTATATACATGTCCCATGAACACCAAGTCTGATGGATGTTTCTGTGTGTGTGTGTGTGTGTGTGTGTGTGTGTGTGTGTGTGTGTGTGTGTGTGTCAATACCATTAAAGACAACCAGAAGATTGCAGGTATCTCTTATCACTTTAGGTACTTGCACATATTTCTGAGAAACATATATAATATCCGTGATTCTGTGCCTGCCTCGGAAAAATATCCGAGCTGGATTTGATTGTCTAGCATCACATCATCGTATACTACGAGTTTGTTGATCATCTACCAACGGCGCATCGTTGATGTCAGTGATAAAATCAATAAAATCATTACCATCCTCGCCCAACAACTTTGCATTTTCATTAAAATCTTTAAGCACGTCGTAGCATATGCCTCTAAATAAAACTTATCCCACTTGAGCCATCCCATTCTCAAGTTAAACAATAGCCTTTTACTAGACCCAGATGGATCTGATAGAATTTGGTAGCACTAGGTGATGCTTGATTGGTTCTTGCTTTCGTTTCAGAGAAATCGGCGATTATTCATTTTGTAGGAATTATAATAATTATATGAATTTATATTGTTCTCGATGCAGTGTATCCACCCCCATCAATGTATTGAAAATAACGAGGAATAAAATGCGTCCACTTACAAGCAAGTGTGTGAAATGTGGTACAAAAAATACAAATTTATCTCTCATGAAACAGGCGGAGATATCACTATCACTGGGAACATTAACAGGGGCTCCTTGACCCAAATATCCTGGCGAGAGGCATCTTCATAGATACAGTTATTGTGGTCCCTGAACCGGACTTGATATCCAACTTGACCAGAAAGATCAACCAAGACCTGGATAATATCCAATAAACGTGATTTATCAAGCGTGCCACGTTCATGGTGTGGCATATAAATATCCGGATATCCAACAAAGACATATTGCGGACGTGAAGTGGATTAACACTTGAATGTCTGTAAAAATAAATCTATAATTAATGTAATTAATTATATAATAATATTATAAAGAATTCAATTTATTATAACCCAAGAGGATATTGGAGGGGTACAGTAGCGATTAATAAACTCTCTGATGCAGCATGTGTAGCACGTTCTGTTACTGCAGACTTTTTAGCATGACAGGCAGTATGTCAAATTTATCTACCACCACCTAAAATTAACACTGGTAGACGTCATCGATCCGCTTGCGGATCACGCACTTACAAATACGCGTTGACTGTAGTCGACTTTGCAAGTAGATATACAGAAGCAGAACCACTATATACAAAGACAACAACTGAAGTTACAGCAGCGTTTAAACGAATTTATTAACGTGGCGGCCTTGCGACGGCCATATTTGCTACAGGTTGATCCTGGCAAAAAATTTCTTGGTGCAGTAACATCGCTGATATGACAACATAAGGTCATAATCAGACGAGTGCACATATCGCGATTAGGCAATCTTTGAGCGGTTTTTTGGATATCAGTATGCGAAGAAAATATTTCTGAACTAAGTTGAGGTGGACAAGATACATCGTGAATGGGTTGCTAGACTACCAAGTGTGATAGTTGCGTTAAATAATGAAATTACTTGTGGAATTTATGATCTCATCGATGCAATATTAATGAAATGCATATCATGGACCGCCTGTGAGTGGCAGCGACATGACTCTCTCAAAATAACAAATACCAGATAATGTTGTTGTCAAATATTTAAATGAACCTGGTGAACTTGAAGGGGGTAAACAAAAGTGACTTACCCAGTCTGGAGTTTAACATCACAAATTTTCCCGCGTAGTAAAATCACGGGTAGACTAGATTCTGCTGCTCCTCGACGTGGATTTGTATATGAACAATTACAAGTAATTCCTGAAGATACACAATTACCACTGTTTTCACTATTGCTAAAGGTTATTCACTTTCAGGACGTCGATTACGCTCAAGACAAGTCACCGCCACATTTTCACATGTGTCACCAAGACTACTATTAATACTATCCACAGTAAATTATCTTTGGTAATTAGGAGAATATCATTGTTTTTAGAAAAGGGCCACAACATTAATGTGTTACAGCAAATAAACTTAACATAAGATCGAAGTCTCACTTAGTTTTTGTCAGATCGCAGATAACCAACCAATTTTACACTTACTATATCTTTCAACAACGATGCGTTGTTTTCCTGAGTATTTTATTCATTGCGCAGTCCGTGATAACCCTTTGTAGATGAGACTGTTTCCTGACTCGAGATACTAATTGATAAACTAAATTTTACCATAATCGACAATCCAAATATTAGTATCCGAAATAGTTTAACCCCTGTGATGAATGAATAGGTATAGCATAACACAGTCCATGTTGATTTATCCATCGTTAACATTAAGAGGAACAACAAAATCATTAAGAATGAGCTTTTGTTTCTTCCTTGGCTCTGTTCCTGACTCTGTCTGGGGGTCCAAGAATTTCAATATCAATATTTTATTTACGTGTATATACTGGGCAATAACACAATGGTTTATGTGGATCTGAAATGTTTCTTTATGTATCATAATTGTTGTATCATAATTGTTGCTGAATTGAGTAACATTCCATCTTTCGACTTGCAACTATCAAATCAGCAGGCCTCCACAAATTCCAGAAAGTCTTTTGTTGATTTTGGAATTACTTTACGCATTATTTCACATTGAATTTTATCTGGCTGCAGTCTGAAATTTTTGTTTGAACTTTTCAGCGTCGAATCAAGTACCCGGTGATCATGGATTATTTATTCATAATATTTTACGAATTCTTTGAGCCAGTCATACGGAGACGAGTTAACAAAAGGGTGTGGTTGACCATGATCACCATACATAATAATAGCAGTATTCCGAGTCCATAACCAATCAAGAAACATTTTAATACGTCAACATTATACAGACAGTACATATCGCATTCCAGATAATGATCATAGGTATATATTTCTCACCCATTCGTCCAGGTTTCCACGCATCTGATTTCCAAAGAAAGAAACTGTGATCAGTATGAGACTCAATCCCTCTTTCTTTCATCTATCTGGTGAGTCGGTATTACAATCATGTCAAGATTCTCTGGACCATGGCTCAGGAATAATTCAGTCGCACGTGCAGATTTACCAGCAAATCCAGGTCCGCTGAGATAAACGGTTTTATGTATGGCCACATGATCACCTTTTATTCTCCATTCGCTCCATGATTTATCAAGGCCGATATGTAATTTATTTAACAAATGAATATGAGGTTACTCTAACAGCGCTATCAGGAAATCTGTTTATTATCAATAATACATATATCAAAACATACGTACGCTAACATCGAAAATCTTAAATGAGTAAACTGCAACGTGTCATCATCAATGTAGCTAACAATTATTCCTAATTTGGTTCTGTCCATTAAGTTAACATAATTTCGATTTACAAATAATTTTTCTCTGTTCTATAGGTAATTATGAAATAGAGTTTAGCATCGTCGATAATTAATTTTGTACAATATGATCATCCCTATGTAAATTTCCCAATTATTTTCTGCCAAGATCTTTTGCAAGTTTAATTTCATAGTCTGATATTTAATTTGACATCTTCGTCGCCTTCGTCGCCTTCGTCACTGATGGCAGGTTTTGGTAGCAAGACTTATTTCTATAGACGAAACGATATTATTGCTTTACTCACGGTTAACTATATCAATATTTATACATCAAGTATATATCGTATTGCAACTAATGGAGTCCAACCGTATTGATTAAAATGACGAAATCAAACGGCAACAACTGGATAAAGGTTTTCCGATGCAAACTTAAATGACTCGATACAATGCAAATCCAGTTAAGTAAAAATCTGGCAAAAGTCCATTATCACAACTAGAGGCATTTTGTGTATTGGAAGTCCAAATCTTTTGAAATACTCCGAACACTCCCCCCCCATTCAGAGAAAACTTCCAGAATAACATGAAACCATATCAACTGAGATAACATCCTTATAATCGTATTTAGTATTCCACAGTCAGCCGTGTCCGTATTCTACAAAACTGCGTCGTATATCTTCAAGAAATTCCAGCCGTGTTGTCCTCCATGAATTTTCCTTCTGAGCAAAGTGAGCAGCAACTGACGGAACAGTGAAGCAATTACTCAGTAATAGCGCAATAGCGTTTACATCGTTCGTGTATTTCAATGCAAGCTCTGTCTTCTTGCCATGAAGATATTCTTTACAATAAATGTCTCCATTAGGCCGTACAATCTGAGCATAATAATTAAATTCACTCTTACTCGTATTTCTGATAAAATTAAACATATCACCGTCATATAATTTAACAGTGAATTGGTGGAAAAAAACGTTACGCTTGACTAATTACGCGTGCGCGTTATTATAAACGATCTCTATCGAAACTCTCATTGATTTCTATTTTGATTCGTGCAAAATATTTCCGGTAAAAGTTTTTAATGTTGTTGTAAATTTTAACGTTTTATTTTCCAACTTGGCAACGTGTCTGATCGTTTCTCCATTTTCTTAAACGCGCTCTGCCCATTCATTTGTTTTGCGCCTCAGATCCATTAAAACATTTGTAAAGTATTCTTTAACTCTTTTAGCAACATAATTCAAGGTAGAAATTTTCATTGGTCGAAGATCGTCATCGCTAGGCTTATCATTCAGCGGATATATCGCATTAACAACTACCGTCATGGGGTATGCTCACTCATAATATGGTTTGTCGATACCCATCAGTATTCCTTGTTTGGCATTTTATTGAACGTGACAACATCCACAGCGTGGTGTAGTTCTCGAACAGGATCATGTTTGTTACCGATAATCCATGTTATTTCGGCGGCGTCTACCGCTACTATAAATTTTATTATAAAAAGGTATCTTTGTTCAATGTCAGGATAATTAACAATCGTCCTTGCTCGCTGGTAATTCATTGTAACTTCAATCTGGGGGTTATAGTCTTGCCTAATTCTGAATGTTGACCACACATGAGCCGCTCCATCATAGCGAAATTCTCTCTTGGCTTCACAGATACGATTGATTAAAGTCTTATTCGTCAACTCCACATCAACCAGAGCTCGCCTCGGAAAGACAGTGGTTATTCTGTCAAGATCAAATCTAGCTTGAGAGGATTTGATCGAAGATACTCTTGTAAATTCTTCCCTCATTTAATTGCAGGCTATTACAGTAGAAATAGTGAATGGATTGTGTACTGGAAAAAAAGATAAATAACCAAACTCAGAAAAATTTGTAAATACATAGACAGGCAAAGAAAAAAAAATAAATCGACGTATGCAGCTGCCAAACATTTCTATTTTTTTTAACTTCGGTATAAATGTCGTATGAAATATAACTAATTCAGTATTTTGAAAGAAATGCAAACAAATAATATTTTAGTATAAAAACTCGAGAATAAAAACTCAGAGAAGGGAAATGACTCCGTCAAGTAAAGCTTCCTCAATTTGTGAAATTTTAAATATGTAGCCTCGCTTGTATCAGTGCTAATATTGTCGGAATTAACTTTATTTTTTTTTTGGCGGGGGTCTATGTTTCGTTAAAACGTCAACCTTGTCCCCGTGGTATCTTTAGAGAAGGACTCTGTCCCTTGGTGTGCTAACACCAGGACTATGTCCCTGACAAATCAGGGAGACAATAGACAAGAGGAATGGACATATAAAGTAAGTCACGCTCCTTGGATGTAATTCAGCCGAGCCATTTTTAGATTTCTATTTATTGCTGAATTCATAATAACTTTTAAAACGTATGATAGTAATAAAGATCGATTGCAGAGCGGTAGCGCTGCGAATTTTCATTCTCAACGTGTGGAAATTAGTGTTTCAATCCCGTGATTGACAAATTTGACTTGGGGCCCAAATGAAAAGTAATAACTAAACATTTGCGTACACCTCTCTACCATGTTGAACAAAGTTGTGGGTGCTGATTTTGCACTCTCCACGGTTTGATTTTGGAAAGAGAAGTGCACAAAAATGAAAGTTCTCAATGTGAATCTCTTTTACGTAAAATTACTTGACATGTTCATGTGGTGCAAAACGGTGCCCCACCTCATTGTAAAATAAGCAGTAAGATTAAACCAGAACTTGGTTAACTCGTGAAGCAGTAGCACCGGTAAACATAAACTTATGGGAACGATATCACTGAGAGTTCTGGTGTAACAAGTGATAACCATGAAGCAGTTAGCACCGGTAAATATGAGAACGACAGTACTGTAAGTGAGAGTTCCCTGACATAGTTAGAACAAAGTCCTTGTCTAAAGACCGTGACAAAATCTGGTGGGTGTAAAATACCAGATGGTACAATGATCAAGAAGGGTAAAAAGTATCCAAATTCACGAAGCAGTAGCACTCGGTAAATATGAGAACTCTAGCACTGGAAGTGTCTTTGGATTAAAACTCCACGAACAATGACAATGAAACAATAGAATCGGTAAATAGAAATGAGAACTGTAGCACTTTAAGTGAGAAATAGCCACACACCGCTCTTACTATTATCGTTTTATTTTATATTCTTAAAAACTTGTGTTTACCCACACTTACTTAGCGTAATTTTCGTAGGAAGCTTCATTTTCAAAGTTAAACCCCAAAAAATGGTCTGTTCACCCTCCTTGCTGCTGTACATATATTGAAAACATATATCCGACATTGGTTTTTTTTTTGTTGCTGTTTCAAGACGTTATGAAATGAAAATTCTATGTTAGTTTTATAACACCTGGATGATTTGGATGAAGTTCTTTTGAACAGTTATGTTACATTTGCGCGTTTGGTGGAATTCATTCCCTTAGTATTTTAACCCTTCCATCTTCCACAACCATCATGAACTCCTCACCGAACTTAAAATTTAAAAATCCCTCAAAATTTATACTGATGTATCCAAGGATGAGGAAAAAGCTGCTGCAGAGTTCATTAGTGGAAACAACACAAGTTCGCTTGCCAAATGGTACATTGATTTTTTTTTTCCAGCAGAAATCGGAGCAATGGACCTTGTTCTGCAACATGCCGGAAACAAACGTATTATAAACATCGTTATCTTTGACTCACTATCAGTATTTCAGTCACCACATAATAGAAAACTGGAGAACCCATAAACCAATATTCTCGTCAAAAATACTGAGCTGAGTACCTCCCACAATATAGTATACTGTTGGTTACCCAGTCATATTAGTATTAAAGGGAACGAAAAAGCAAATTGCGCTGCTAACATGGTCCTATCCCAAAAACCATCTAAATATACCATATACCGATTTTAAACAAGTATGAAAGAGTCGTTACATCAGAAGTGGCAGGCATCAAGGAATAATTCAGTGAATAACAAATTGTCGTGCAATCAAGCCAACCCTAGGAGAATGGATTACAGAATTATCCGTAGGAAGGAGTTAGTCGTTGGAAAAATTAGAATGAGTCATTCTTATATAACCCCCACTCGCCTCATGCAAAACGGCGAAAACCCATCAGGGTACGTTTCTTGCAATTAACCATTCACTGTTAATCACTTTATGATGGACTGTTTCGACCTCTGTCCTACGGGGGCCTCGAGTGGCCACTTGTCTAAAGTACTGTTCGTTACGGATCACTGCCTTTTCACCTGTCTGCGTGTGGTTCAAGCCTAGGATTCGGCGAATGTGGATATATGAGAAAGCTTACCAGTAGTTTCTCGTGAGTCGGTGGTTCTTTATGGTGATTTCCCGGTTTTTTCCTCCACCATTAATACTGGCCACCATGTATAGCCGATCGTGTGCTGAAAAATGGCGTTAAGCCCAACAACCACCTTAATCCTACGCGCGATCAGTACTACAATGTGTCTGACATAAAGGAACTTTTTGATACAATAAGCATTACTTGTATTATTGAATTCCTGAAAGAAGTAAACATTTATTTGAGGCTATAACATTTATGCTATCACCTTGAGCAGTTTTGTGTAATGTATAAATAACCATCTTTTATTTTCAATATTTTTTCATGTCTTCATTAACATACGCCATTTACATTCCCCTTTTGATCGGGAAGCTGTACATATTACCGTTAACATCTTATTGTTTTACCTTCTTCTCTTTGGTTTTATCGCTGGTCAATACGAAACCTTTTACCACTTTTAAATGATCCTACATATAACCTTTTGTATGGCGCTAAACAGCTTTATAGTGCTGGTGCGCCGTACAAATGCAGTCAACCGGAGTTATTTTACGCTCTTAATATTTATGAAAAGATGTACAATTTTGATAGCCTTTGTCAACTTTTATCGCTATTCGGTATGCATACAGTAGAGTTCTACATGTACTAACAAAACTTCGATGGCGCAGCATCTCCAATTCCATTACTTTCAGATGGTTTCTTTTTTTCTTTTACGTGTGATGGGAAACCTACAAAGACAACTATTACTTTCCATTTTCTTTTTTTTACATGGGAGGGAAAACTTACAAAGACAATTCCATTAATTACCCACGTTCTCCTTTTAAATTAGAGGAATAACATCCAAAGACAAAGTCCCATGCATGATTTAAACCTTTACGTTGAGATACAATTTGAGTACTTTTGTCTGTTTATGAAACAGGGGAGACATGGGGTCAAAATTGCTTACGACGTTTGCTGTTGGCACGTGCGTCAACGTTAAAGTTTGTTCTTTGTGTTTGTTTCTTTTTCTTTGCCTTAACGATATTTTGTAGCACATGGCGGCCAGTATAATTGGCGTTGAAATAATTTGAGCACAGTGTCTAATCCGACACAGTTGAATGCACACACAAAAACAGGCAAACACAGGTCACAAGGACGTACTTTCATTCTACAGTGATAACATTACTCTTACACTTTTACAGATTCTTTGATACTGTTGTATGTACAGTCAAGGTTTCTATTCATAAGGGTTAGAAGTGATTCATTGAGATATAAATTGTTTCTTTTGTACTTGTATCCATCACAGCGCGGTCAAGCTTTTCGTTCGGGTACTGTGGGATGGCATCCGTGTTTCATGAATGCTCTTCTAGTTTTGTGTTATGTCGACATTTGGTTTTCACAGAAATTTAGCAATCCGCAGATTCTAGTATAGAATTACCTTAATCAGATTTGCCACACAGCCTCTTTTTACCTACGTCAGCTATCTCAACAAGCGAACTATGGTGGTTTTGAGGGTTATTCCTAAATCCAGTACATACCTCTTGCCACTTTCCTATATATTTGCAACAGAATACCAAAAGAAAATATTAAATTGAAGAATAAAAATCTGTATTATGAAAAATTACATTAAATCTCTCTTTGTATCGCTTTCGTTCCCCAAACCAGGCTAAAACAATACAAATGCACTGACCGGGAGTGTTAAAGAAATATCAAACACGTTATGTATGGATGTATGTGTGCAATAATTGTCAATTGGCAGGCGTTGGCTTGGTATCAATGTCCATTCAGTTTTGTTAGTTTTGTTAATTGGCAGGCGTTGGCCTGGTGTCCCTGGAAGTCTAACATCCTTGTGTCAGGTGGAGGTTCTGTTGACGGTCATATACGCCTTTGGAACGTAAATTCAGGAGAGCAATCTGGAGAAGTCTACACTAAATCTCAGGTAATCTTTTTAAAGTCATTACGACACTTTTATATCACCTACCTTCTGCTTCTTATATTACAACATATTCAAAGAGTACTTTCAGATTATTGGTGGGTGGCCGAGTGGTCTAAAGCGCTGACCGTTATGGATCACTGCCATCTCACATCTGTCTGCGTGGGTTAAAGTCTCAGATTCGGCCAATGTGGGTATGTGAGAAAGCAAACCAGTAGCTTCTCGTGGTTGGGTGATTCTTTCCGGGGTTTGCCAGGGTTCTTACGCCATAATTTTTACTGGCTGCTTTGTATAGCCCATATTGTGTTGAAAATAGCGTTAAACCCAACAATAATAATAATCAGATTACTGACAAAATAAAGAATGGTAAATCAAAAGTATGCGAAAAAAATGACTTTTTGAGATTTAAGTGAAGAACTGAAAATAAATGTACGTCTCAAGAGTAGTGCAAGTCTGTGGCATTTGACTGAAATTCATGTTTATTAAGTCGCAGAATATTTATATTTTATTAATAATTATTCGGTATCCTTTCCTACACTTTCGGCAGACCACGGACAAAATTGACCTCGAACACTGATAAATAACAGACATGGCAGATATAATTACTAGGCGAGGAAGGCGCTCAAATTACGCGGAAAATACACTAAAATATAGCAGAATGCTCATAGAAGGTATCTGTTGTTCACTTCTTTCTTTAACTTTACATTTTCAACAAAACTAGTTATGGAACATCGTAATCACTCTGTTAGAAAGGTTAATTAATTGCGATAAATACGTTGATTTTATAATTGTTTCACCTTTCGACTTGAGCATTCATAAATGTAAATCATATATTTTCTCTCATATAATGACCGACTCTCACGTCTATTTAAAGGTTGATCAGACCTATAAATAATTTGCCTTCTACGTATGACACGTGATTTTGTTTTCAAATGAACTGGGTTGTTTGATTTAATTATACTGGAAATAGTTAAGTAGAGATATCTGGATTTGCTGTATTTTAAATACTCATTAAATCTTCTAAAATCAATAATTTTTTTAATCATTTGGATTAAATTAGATGATATTCATATTTAAGTGCTGTGTAATATGCTATCCGCAGCAATCCTTAGTTTAGCATCATGCTCCCAAAAGGCTGCTTATCCAGCAAATCAGATAAACTAATACCTTCATCAAAAATGTTACCAAGAAAAGAAAGAAAAAATAAATTAGAAAAAGTGGATAGTCCTTTTTTTAATTGAAAGCACCATGCATAATATAATAATGCTACGAGACGTGATTGTATGATCCCGAATCTCAACAGTTGGAACGACAGATCCAACATTCGTTTCAGAAATGATAAAAAAGACCACATTCTAGGACCCGTTTAAGAAACTGAACACGGAATTGATGTCGGTGGGGTTGGTCGGTCCTCCGCCTTGAACGGCAAAATAAAGTTCCGCATAAAAATATTTCTCAAGACTTTCTGCTTCTACATATAGATAAACATATGTAGTATTAGTGCTGCTAAGAAAAATTGTTTTGAGGAGAAAAAAAAAACGATTTTTGTATGAATAAAAAAATGAAAATTTGTTAATTGTTCCATGGAAAAATCGTATTTTGTAAACAATGGTTTTCATTATTGTGGAATGATCTTGGTTTTTTTTTCTTTTTTAATATAAAGACTATTGATTATTTATTTTTTTTAAAACAAAATAAAAATTGAGGTTGCCTATATCATGGTTGGCAGCTAGCATGGAATTTCCATCATTTTATGGTCAAATAACAGCTTGCATGTACAGACACATCAGGGTGGCAGAGTGGTCTAAAGAGCTCTCGGTTACGGATCACTCCCATCTCGCCTCTTTCTGCGTGAGTTAGTCTCGGGCTCGACCACGGGCTCGGCCAATGTGGGTATGTGAGAAAGCTTGCAAGTAGCTTCACGTGGGTCGATTGTTCTTCCCTGGGTTTGCCCGGTTTCTTCCTCGACCATGAATACTGGCCGCCATGTACAGCCTATCGTGTGGTAAAAAATGGCGTTAAGCCGAAGAAGAACAATAACAGACATCCGTACCACCTGTTGCATTGCCATCCTTTCTTGGTAAAATATGTAGCTAATGAATGCAGAAAAAAGTCTATTCCATTTATATCGAGCAGTCTTTAAAGATAAAATAGAAAAATCCTTTGACGTTTTCATTTTCTCATTTTCATTATTGTCCTAATATTTAAAAACTGTTCATTTTAAACTTAACGCATTGAACGTATGCAAACGGATGTGGTTAGATGAAACATATTCGACCAGCACTGATCTTAAATAATTCCTTATTAAAGATCTGTTAAAAATAAAATGACTGAATCACTCATCGTGTGCAAAGTTTTAAACAACTTACCACGATGTTATAAAAATGCTCGTACTCTAGTATACGAGTTCATTTTCCATTTTTCTAAACGGCAACCAAATATGTTAAAGCACAGGAAATGTTTAAAAGGCATTTTGCATGCAGTGATATTTTAGTGTGGACTTTTTACCTTATGATATTAATCATATTCAGCATTTGCTACCATTATATACAAATGTAAAACTTTCGTTTCAAACCAAACGTATTTCTTTTACTTTTTAAAAGACAGATTGTATTGCCTAAAGTCAGTAATACATTGTATAGTTCATGTACTTGTACCTAAATGTGAATAATATATGATCCTTCGGCTCAATATTCCTCGAAGAATGAAGAAAAGCTATTATTATTATAATAATAATTATTATTGTTGTTGTTGTTATTATTATTATTATTATTATTATTATTATTATTATTATTATTATTATTATTATTATTATTATTATTATTATTATTATTATTGAGACAGACGATCATTTACACGCCATGCGAAGAAATGTAAATATATTTCCGATTTCTCGATATTGTGATTGTGTTCGGCTTTGCTTTCTCTTCTAGGTATTGCGATTTTAGTACAAATCAAGTCCTGATTTATATTCAATAGATATGTGGCCTGCTATGGTCTCCTGAATACCACGAGCTAGTGTCGGCGCACGGGTCAACCAAGTGCGATAACAACGATGTTATACTGTGGAACATGAAGAATTCCGAGTTTGATCCCGTGGCTACATTACGTCATCACTGCTGCAGACCCCTTCATATTGCTCTAAGCCCGGACAGGACGACATTAGGTAAGCAGTTAGGACGATATTGATCAGTCGAATATATCCTTATTCCTCGGATTTGTCTATTTCTTTAGCATGCATCGTCATAACTGGAGTACATTACACATAACTCGTGGGAGATAAATCTGCAATAAGAAGCAGCGTTTAAAACAGATGATGGTTATAAAAAAAAATCCAACAAAATATTTCAAAAACAATTACTGAGAACTTTAACACGCACAAAATGTGACCAATTATTGCAAACTTTTAACCATCATATAGAGTAGTGATCGAAATGAAACGTAGTGTAGTATCTTGAATCTTGCATCTAAAGTAATTTGTTTTATAAACTCATATAACTGATATAAAAATGTTCTGTATGAAAAAAAAAATAACTTAGAGTATGATTCAACAGCACTTTAGGGTCTTTATTGATGAGACTATAAGCGTGAATCGCTCATTCAGACTCCAAGTGAAGGACTTTCTGCTATTTTATCAGGAATAATTTGGACTTTACAACTTGTACGATATTCTTTGCTCTGAATTTAGTCTTTAGTTTTGAAACGGCAAATCCATAGCGACACAACTGATTTGGTGAATGTAGCTTAATATATACATTTAAGAAGAACTTGCGTCCATGAGACTTCAGTATAGCCTTCATTTTCGCAAAATCCGGAATTATAAAATATTAACCAACTCAACAAAGACATTGGACTTAATTGTGCCTTGGTGCATGCCTTGTATCACTTATCTTATTCTAATTTTTATGAGAGATACTTCAAGAAAATTTTTGATATATTTGAGATGGTTAATATTTAGATGTTCATTGATAGATGTAAGCCTTTTTTATTTATTGCAGCATCAGTCGGTGCAGATGAGGCTATGTGTTTGTGGAAATGTTTTCCCAAGCGAAAACCCAGTCCATTTTCCGCGAAGAATGTGTCCAAGCTGAACTTGGATCTTGCAATACGTTGAATACATAGATTCCACTGAAATTATTGTGCTAGTCTGTGAGAAAATAGTGCTATAATTTTACATTACAAGACACCTATTTTTGCTTAAATAAAACCAGTCGCAAACCAAAAACAAAAAAGCCAAGAATCCAGATTTATTCGGCATTAACTGCGAGTAATTTTGCAAATGTTATTTCACTCAGTCTGAATGTTTATCCTCTAAGACAGCAGAGAGAAATACTGTGCATTTTCAGAACTGGATGGCAGATGAAAGCTTCACCAATGAATCGCCGACATACGTAACTGGCAAGATATTGTCTTTAGGAGGCGAGGACAATTAGTGGTATGCATGTAAAAAAAATTGTTGCGGTGAAAGATCTCCAGCAAGTTAAAAAAGTAGTGAAATGGTTGTGAGGCGATTGAAAAAAAAAAATCGTTTTATCGGGTTACAGCTAGAGTGCGATATTGTTATGATCCTTTTTTCCGTGCTGCATCATCCGCCAACAATTGCTTTGCACCGACTTTTCAAATAAAATCTAGCCCGATTTCAGTCAAACTTGGCACAACACATTCTCCATAAAGGCATTTCAAGTTTATACAAATAGTGCTGATCATTCATCGATAATCACGGCTATTAAAAAAGAAATCCCTCACACGACCTCTCAAAATTCTCAGATTAACCAAATTTGACAGAAAATATCCTAGCATGAAAACGTATCGAGTTTTGTTTTGCAAATGCTCGTCAATCTGCCATTAAATATAGTGAATATTACTACAAACTGAAAAACCTTTAAAGGTTTTCTAAAAACATGTGCTGCCTAGAATGTGACTATATTTGATGAAAAGCATCTTGGCATAAAGACCTTTATATTTTATTATAAAAAATAATGCCAATAAACCAATACTAAAGAACAACCTTTAAGGACTTCACCATAACCAATTAACAAATAATTTAATGCATGATTGTTTGAAAATTTCAGTTAGAATATGATGCTGGTCTACCATCAAAAAGGGTCAATGTTGCTAAAACATAAAAACCTTGAAGCAAATTATTTTAAGAAACTTCTTAACAAAATAAGACTACTACATTTTACTGAAAGTAATCAATGTCTCTAAAATCTGCACAAATAATACCGATTCGCCATAGGTTCGCCAAGGTCGTTGGTTCATACCTCCGCCGAATGACTGCAGATACTAAAATATGAAAACTTAATAAAAACCAATCATCCTGATATAAATCCTTTTCCTCTATATTTAAATGATGCTAATCATTGTTATATGACCGTTATTACTAAAAGAAAAAAGGCATTAAACCGACGTCTTCAAAATTTGACAGGTTCCTGTCATGAAAGCCTTTATTTTGCACAAATGTTGCTGATCGACTATTCAGTATGACCATTGTCATGAACATAGAAAACCATTAAAACTACAGCATAACAAAGTCGTTAACATAATTTGACTGCATTCTGCAAAAACATTCTGCATAAACCATTCAAGTTTTCACAAATGATGTTGCTCTGTATTCGAACATGGCTGCGACACACACAGACACATACATTGTGTGTGTGTGTGCGTGTGTGCGTACATGCATGCATACATGCTCCTAACCCAGTTTAATCGGCCATCTGCTCTTGCATTTAGCATGTAGATTATGTCGGCCTGGTAAGCAATCTCGTACTAACATTTTATTTAATTTTCTCCTTCCGTTCTTTTTCCCTTCCTTTCTATCTGCAATAAATCCTGTTGTGGAGAGACTTATTAAGTTTTGTCCTTTTCAAAATAATGCAAGAGATGATGATGGTGACATATGGTGACAATCTTAAAGATGTGAAGTTTTTCATCTTACTCTTAAATTCAAGTTCCTGGTATCGTAAAGCAACAGGTACCAGACAAAAAAAAATTAAAAATATAAAAAACAAACAAACAAACAAACAAAAACATAGAAGCGCTGAAGATTGTTAGCCTCCAAATTTTAAAAAAAGGTCCAATAATGTTTAACTATGCATATTTCTACAACAATGTTTTGATTTTAATACGTTTCGAAGTTATGTTAAAATAGTTTGATTGCATCTACCGATTCCAGTCTTGTTGTGATGATTTATTTTGTGATAACTCGATTATTATGAAATAGTTTGCTTTATATAATTTAATATACTAATATACTTACTTTCATGAAAGTTTTTTTCTCAATGTCTTGAACGAAAGCTTAGATACAAATCTTTGTACTAAAAGTGGAAAAATGGAAAAAATTATTAAAAATGTGTATTTTTTCACGATATATTATGACATTATCTTTTGATAACTTAGTGAGATCAAATAAATTGACTCCTCATGAAAGCCAAACACATTACTTTTGTATTTGTTTCATTATCGTATAGACATCACTCTACATACGGTGACAACTCATTTGTCTCGAATGAGGAAGGTCGTTGGTTCATACCTCCGCCGAATCATACCAAAACTTAAAAATAGTACTAACACTGATAGGCGCTCATCTTAGGAGGTTCGTGTTCAGCAGTAAATAGGGCGAACAGAACACTTTGCTAGAGACCTTACTAATAAAATGTAATGGTTCCTACGATGTCGAAAAAAAATGGTTGATGACGTTTAAACCAAAAACTTCTATAATTGGGTTTAGCTTAGCTCGTTACATATCTTCGACATTGTTTATAGGCACGTTTATTTTACGCGCTGGTCACTCAACGTTGGTTGTTCTCCCTCTCTGCTTCTACCTTGATAAAATCAAGGACCAAAGATTTATCCAAACCTACAGGATACCTTGATCTTGGATCATGTAAAGTTATCGTTATAAATCAGAGCGGAACAGCTTGTGCTTTTGAAAAGAAATTTTGTAATTTAATCATGTCCATATCCCCTGAACACCAAGTATAATAATATTTTGTAAAGTATAATTATCTACGCCTTTAAAAAAAACACACCAAAATATTAGTTTTCTCTGATAACCTTAGGTATTTGCGTTTATCGTTGTGTAACATAAATCATGTCAGTATTTTTGTATAATCATCGAGTTCATTTCTAATCTGATCAAGAGTTTGTTCTTTTTGTAATTCTATTTGCCAATCCTTTTCTTTTTCTTCTATTTGTACTCTCATTTGTTCTTTTTGTAATACAATTTGTCTTTCCTTTCCTTTTTCTTTCAATTGTATTCTCATATGTTCTTTTTGCAATTCAATTTGCCTTTGTTTTTCATTCTCTCTTACCTGTCTCTTTCTCCTCCTTTCAGATTGTAATCTCATCTGTTCTTTTTGAAAGTCAAATTTATATTTCAATTTTAGTTCTGTCATTTTAACGTCAGCATCAGGTAAAGTCTTACAGATGCCAAAACACTTTTGTCAAAGATATTATTCTCTACCAAATGTTGAACTATAATTTTCTTGATTTCTTGTTTAGTTAAAGACGATTTTTCTTCAGATAGTTCATACTTTCTGGCAAATTCAAGCAATTCATCCTTCCTAAAACTCTCCAACTGTTCTTTGGATGGAGTAGAAAGGAAACTCTCCACTCTTGACATTTTTAAGAAAGAAAACTGTTATTTTCATTAAAATTTCAAATAAAGTGAACTAGGGGAATTTAACTTTCAAATTTTAGTCAATTTCAAATATCCCAAAGGACGAGCGACCAATTCTTTGATGTTATACAAAACAACCTACGGAGATGGGCTAGGTGATGCTGTTCAGGCTCTGTTTAGAAGGACAACACCAAAAGCAATTCCGATTGCAAAGGAACTAGGAATGAAAGCTATTGATGTTGTTCGTGAAAAAGGTATAGGCGCTGTTAGTGATATTGCTAGCATAGCGTTTTCAGCAATCAGGGATATAATAGCACGATTAATACGCAGGCCGCAAGCGGTCCGACCTCTGCCAGTGAAATTCACCTGTACTGAAGTAATGCCCGCAAATGTTAGTAAAATAACAAATGAAGCTGCTAATCAAAAACTAGTAGAATTAGCTGATGTAATAATGTCGGAAATGGAAAAAAAATTGTAACGGTCTTATGTCTAGATACAGGATCATGCACGGATGAGGCAGACGATTTTAATACTTGATTATTTCTGTAATATATTTCCGCAATTTAAACATCGGCAGATTCACAATCACTAAGTATATTTTCTTGTTTTATCCTCCACGTTCCCCATTCACAATTACCGAGTTTTAATAAATCTTTATATTTTTTGTACATAAATGAATCCGTAGCAACGTAACGAAGAAATATGTTTATCATCGATACTAAATCTATCAAAACATTAGCTAGCATCGAAGATCTTAAATGAGTAAACTGCGGTGAGTCACCATCAGTATAGTTCACAATGGTACCTAGTTTTGTATCATCTGATAAATAAGCATTATATCGGCTTATCAATGTGTTTTCATCCATCGTATCAGCGATTATGAAATGAGTTCAACATCGTCCATAATCAATCTTATACACGCTCTTTTTATGATCATGTGATCCTTTTTGTGTAAACTTACCGATTATTTTTCTCCCGAGATCTTTTGCCAGTTTCTCATCGTGTTTAGCATCAAATACATCAGGTTCTGGCAACCAAACTTGCTTTTGCACGCGATATGATATAATAGCTTCAGTTACTTTTCAACGATACTAAAATTTCAGCTTTAAGCATATATCTTAGCAGAACTATTGGACCCCAACATCGCTCGTTAAAATGTTTTCCAAACCACGCATAAACAATCAAACGGAGATCTGAGTGTAAATCAAACGACTCTATGCGGGCGAATCCGGTTAGGTGAAAATCTGGTAAGGGTCCGTTTATCGCAACCCTGGTCACGTCATGTGTAGGATGTCCAAAAGTATTTAGAACATTCACCATATCCAAGAAAACTCCCAGGATAACACCCTACCATATCAACTGAGATGACGTCGTTGTAATTATATTTAGTATTCAACAATACACCGTGCCCGTAATCCATAAACTCCATATGACATCTGCAAGAAATTCCGATCATGTCGGTTACCACGAGTTTTTTCCCTGAGCGAAATGAGCAGCAACCGATGGTACGGTAAAACATTTACTTAGTAATTTTCTAACTTTGACATCGTCAGAAGTATATTTCAGAGCAAAGTTTTCCATTTCTTCCTCCACCATTATTACTGGACGCCGTGTGCTGAAAAATGACGTTAAGACCAATAACAACAACGTCTCAATTACAGTTAAAAATCAAAGCTGTGTTTATTTTTAATGTTGATGCCATTAAGTACGATAAATATCACCATTAGACCGTACAAACTCATCATAATGATCACATTCCGAACTTTGAACACAGAAACAGGGTCATGTTTGCTAATATCACTGATAGCATCGAATACATCACCGTGGTAAATTATAACCATTCTTTCTCATGGAAACAGTTACACCATTAGTCCATGCATGTGCGTTATGATCAATGATTGTTATAGGGTTTCCATTTTTTATATTTTGGTTTGTACAAAATCTCTCCGGTTAATGTCTTCACTACTACTGGAAATCTTAATAACTTTTCTAGCTCAGCAACATCGCTGATAGACGTTCCAGTGTCTTTAACTTTTTCAGCCCACATATTTATTTTTTTTTACGTTTTAAATCTGTCAAACCGTTTGTGAAGTGTTCTATAATTCGCTCAACTACACAATTTATTCTCGACAATTTCATTTTCTTGAGATCCCCAACGACAGGTTTATGATTTAACAGATAGAGCGCGTACACTACCGCAGTTACTGGATATGATCGCTCATAATACGGCTTGTCTGTTTCAGTCAGTATTCCTGGTTTGGAATTTTCACCAAGGCTAATATTATTCCCTGACCTCTGAACGGATTCGCGCTTGTTTCGGATGATCCAAATATCATTGTCGGTCTTTACAATAGATTTTACTAAAAAATAATATATTTCCGAACATCGAGGTAGTCAATGATCTCTCTTCCTCGTTTATCATTCATTATATATGTGGTATGTCCAATCCTGAATGTGGACCATACATGAGCCGCACCATCGTGGCGAAACTCCTTCCTAGCTTCACGGATGCGTTTAGTAATATCCTCATTCATTAAAGCTAGTTCTTGCACTGAGAAACTAAATTTGTGTAGCCTGTCAAGATCAAATCTAGCGGCGGCAGGCTCAATTGCGTATAATTCCTGCATATTCTAGTTAAGGCAAATTTGTATCTAAATTGAAGCATTGATCATTTATATATGATTCAAAAATAATCACAATTGCCACTGGCTTAATATTGGTTACACGTCTCGGTGTAACAAAAATTGCGTAAATGATTTCTGCAGCTATCACATGCAATGCGTTAGAAATGGGAGTCTAGAAACTAAACCGTGTATATGGTGTGGTGTTGGAGTGCGAGAAAAGACGCACCTGTAAGCGTAATGTGGTGGTAAAATATACAGGAAGTTGAAAAGATATTAAGATAAGAAATATAACGCTGAATCTATTATTAAGCGCGAAGAAGATTATTTAGCTAGATTTTCAAAACAATGATTTAAACAAATAGTATATAGCAAATAAATGGAGCAAAATGAGTTTGCCACATCCAATCATAACCAATTATGAAGCGAATCGTAATGGCATCATTAGAAATTGCAGACTGAAAAAAACCAGTAGGTAAAGTTACCAATGCTTGTTATCTTGCGTTTAATACCAACGAAAATAAAAATTATTTATCACACAGATTTGTGATCGAGTGTTTTTTTGGAACCGATCACACTTCTATGTGGTAGATCACAATTAACTTGACAACTCACTTGCAAATCTACGCATTATCACGCAAAGTGAAAACTGTCAGTTTGGGCACACTGGTGGGATGCGATCTGCAAAACCTGTTAAATCAGTGAATACATAGTCTGGAGAAGAAATTATGTTAAGTCAATTTATTCCGCTAGTAAATACTTTAACATAGCACCCCTCCTCAGTGAAACGTTCCGCTGATTGTGTCATTAGATATGTTTTTTTTTCTTAAATTTTCAGTTTCATGTTCCAAGCGAGACAACCAAGGCAAGCATAAAACTTAGTCATTATTGTAATTATCTGCATTTATGATACAAGCACATATACAGTGTTATTTAGTTTGCAATCTGCGTATCATTCAGAAAATATTATAAGATCTTAAGATGGTTTTCTCCACATAAAGCATTCTTTACTTAATCAGATTTAATTACTTTTTATAAAGTTTTTATTTTATTCGATTCTTTTATCAAATTTGCTTTTCTGCGCTATTTTGTTGATTTTTTTCAGTCATTTTAGTCGAGTTTATCATTGTTTTTTGTTCAGTTTGATCGTTTTTGTTGGGTCAAAAACCCAGGAAAGTAAAGGGAGATTAACATTTATGTTTTAAATTTGTTTATCAGATACTAATTTTTTCCCGTTTATTTTATCATAATTCGATAGCAGAAATCTACACAATACAAGCAAAAGAACTGGAAAAAACAGTATTTGATCAAGAAATCTAAAATCTAATGTTAATTTCCGTTAATCTTCCTGGGGTTTTGACCCAACGAAAAACTTTGTTCACGCTGCAGATAGAGGCAAGGAAATATATATGTTTTGTACAGATAAATCACCATGTTTGTATACAAATGTATATACATATTCCAATTGATAGCGCATTAACAAAATAACCTTTTACAAACCTGATATCACAATAACCTTGCCAGTGGTCTTATTCAATGATAATCGGCAACTCTCCCTAGGCACATCCAGTAAATGAAAAACAAAAAATACAGTATTCTTTGTTTACATTAAAACCGCGTACAAGATTTATCAGTGCATACAGACAGTCGATATATGTTGTCTGATTGGCTAGCTATAAATAGGTCTGTTATTATTTCATGGTAAGGGGCTATCGTAGTGCGAACAGAGAATTTCTGTGTTTAAGAATCGGTTATACATTTCCATATTCTGAACCAAAATAAATATGTTTTGTATAATAAATACACTTAATGCGCGTGTGGTTTAAGTGTGACTTTATTATAATAAATAGTGCACCACAAATGAATTTACAAAACATATCTGTGACCGTATCTATACGTAATCCAATTCCTAATGCGTAAAGTTATTTTAAGAATCTTCATGGTAACAGCTTAAGCAAAGACTTAGCAGTATCATTCGTGTTGTGCAGAATTATATATATTTCTATAATTTTTGGCAACTGTAAAAATAAAATACCAAAAATTGGTGAATCTGTTAAAAAATCAAGCACCATAGGTTCTTACTACTGTTGTTTTGGGTAAGTATATATTAACTAATTCAATATATTTACATAATGCGTCCGTAGTTCAATTGGTAGCGTGCGGTAACTCTACTGGGGGCCGATGTTCGAATCCCGAGATAGGCAAAAATGTCTTCGAGGAAGATTTTACGCCAAGAAATATTATCTATTTAGTGGGGAAACCCGGAGAAGTTCCTCGAAATTCAACAAACAAACATAACTTCCTACTATATAAATATATAGTAGAGCTATTTTGCACTCCTAGGTGTCGTCATAGCAGGGAGTTGTATGTGTTTGTTGGACGTAGACAAGGTTCCCCCGCCTTAGGTGTTGTCTTGTTTATATGTTATGTGTTGTGCCGTCACTTAATGATATTTTTCATTTAGAGTTATTTAAATCTGGTATAATAAATGTTTGGAATTGTTCTTCTGTTATTTTGTAACGATCAAGAAATAATTGCTTAAGAGCTGGATCTGTGTAAACACTACCGAGTGTTGTTGCAACGTTTATAATACTTCGTTTGGAGATGTATAAATCGAGTAGGATACCATTTAAATGTTTTATTGATTCGATTTTTTGCTCCTTTACACTATAATCATACTGTTGTGATAATGAAATAAGTAAATTTCTTAAATCATTAAACGTTTTATCATATTCATGTTTAAGAGTATCTAAAAAAATCGTTAAAAAATATTTCATCAACACCTCGATCCGGCGCCCCTACCATCCTGATAATAGCAAATGGTGATCTAAATAACTTGGGGGTCCTTTTACCATCAAAATCGGTAAATTGTTGTTTTGATCAAATTTAAATCCATGGATATTTTTCACAATTTTCTGGATCTTTAATGAATATTTCTTCACTCGTTTTTAATTTATTTTTAGTTGGTTCTGAAACTCCATTAGAAACTGGTTCAACTTCAGGCCATCCTAACACTGATCTGATCGAACACTGATCAACACCTCATCATCTACGAGGTAATCAGGGGAATTTATTTCAATCGTCGCTGATAGTGTTGGTTCGTAAACAGTGATCGCTATTTTAAATTCATTCTCTGTGATTGATTTAATTATGCGTTGGAATCTGTTGTATCTGATAACTACCTGTTGAAATTCCAACAACTTGCCAATCAGGTGTTCCATTCTTATTCGCAAATACCAGTGAATTATTTGCTGGTAATCCACCAAATGGTTTCGACCTGATATTTGGCCAGCTATTATAAACGCGTAATTGGGCCAATGCTATCTCACTTGCTGGAATTGCAGTTGGAAAGTTAACGCTAAATTTAGGATTGGTTGAACTTAATGATATCATAGTAGTTTTTGATGGTGTCGTATTAGTGACAATCTGTTGCAATAGTTCTCTTGACTCTGACATTATTATTATCGTTATTATTTAATTCTCCATTTTCTGCTATTGTCACTAGAGAACATGTCGCGTTCCATAATGCTTCATCGTAGGTTTTCATTATCGTAGCAAATTCCTCATCAGATATTTTACCATCAATGAGGTACAAGGAAAAGATGCGAGCATAACTTAGTATAGGCGGCTGTTGCTGTGTGTAATTTCATCGTGTACTTGCGTAATTTATCGCTCGCGCATGTTTACATTTTCTTAGCGATAATAATGAGAATACCTGCACATGTTGTTGTCGTAGAACGACAATCGTTAAAACCGCAGAAGCCGTCATCGTTAATGTTTTAGCATCGTACGAAGTGATCTAAATCCTCAGTTGAAATCTGTATCTACATTAATAATCAGTCTCTAATGCTAGCAATATTATCAACATCGCATATACCTTTCTCACGAGCAACATCACTTGCTTTCATTCCTAGCTGCTTTGCAATTAGTATTGCTTTTGGGGTAATCCTTCTAGACAGACCCTGAACAACATCACCTACTCCATCTCCGTAGGTTGTTCTGTATACCGGTAATCGAGTGTATTACCCTGACTATGGTAGGTCCACGTTGAGTACCATACACGATCACTTTTATTAAGTGACTTTATCACTAATTGTATCTAATCACTGTAATAGTCATCGACGATTTCATTAATGAGAAACCGATACACATTTATATCCATGATACCGCCACTAATTAATCGTTTGCAAATATCAGCTGCTTCATTAATTATTCCTGATGAATATTACTAGCTCGTTTTTATCCGATGAGGATTTCTAGTCGATCGACGTCAGCAAGAACGTTATTGGGACAAGTAATAAGACCACTTCCTAGACTACTCCCTATACCACTTGCAGTTGCACTAGTAACGTCCTGAAATATTTCTTCTTCTTCTTCACATGGTTTCGCTGGTGCTTTTTTAAATTGGTTTCGTTGGTGTCCTTGGTGTTTCTGCATAATCACGAAGTGATTGCTCAAATGGTTTTGGTGCATTTTGTTTTGGAGGTTTTTTACTTTGTTTTTTCTCATCTTTTCTTGATTTGATTAAATCATCAATTGCCCTAACATAATCCCGATATAATGGATCATCAGCTCGAGCTTGTTCAACATTCATGCGTATGTGATATATTGATTTAATATCTTTATCGTGTTCAGGTTTCATTAATTTACCTCTTTGACTACAACCATCCACAGCCAATTCAGCTAATTGTTGCAGGTTAAGGTTATTAATTGCCTTCCAAGCTTCTTCATTAAATTTATCTATCAATTCAACTGCTGATTTTTATTTAGGGGGTAGTGCTACAGCACCTTCTTCTGCCTGGTCTACATCTTCAGGTATTTCCAGGACTGGCATCACAACAGCTATTTCGGCTGGAAGTTCTTCAAGAATCTTTTTTTTTGTTTTCTTAGTTCTTTTTGTTATTTTTTCAGTTGCTTTAGCTGTTTTCTCTAATACAGGATGAATACCTTTAGTGGTCTCAGTGATAAGTTTAAATAATTGTTTTGTATCTTCCTCAAATTCAAATTGAGATTTCTGACGCGCTTTTAGTTGTTGCTCAACAGAATCACGAACAGGTAGATATGTTTTAATTGCCTCTAGTCGCTCTCGAGTTAATTTAGCTGAATGTGGTTCTCCAAAACTCATCGTTTATAATATTTATACTGGATGTTTAATATATAGCAGCAGAGAGGCTGAATGACATACGCGTAGTGACCAGCTCGTGAATAAATCAGCAAAAATTTTATCAATTAGAGAAGTTTTCATTATTAAGGCAAAAACTTTTTTCAGCCTTCGTAAAAACCCTTAGATTTCAAAAATAAGGTCTCTAGAAAGTTGTAGGGTTCAGCCTCTCTGCTATATTTTCGAGCTCGGGTGACTCGAGGAGCTACTGCAATTTATAGAGCAGATAAATCAATTCTACTTAAAGGTGCTGGTGGACGAATGAGAGTCGTTGATGCCACAGTTAAAAATACGTAAATAAACGTCATTAGATCGCTCATATTATAATGTCATCATTATGTTTATGTCAGTCTGACTCCTAGTCAGATTAAAAACTACAATCATCATAAAAAATAGTTGTGCGGTAAAAATATCACTAAAGCGAGAACAAATCGCAGGTTGTCGGAAAAGCTATCGTTATCAGAAAGTCAGTATAATTACTTCAATGAATCCAAGCGATCAAAGACTGGGATACGACTTAATCTTTCTGCGAGTGCCATTAAAGACATCGATAAGACGGATGGCATATTTCCACTTATCGCAGCTATACTAGCATTAATAGCCACTGTAGCCCCAGCTGTCGCAAAAGAAGCAGTGTTAGGCGCTGTTAGAACTGCTGCTGAAATGGCATTAAAGAAAGCAACGGATCAAGGAATAAAAACCTCCAAAAAAGGGAGAAGGTCTAAGACTTCCAGAAACCCCACATTTGTTATACGGAAAAGGTCTGAGGTTGTGCACAGTTCGATGATTCTTCCTATGTTTAATCTTGATTTACCTAATGCCGCTAAAAATTTAAAAATAAAAACTTCAGAAAAGTTTTTATGCGTGATCAATTAACTACCGTTACAATGCAACATGAAACTGGTATTATTAATCTTGATAAAAATCTTTGTACCAGGCACGCATTGGTTTGGAAATGAAATTGATCCACGTGGAATTGTTTATTTCGATTCGTATGAATTGGCGCCACAAAAGGAATTTCTTCATTATGTCAGCAATACAAATACTCCGATCTGATATTCAAAATTAGCAACACAAAAAATAACGGAACCCCAGTGTGTTGTCGAGAAGTACTGAATGTATTTGATTCTGCCTCAAAATCAACAGTGCCACCTTATAACCTCCTGTATGAATATACTACGAAGTCACATTTAAACAGACATTAGTGAACATGATGATAGATATTTATGAAAGATCTTCTCGCTCTAAATTGATTAACTTCTATTAACTTAAATTAGGTATTTTGGTGCTAGAAGAAGTTGTCTGTTCTTATGTCTACGTAGAACAACATGTCTTGTTAGAGGAGCTAATTTTACTTCGTCTTTCTGAATAATTGTTTTTCCGGACAACAACATTACAGATTTGGACAAAGATATTTTCCTGAAAATATTCTAAATTGGAACGGAACAACACAAACTGTGCTTTATTGTGTAAATTCTGAAATTTTCTGTTAGCCATCATCTGACGTGGGCATCCGCCATTTCGGACTGGAACTTCAGACACTTCAGACTGTGTTTAGAAATTTTTACAGGACTTATATTTCTATTTCGAACAAACAATTTTGATCGTTTCTGTAAACCGTAAGTCTTGTTTAACATATTTATACTATTTCATGTTTTCTAGGAAAATAAATTACTTTTTGTTAAAATTTACAAAGCTTGTTGTCTTCAATCTTTCTTTTATGTTACTTTGAACGAGCCGATACGTAACATAATAACATAAAATTATTATTAAATATATTTGGTTGTGAATTTTATTATTAAGTCTTTGATAAAAATAAATGAGCATATAATAAAAAGGTTACCGCATTTAAATGGAAAAATATGAACTCGCTTATTCGGATGGATATACTGCATTTCCAAGGTCGTGCAGTATAGCCATCCGAAAAACTCGTTCATATTTTCCCATACAAATGCAGTAACCTATAATTATTTTGGGGTTGTGTAAATATGTAAAAGATATGTCAAGCATCTCATCGTCACGTTGGATACACACCCAATGGAAAGTTCTTGAAGGGACAACTCTGTATGAAGAAATTGTACCCGCTTGATAACGAGTCATCAAGGACAGGAATTTGTCAGACTTGAATAATACCTGATATTGGGCGTACCCATTAAGGTATTCCACTACCATGAGGCAAATACCTGGTGATTGTCCCACTCCCACAATACTAAAACCAAAACCACTTACTTTCAGAGGTATGTCATCACAAACGAATTATCCGATATTATCAGGACTATGTTTCATGGATATGTTCCATATACGTGTAGAAGGCATTGATCATTGCTTTCATTTCCAAGAGAATGATATGAAGAATATTTTTATAAAGTAACCATAGCCACTGATTGTAGCATGTCCAGTAGTAGGTTGGAACTGTAACATGTGTATCGTTGAAATACAATTTGTTTGGCCAGGATATATAAACCCACTCCTTTTTATTCTTGGAACTGCCTTAGCGAATTCTCTGAAACAATCGTCCCTTTTCTCCTATGTTTCCTAACACGGTCGTGTAGAGATAGGAGATTACACTAAAAGTTAATGGCAACTATTGTGCCTTTTGCTTTCTTATCTCAAATCGACTCCTTCACAGAAGTGGAGAATCGAACGAGTGAGAGCATGTAGAAAAACAATAAAGATCCTTACTGGCTTTTTCGGCTTGATGTGTGAAGTAAAGTAAAGAAGAAGTTGACACAATGTTCCTGGATAACTTTATCATGATACAAAAGACTTGTCTGGCACATTTTCAACATCTAGACAAGGTACACGTGGAGAAAATATATATTAACGTGGAATGCCGGTCTGACTGAATTGGACGGCTTCATACGTAAAGCTGGTTTGCTATGAATTAGATAGGAATGGCCGATCTGATCGATTGGTCGGCTAGAACACAGTCGGAGATAACATTGTCATGATAAATGGAGACGTGCAAAGCTCACTTATACGGCTGGACCGGTTGGTTAGTAGCTGCAATGGTGTACCAAAAACAGTATATGCCATGAAATACGGTTATCTGGTGTTGTTTGGTCAGCCTGATATGTGATCTGTCTGGATGGTTGACTTCAGGTGGAGAAAGTCACGATTCTGACAACTGTAATCGTAAATTGCTCATTTGTACCACTGTACCAGCTTGTCGGCAGTAGTAGCGATGTACTAAAGATGATGTTTGCTTTGTGGTATGGCTTGCTTGTGCGGTATGGTACAGACCGTCCGTCTGTATCATATTGGTGAAATTGCAAATGTTCACGTCCATCTTGTTTTCTTAATATTGACATGCAATGATGGGGTAAATGACTGCAAATCCTTACGCCTCATGGGTATTGTCACATTTTTAGTAGTCCTATAAGGGGATATTCTGGTCTAAAACCCTATTTTGAACTTGACGATAGCATCGTCTTTGATTCACAGTTCCTGTACCAGATCTAACATTATAAATTTTCAACTTTGAGATAAGCTCGAAGAATTTTAAGAATTCCTTTATAGTCGTATATTGCCATTTTACACGGTGTAATTTTGTTCTCCTATATTGGTTCGATCTTTTTATGTATTGTTGATAACGCGACACTTGCAATAATGCAATGACTCCCCGACATTATTAACAATAATCGGTTTGCGGTTACACCGGCTGAAGAAATTTCAGCCGTTGTTAGTAATACTGGAATACTGTTCAGTGAGCTTATTATTCTGCTGTAATATTTTCTGACGCGTTTGTTACAATAAATATTTTTATGATAATATTTGTATGATAATATTTGTAATATTTGATCAGCTCGTCTCTATCTTTGTCTTGGAGACCAGATAAAATATTATCGAAGTCTCTTATTTCTTTTTTCATCATTATAAAACTGTTTTAGTACTTATTTCAATTGCAGTAGTAAATCTATTTTCGGAGGAAACCTTATCGATCAGAGGACTAAAGTTTGCAATGACAGGATCAGCAAGAAACTGTACTTAGCATAAGCTTCTGATGAGATATCAGCACATTTAATATCTGTTAAACTGAAAATGAAAATGGAAGGTTTAAATGTGTCGGTATTTTAATAAAATCATTGACTCTTTCGCGACAAATATCTTCTCTTCGTCGAAATAACTAACAAAAGATAACTGAACTGATTACAAATGGTATAATAGATAATGCCTGAGAATAGCATATTCTGTTCCAAAACTCAAGAGACCGATAATATCAGATTCCCCTATATCAATGGCGTGTAGAATTAGGTATTCAGCAATCAGCTCTTTAATATTTGTTGTTTTTTTTGCTTCTGTCAATAACTTTCAGCTTCTTTTTGTATAGTTTTTCACGCAATTGTTTATATATATATATATATATATATATATATATATATATATATATATATATATATATATATATATATATATATATATATATATATATATATATATATATATATATTTCATAATCTTTGTCAATTCCAGGTTTCACAGATGTTACATTTTCAAGTTCTTGATAAATATATCTCTTTCGACATCATCTCAATCCAAGACTCAATTTCTAATACATCTTTTAGAGAAGTATTAATGTGATATAGGTGATACTATTATGTCATGAGAGTGTCTATGAAATATAGATATGATGATGTTAGCAGGCTGGTGTCAGCATAATGATATACAATTTCTAACAGCATCTTTCTTATCATAATAGTCCATACAGTGTATACGAAATACTAGACGTTTAGCAAATGTGTCCTTAGCTCACTTACGATTTTAAAATAACTTGTGTTTCCTTGTTTCAGCTAAATTTGTCAAGCTCGTTGTGAATTTCCTTTTTGTCGCTCTTGCTCTGGTTTCTTACAATAATGAAATTTTGTTTTTACAGAGTTAGATTTATCAAAAGTCAATTTTTTTTTTATTTATCTCGATCGGTGTATTTATTAAATATTTGTCAACCTTACAGTCACTTACAGGACAATATTTGCTAATTATATCAAAGTCTCTGATTGCGTATCTCAGTTTTGGGCCTCTCATTCATGAACTCTAGCAAAATTATCGTTGTTCTCTGTTAAAACAAGGGGACGTAAAAGATTTCATTTTTCATTTGAGCAATTATATTGAGCGCTTTTGCCTCCTCAACCCTTTCTGGGTTATGCGAAACAATATCAGCTGTTTTAATGTCTGTTTCGGATCTAGTGTAAAATTATCTACTTTTTGTCACCTTGACAGATGGAGATTAAGAGGAATTATGGAATATATTCACATTAAAATCGCAATGACCTATACTAGGTCATCGAGTGTATATATCTGAAACATCATCAAACCTGGATAAGTACCAGTAGTGCTGAAAACCTGAATCTGGAAATACAAATATTTTTCGGTGATTGCTTCAGGATCACGTGTAAGTTGAGGAGAAGCACTAAAATAAAAAATCGGTTCCATATACAGAGTCATCCTTCTTAAATTATCATTTGATCCTCTAAACCTCAGCACAACTTTATCCCAATTAGCTGAAATTTCCATATTGCTGTAGCCTGTGCACACTGTATTTTGATCCAAAATATGGATGTTTCTCCATCTGTAACCCACTATAACCCCGTCAGATGAAGGGTTATTAAACACAAAATCATATTCTGGCTTATTTTCTGAATAATAACTTGACACAGATGCAGCAAAACCCCAACGATTATTATGCCATCAGAGAGATGCGGAATGTGAAAGACACTACTTTTTCTTGTTTAGTACTACCACCAATTGCTTGCTATTTGGTAACACTGTCCACGTACTGTTATTGGTAAGATCGGATGTAGAAATCGGTACATAAGCAGGAGTTATCTTATTTGCAGCCATATCGGTCAAACCTGTAACTGTATAACCGTTTTTTTTTTTCTTAAAGATAATTAGCATCTGTAGAAGTAATTGAAACAGATGCTGCTGCACTTATCTTAGCGTCCATGTACAGTTTGTGATATCAAATAAGGCCACTGAATTATAAGCAGTTATTTTATTTAAGCCCATGTTTAATATACCAGACATAATTAATATTAATAAATTTCCCACGAGTATTTCCAGCCATTAGCCACCAGACAATGACAACTTAGAATCATCTACCAAGTTAAGTTGTACATAGCTTACCACCTTTGAATTATGTTATTATTTGAATTCAGTTTCAAGATTTATAATCTTTTTTACTCGTATTGATATTTTCAGTCAACTTCCATCCGACAAAGATAACTTACCATAAACTGACCACACTAAGTTGTGCAAAGCTAACTGCTTGTGAGTTCTGTGTCTATTGGAGGATATGTTGTCCCAAGGTATGACACTCGCTGATCTGACATACTTAAGTTACCGGCATTTTTTCCATCAGTTATTGACAACATACCATTACTAACAGTAATAAGTTGTGATAAACTCATGACTTGTGAGTTATCTGGGTTGATAGGTGGATATGCTGTTTCGAGGTCTAGCACTTGCTGAACTGACATGATAAGGTTGCCAGTGATTGTGTCACCGTATCGCTGAAGATAATTTCTTGAATCAACACCTGCTGTTGTTGCAGTTGTTTCATTGGATGAACTACTGATTAACGTACCAATTTTGTGTAGTAGCTCATGTTAAAGTAACTGCTGCTGACAAAAGTGTGTGCACATGTTATATGATGAGCAGACTAAACTGACACGAACAAGTAATAAAAATACAACTACGAGATAAAGGATTGTCATTACTTAGTTGGACACGATCGAGTTAATATTTATACGATAAATCCTCAGCAGAACAAATATGAGTTGCTGAACGAGGAAAACGAAAACATAAACATGAATTTGGTTCTGGTGAAGATATATTTATCATAAGGACATCAGACCATGTTCCTGTTGCCGAGCTAGACTCAGAAGAACGTCAAATTATTGTGTTTGATGACATCCAGTTAAGCAATAATGAAATAAACATGATCAAATCTTACTTTTATTGTCAAGAAATCGAAGATGTAATATAATTTATCTTTCCCTAGGACTTAATAAGATTGATAGGACTGGACAAAACATATCACAAGAACAATGCAATGATGTTTCAAGAGACAAATATGTTGAGTTGTATCATGAGGCAGCTCATGGAAATCAGTTTTTGTCTTCTTTAATAAAATTGTCAGAGATACCAAGTATATGTTTCGATGCGTAATTGAGAGGTTCATAGATTGTAAAGAAGTAAAAAATTAATGTGTGTTATTCACAATAATGGACAACGTGCGGAAATCTAAAGAAATATGTTCTTACAAGAGCTGTGTTTGATGAAAATGTTGAGGAAGAACGTGCTGCTCAACAACAAGCCGCAGAAGAAACTGCTAGACTGCTTAAGCCTATCACCAAATCTGTACTTGACAGGCAAGCAAGTGTTGATAAAGTATCACAAAATGATCTAGAAAAACTAAAAGAAAAGAGTTTGCGAGGACTGCTCATGGGACATAAGAAAATTGCTGAGGATCCTGTTGAGCTAATTGATTATCCTGATGTACGACAAGCCGAGGTTTTACAAAAACTGAAAGAAAAATATGCATTATTTAACAAGCAGATTAGAGAACAACGAGAAAAACAAAAAATCCTTGAGGATGTAAACAATAAAAGAATAATAGAAAATTAAAAACCCACTATTAACAAAAAAACTGATTGTTTAGAATATCTTGCCTTTGAGTCTGGCACAAGATTGTGAAGGTTTGAAAATAAACACGAAAAAAGACTTTCTTCCACGTTCTTCCTCAACATTTTCATCAAACACAGCTCTTGTAAGAACATATTTCTTTAGATTTCCGCACGTTGTCCATTATTGTGAATAACACACATTAATTTTTTACTTCTTTACAATCTAAGAACCTCTCAATTACGCATCGAAACATATACTTGGTATCTCTGACAATTTTATTAAAGAAGACAAAAACTGATCATGGACTAAAGATGAAAATGATTCTCTTCTTAAAATTTGAATAATATAATGCAAAAAGCAGAAAAGGCTTTAGATTCTGCAAAGGAAGTTGATAATGCTGAAAAATAGTATAAGATAGTCTGACAAGGTGTACAACAGAAAGATATACTTTAAGCAGAAAAAGATGTATCGAATTACAGTGGCAAATTCAACCGATAGCACATGGCGAATAACAACAGCGCCTAAAGAACAGTTGCCGAAACATATATTTGTTGTGTTAAACATATGTTTAGAATAGGCGTTACAGTCAAGAAGAATGCCATTCTGTTTTGATAGCGCTGATGTAAGGCAAATATTCTTCAGAATAAACTCTAAGCAACATCCTAAACTAGCTATCGAATGTAATTTTACAAATAATAATATCAGAAACTTATCTCCTGCTGATATGTAACTGATGGAGGCGATGCGAAAGTATCAGGACGCCATTACTGGATCTCAGATATCTGTCGAAGAGTTTCGATCTCTTTACCCTTTATTTCATTTCAATGTTTGTAACCACTGCGAGCGAGCTTCTGAAGCAACCGCTGCTACTGAGGTAACGTAGACATTAGGAGCTGTTCCAGGAGCTGCTGGTCTTCCAGTTGTTCCATATTATTAAGCCATTGCTCCTGTAACATCTGACAGGCACATAACACTTGACGTAGTTAGAGGTAGAATGACTGTACAGGTGTAATGTTAACAAATAGTTTATCTGATAAAATCAATAACGAAATATATTTTGCATAACATTAATCTATAAGAAAGACAAATACAAAAATAGCACGCGAGTGAGCTAAACGAAAGACGGTTTTATTAAAAAGATTATAAAATACGGGGCAATCCAGGAATATTTACAAAATAACTTATAACACAACGCTAGATAAACAAGATATTAAAAGATAAGCCTTTAATACTTGACCTTTCATAGTCACAAATAACAGCATTTACCAGTATGAAAGCGTTCATTGGTATATCAATAGGAACAACGATAGTTACATTAGCACGACCACTATTGCTAAAGATAGTACCTGACCTATGAGCGTTACGTTTAGCTGCAGTATCGGGTGCAGTATCATGAGCGATAAAAAAGCTATATCCGGGGACGGAGACACAGGTGACGGAAACAATCAGTTGCTGTAACAGAGGCCGCTATAAAATAAAACTTTTCTTTGCTCGATAATTATATTAATGCCGACAACACGAGCACAAAAAACTCCTGTGACAGAAAAGAGCCACAAGAACGAGCCGCAAAGCGGTCAGCGGCGGATTCATAGGCTCGATGAAAGTAGGGAACCTGGAAGTTTATTACCAAATCTGTTAGGAATAGGACGTGGAAAGCAGATATATCCAATGCGAAGACAGAATCGTGGAAGTCGGAGCCGAGGACTGATGTTACCAGAAACCGGAAGATGAAATCGCCGACGAGTTCTGGAACTCGAAAAATGAAATCATTCGCGTTAAACAATTTTCTGATCGCTTATCAACTTAATGATATCAGCGGATTTATCAGAGTATTTTCTGAAGACGAACTAGCAAATAGATCACCAAGTCTTGGCAAAGCTGTGTCATCAATATCTAAGATTTCGGCGACGGATCTTGAATTCACTTGATAGCTCTTAACAACAATTGCTACTTTGACTTTCTCATCTTCCTCCGAGCGATGTTATCAAACAATATATCCTAAAATAATATTTTTAAAAAAATTATAACTCTAATAAGATTCTGCCAGTTGGAACTTCAGCTTGTGGTTATTATTGCGTTATGTTTATCTTGCAGATGTACAAGTCTGATATAAAATCTAAACACAACAATTTCTTAAAGTTTATTCTGAAATTTTATCCATTTCGTAGTATTAGTAATGATCATAAAGCTGTACTTGGATCGTAAACGATCTTATCATTAATTATGTCTGGCATCAAGTATAAAATGACAACATATTGTCTCAAATGCTGAACCAAACCCAATAACATCATTGAAGTAACAGCAAGAATCGTTAATAACAGAAAAATACTAAAATATATGTAGTATCTGTGGTAAGAAAAAGAGTATATTCCTTAAACTAGATAAATCAGGTGAAACAATTACTGGTGGTTGTACAAAGCAAACACAGAGTGCTAGTACTCCGATAATAAGGTCCGACGAAAAAGTTATTTTAATTAGCGACTAAAAATAAATGAAATGTAATTGCGGGGATGTGCAAGAAACACTGTGTTTGGAGCAAAATAAAACAATTGCTTATTGTCAGCGTTGCAATCATAGAGCTGTCATCAAATCAGGATTGGATTTACATTAAATTATTGGCAAATTACCAAAACCAAACAGAGGCTAGACATTGCCAGGATACAAATATACTGGAACATCGAATCTACTTTATTAGCAACTTGATGGAAACGACAATCATTTACCGGGACAATAACCTTACACTGCAGTTGATGTAATTGCGATGAGTTACGATAATTGTTACCGTGATCACGTCGATGACAAACTAGGCTGCGATCGGTTCATCGTTAACGAACAACGAGATATGAAACCGGATAATATGCGAGAATGATTAGAAAATTGGTACAAGGTATCACTGGAGCAAAATATAAACTTCGAGGGGGGAATACCTAACAAACTTTCGTCAGATATCAGTGGAACACAGAGCGTTCTGATTCAGAAGCTATGCAAACCTACAGAATAACATTTTTTGACGAAAAGTCATCGCAAACAAAATCGATGATATTTAGGTGATAGATCTAGCAGATGTGCAAAATATTGCATAGTACAACGATAACAAACTGTATCTGTTTAACGTTATTGATGACATTAGCAGATACGCGTTTAGTGGTCCTGTTTCTAATAAAACTGGATCGACGATAACAGATGCGTTGAGAGACATTCTTGTTAAGATGGAGCGAAAACCAAAAAAGATTTGAACTGACCATGAAAAAGATTTTTTATAAAATAATTCTAGCAGTTTCTGAAACAAAATAATATAAAATATTTTTGAGTACCCATAACGAAGGAAAGTGTTGTTGTCCAATGCATAAATCGTACGATGAAAGAAAAAGATCTACAAGCAACTTAGAGCAAAAAACACCAACGGATATAAAGATGATCAGCCAGCATTTATATCAGATTATAATAACACTAAACACAGTACAACGGGAAGGTAACCGAACGATGCTATAAAAATCCAATTCTTCCAAACGAGAATATGCATCGCATACAAATTAAATTTCGGTAATCGTGCCAGAATTTCATTAGCGAAAACAAATTGGAAAAGATTTTACCCCGAACTGTTCTAAAGAAGTGTTTTTCATTGACAAGATTTTAACAACAATACCGGTAACATATAAGCTAAAAGATCTTGCAAACGAGGATGTTATATGAAGGTTTTATGTGCAAGAACTTCAACTAACGAAACAAGATATAATTGTTATCGAACGAGTGATATAAAAACGTGGTAATGAAAGTTTTGTCAATGGCGCGGTTACGGTAATAGTTTTAAAAAATTGGATTCTATCTAGTTCGATCAAAGATCTTTGAATAGATCGCTAGCGATCTGATTAGATCGCCGCAGATCGTCTCATATTTTAGCAGAACAGACTTGCACAACGATATCACATACTTTTTTCTCTCTTCTTTAAAATCTGTAATAAAGTTTAGAATCTCTACTTCCTGTTCAAGGAGCAAAAAATAACCCTGATAAATCCTCAACAAGAAAAGTATAAGAACATGTTCCTTGTTTGGTCGCACACAAAACTGTATGTGCTGTTGATAAACGTTTATCAAAACCATTTAGACTTTATTGAGAAGAAAATCCTTCTCTATGGTCATTGAAAAATCTCATTAGTGAGGTTAATGCCATCATGATGTTTCTTGATAGATAATGAAAATGAAACAGCTTACAATAATATAAAAAACAAAATTTGCTTCGGCAAAATATGTCATATTTGCGACCAGGCGCTTACGTCTCAAGATCGGGTAAAAGATCAGTCATATTACAGGTTATTATTGCGGTCCAGCTCATGACAAATTAAATGAAATATACAGCACCAGCTTTCGTTCCTGTTGTTGCATATAATTATCGTAGAAGCATTCGGCAACAAAGATATAACTAACCGCCTAAAAATCAATAACAACGATAAAATAAAATGCGTTCCAAACAATACGAAAAAGTAGTTGTCTGTAACAGTCGGCAAGTTGAAATCAATTGATATTCTCCAGTTTATGGCAGCATCGTTAGACGAATTCGTGAAAGGATGTAGAACGTTTGATAATTTGACTGATTATTTGGGTGGCAAAGCAAATATACTTGCAAGAAAAGGAATCTTATATGAATATCTTGACGACTCGGTTATATTTGATGAAACAATTACCTGAGCTGGAGAGCTTTTATTCTCGATTAAATCTTGAAAGTGTTAGCGATAACGACTATGCTTACGCTCAGCAAATTTGGAATGTTTTGGCTGTGTTTAATCTGGGGATTATCATGACCTATATCTGATCACAGTTGCTCGCAGACATAATTGAAAATTTCAGAGATGTCAGCGCTGATAACTACGGGCTCGACTCAGCATTGTATTACTCAGCACATGAAATTAGGTCTGACGCATTACTCAGAGTTGTTAACAGACCCTGACATGTTTTGTTTCATAGAACGTGGAATCAAAGGAGGAATAAGCGTCAGAACAAACATATATGCGAGCGCCAACAACAAGTACATGAACAACGATCGCAAGACATTACTGTCGTTTTTCATAGTTTATTTGGTCTCCAACAACCTCTATTGTATGCCATGCTTAAGCTGATGTTGTAATGAGGATTTCATTGGATAAGTCCAGAGTATTTTTTATAAACAGCAGATAAAATTCTACCTGATAATATTGGTTATTTTCTTGAAGTTGATCTCAACTATCCTGTGAAACTACATAACGATTATCCATTATCGATACTAATCGATTACAGCTTATTATCACAGCCACAACATATTTACTCCTCTAGTTCTAGCACTAGTGCTAAATCAGTTGGTCAAAAACTACTTGCTAATCTTCTTGACAAAAAGGAGATATATTTTGCACTATAAAGATATCAAATATGCACTAGATCTTCGTCTGGTACTAAGAAAAGTTCATCTTGTGTTAATGTTTAATCGGTTGCGATGGGTGAAAGATTATGTCGATTTTAATACTCGACGAAGAGCAGCTGCAACAAGAGACTGAGACAAACTTCTTCAAGCTCATAAACAATAGCGTCTTCGGAAAGACGATAGAAAACATTAGGAAATTATTCAATATAGAAGTTGTTAATAATGCTGAACGTCGTAATAAACTTGTAGCACCTGATAATTTTGTTAGTATGAAACTTTTTAATGAAAATATTGTCATTATACATATGAGAAAGACAAACTTAAGGTTGAATAAACCAGTTTGTATTGGTATGGCAGTATTTGAGATATCGAAATGGTTGACGTACCAGTTTCATTACAAATTTTTTTAAGGTTGAAGTGGCCTTATGCAGAGCTCCTATCTACAGATACTGACTAACTGATATACAAGATAGAATTTGATGATATTTACAAAGAATGTCACGAACACGGGGATCTGTTTGATCTTTCTAAGTATCCAACAAATGGGGGATATCACTGCCATGACAAACAAGTAATAAGAAAGTTCAAAGATGAAGCTTCTATGAAACTTATAACGGAATATTTTGGATTAGGTAGTACAATGTATTGCTTAAAATTATTATGATCAGGTCAAGAAATAAGACAAGGAAATGAAACGAAATGTGGTCGGTAAGATTATATTTGATAATTAGAAGTCAGCCTTAGACAGTTTTAGTGGTCATGTTGAAATGATGGAAATAAAACATATTGTCATAAAATTGAGACGGATGTTATAATAAAATCTGGTCTTTGCAATTTCGATGCTAAGATATACTGTTCTGATGGAGTTAATATATTTGCGTTGGGATATAAAATGTCTTATAGTGTTGATTTTAGCAAGGTGGATTTTTTAAAGATTGGTTATTACAGTAAATCGCCGCAGATTTCATTTTAGAAATGAGGATAGAAAAATTGTTGTGTGTGAAACATGAAATATAATGGAAGATATTAAGGGTGAAAACACCACGTTAAAGATGAAAATAATTCTCTTCCAGTGTAATCATATGACGATTGTGCTTAACAACTAAAAGTATAGCACGTACTTCAAAAAATAGAAACAAGATAAAGTTGTCTCATGTTTGTAATGATTATTCGTTATATTTTGATAAACACGCTTTGATCACAAAAGAGCTTGTTAAAACTATTGCCAATCTTTATAATCCAATATCGCAAAACAAATACACAAAAAATTACAGTAAATGATAAACTAAATTAATATACGTTAATAAAAAAATAGTTTCTCGTGGAAACTTCATCAAAATATTAGAGAACCGTATTCTCTTATCAGAGGTAAAATAAATATTTACATGTTCTGTCATGATGATGAGAGTTACATTATTGCAAAAGCTGAGACGTTACACATATCTTGAGAAATCTCCAGTAATTTTGTGTTAAATATCAGATATAAAATTTTGAGTAATTTCTATCATTTTTGTGTGAAATATATCAGTAGTCTTATAAAAGGAATCACATTCCTATTTTGTTTGATAAGCGACGATTCAATGGCATGTCCTTATGTTGGTATTTTATTTTGAAATAGATGCTGTTGCCCGAACAAAGTCATTTTCGTAGTTGTTTAGACTAAATTGAGGGGGCTATAGGGGGTGGAGAGTATCGTGTTGTAGTCAAGTACAAAATAGGGTTTTTGGCCAGAATATCCACTTTATAAGACTACTTTTTACTAGTGAACCATTGCACCTCATTGATGGAGTTCTAAGCCTATTCCTAGTGGGATTACAATTTAAAACCCATTTCGTTTCGTCGACATATCAACAACTAAGCCTTTAGAGTCATATTGGAATCTATTGTACTTTCAACTGTATGCACAGATCCAGAATGTTCTGGCTCTGTTTCTACTTCAGCATGAGTGGCGGAGAGGATAATAGAGGTAATAGAGGTAATAGACGCTGATTCTATTGTAGCCACAAGTCGGTATATACCGATGGTGATGATGATGGTTGTGACATTTGACTTTTTTATATCTCCCCAGATCTGTGATCAGCTAATTCAGAATAATTATTTTTCTCTTTTCTCTCTCCATTATTTTAACAATTCTGCGTATTTTATTGATATAAAATGAATCTGGCAACTCTAACCGCGGTATCAGGAGACACGTTTATCATCGATAATAAGGGGCCCCCGAGTGGCCGAGTGGTCTAAAGCGCTGTCCGTTACAGATCACTGCCATCTCACCTCTGTCTGCTTGGGTTCGAGTCTAAGATTCGGCGAATGTGGATATGTGAGAAAGTTTGCCAGTAGCTTCTCGTGGGTCGGTGGTTCTTTCCTGTGCTTTCCTGGTTTCTTCCACCACCATTAATACTGGCCGCCATGTATAGCCTATCGTGTGCTGAAAAATGGCGTTAAACCCCACAACAACACAACACAACTCGATAAAAAGCTTATCAAAATATATGCTAACATCGAAGAATTGTGTATAGTTGGGTTCCATCTGATAGGTTAACAATGTTTCGATCTACAAATATATTTTTCTCTGTTGTATCAGCAGACATGACATCGAACTCTGCATCGTCGATAATTAATCGTGTACAATGTCTTTTATGATCCTCCTTGTGTAAATTTCCCAATTTTTTTGCCACCAAAATCTTTTGCAAGTTTAATTTTATATTCAGCAGGGAGCTTTGATAGCCAGATTTGTTTTTGTGGATAATACGATATTCTTGGTTCACCCACGATTAACGATTTTATTATCTTTGCATCAAGTATATATCGCAATAAAATTATTTTAGTTCAACCACAATGATTAAAATGACAACCAAACCATACAGCAACAATCAGATTGTTTTCAGATGAAAACTCTAATGATTCTATACAATGCAAATCCAGTTATGTCAAAATCTGGCAAGGGTCTCTGTTGTATCAGCAGTCATGACATCGAACTCTGCATCGTCGATAATTAATCTTGTACAATGTCGTTTAAAATCGTATGATTCTCCTTGAGTAAATTTTACAATTATTTTGGGAATATTAGAGACTATGAAACTCGAGTCATCTGGTGTATTGCATGTCCAAATCTTTTGAAATATTTAGAATAATCCTCCAGTTTCAAGAAAACTTCCAGGATAACATGCAACCATATCAATTGAGATAATCCTTATAATCGTATTTAGTATTCCACAATTCGCCGTGTCCGTATAGGAAAACCTGAATCATAGCGCAATCTGTAATACGTTTGGACTAGCAATCGCAATCACATAGACAAATTAATACAAATTTGAAGCTCCACAGACGACATATCAGATGAGATGGTGTAAATATAATCTGAAATCAAAAAGTGGTATATGTCATTGATATGTGCTAATTGCCTGACTTGACATCATAATTCCTGGGCGGTAAGGTCGCTCGTATCGCCTTCTGAACCTGCTAGAATATCGCTTGGCAATCTATGGGTTGACTGGGGATTGTGTCTGTGCTTAAATTAGCACTGATCAATACAAATGCCTCTTGGACATAAAATAATATGAGCACCATCAGTTTAGGTTAGGAAATGTCTCTATATAAATAAAGTATATACTCCCAGAAAATAGTATCAATGGGCATTACATGGGTCCAGCTATCTCCTTTTGTGCTGTCCATGCATTTCGACAAAAATTAGGAATGCAAATATTTTATTTTATTATAAAGATAACTAATCATGAAAAAATTAATGCGATTATATATTCCTTTTAAAAAGTACCTAACCGTTTACAACTTTCTGATCAACTTATCCTTAAAAAAAGATCTTATATGATTTTGAAATATTACAAGAACGAAAATCTGAAGGAAGATACACACTAGTAGTCGAATACAGGTTTATTAAATTACTCCAACAGGCAATGAAACAATCAATAGCTTATGTATGTGAATATACAAACATCTGGCAATTCATTCCACTTGCATAGGAGATTGAAAAAATAGATCAGAGTTGTCTCAAGAATATGAAACAAAAAAGACAATCGAGTGCGTGTGTAAGTCTGAAAGTTGTGACAACAAATATTAATCGCGCGCGTTTGGACTATTGTCCCAAATATAATCAAAGGTTATTGTCCTCCTTGACTCAGACTCGGAATTTGTCAAAGGCATCTATAGTATCCTTTTTGGTTAGGATTTTTTTTTTGTTGTAGTTATCCCGACGAAAGTATTTCCTGTAAATTGGACCGTTTAAGGCAAGAATGTAATTCAGAATTTGATCCCTATCGCATACAGCTGTAATAACATGTTCTCGTTGCAGCATATTTAACTGCTCCGCTGTTGACAAATATTTCTCTCCGCCATAATCATCAATAAGTTAATTAACACTAAACATTTGAGTGTGAAAGTCTCATGATTGTTTTGAAGGCATTTTCGAGTTCCTCTTTGTTGCATATAAACCTCTCGTGTTAGTACATTATATAATACCGCACAAAATAATTTATATTTTCATTATAAGTGTAAGGTTCTGTGAGCCCAAGTCTGATTTTGGCATACCCAGGCAGAATAATTTTTACTCCCGGTGACATTGTCAGGATCTGAAATAAAACATTTTCGTCAAAGATTCATCTCTTAAATCAGGAAAGTGCATGTGCTCATTAGTAACTTTGAAATGTATCCGTCACAATGGCGGATTATGACATGTCAGATAAATCGGATTAACATGTACTGAGACAATTAAATATCCAGTTGGTACTTCAGGAGTAAATGAGCATTTAATATATCCCTGGGATGCAATCCCCTGGCTTAGCCAGGGCTGTTCCTGATCTACTCCAGACCTAGACTGGGTATGGTAGCTGCCATCGATCGATAACACACCAGATTTACTGCTATGTTGACAACACCTTATGATACATGACGACCACCAACATCTGGACCATTATGTTTGAGAATATTCGGACTATGGGGTATTTTTTTCCGTGCTTCTATGACTTTGGGATAGTATTCACCTATAATGTTGTTTATATTTTTATTTAGCTCATCGGGATTCAATCTTGGTATTATGAATGTTGGTAATTCTGCTTCTGTAATCACAATGTCTGAAAAACTTATTTAATTGTCGTCAAATAAGGACATGAAACTCGGCAAAGTCGTCACCTTTAGCAATTATTGTTTGAAAAGAAATCCGATTGACAAACTTGAGGTCGGATACAACCTGATTTAGATCATTTCAATGATTTGACATTTTAAATCATTGTTTGGATATTCTAGAACGTAACTTGAAAACAACTGACGCAGTTTGCTGAGTTCGTGCTCTTGCTTATGCACAATGGCTTTGACGAATGAGATAATATATGATTCGTCAACTTGTGGTTTATTGTTATCATAATAATGATAGAAAGGTTTCAGCTTTCTTGGAAGTCTTGTACCATGAGTCACAATAAAATATGCACCAACATCCACTAGCGCGGCAGTCTTCTCATCGATAATAAAGCTAGCTCGCTTTAAATACAACCATGTATGATTTTTTATATTCTGGAAGCGACAATAATATTTATCTGAACCATAATCGGGGGTGTTGGAGGTGCTGATGGTTGAACTTTCGGCCATCCTAACACAGTTCATATTGACGACTGATGTATGTCTACGTAGTCAGGCGTTTTAGTTTCTAAACTTTGCAGATAATATTGACTCATAAATAGTGACAGCGATCTTAGATTCTTTTCCAGTGATGGATTTGATTCTGTGCTGGAAATCATCATTGATCTGTTTGATTTGATAACAGCCGGTAGGTATACCCACAATATTCCAATTTGGTGTTCCATCAGGTTTATTTTTATACCCAAATACCTGTGAATTATCTGCTTGCAACCCACCGAATGACTTTGATCTAATATTTGGTCAGCTTTAATATACACGCAATTGTGCTAGTGGTATTTCTCTGGCTGGAATTGCCTTATGAAAGCTAAAGTCAAACTCGAACTTTGTTGAGATTGCTGATATCATCATGGTTATTGGTGGTGTTGCATTAGCGACAATTTGTTCTAGCAATCGCAGTGCATGATCTTGCGACATTATTATTTAAATCAGGAATCTAAATCCCCGTTTTTGCCAGAGTTGGCGGCATCTGCAATAGGTATTCTACCTTGACAGAATAAAGAGCTTAGTTTTTAATTGTTTAATAGTAAACCTTAATCATTTCTGCAAATTCTTGATCTGAGATTATTCCATCATTGAGACCTGATAATATAAACGATGATAATTTGGCGTGTGCTTGTGTTGCCGCTCATAGCAACGTTTTATTTTTCATGCAGTTTATAAGTCCTGCACGAATATACCTTTTTGCTATATGCTAAGAATACTAGTAACACTGGTTATAACGGGAACATCAATTCCTATTACTAGTTTTATTATTATGTGGCTGATAATGCTCTGATTATAGTTACTGTTTTTGTAACTATGGCGGATACATTGTATGCAATTATGTTAGTAACAACAATACGTCTGAGGTATATTTTTGTTTTGCTGTACGCGCATCAATATTTTTCAGGTGGCTATGCCATAAACACAACTGCTCGTATCTAAAACATTGAATGTCAGCTATTGGTTCATTATGTAGATTATTAAGTAGGTAGTAGATTGGCGACGAAATCAATACACAATAGTACAATAGACTGAAGCCCTTTTCTTCGGGTTCCACCACGAATGTTGCATCGTCGTTTTGCTCCAATATCAGTAACACAGATCCAGAAGAACTGGACAACACCATGAAATTGTGGTAAATATTCTAAATGTTGTAATGCCGAGTACTGACAACCTGTACATGCTGGTAACCTTAACAGTAGGTTTAATGGATTTATTACGTGGTGTCCATAAAGCTAGCCAGACACTGATATATGTACTACACCATTGGTAATCTTCTTGATGTCGGAGAGCTTAATGTCGATGTCTGTTCGACTTCCATATTTTTTTTTTTTACTGGATTTATTTAAAATGGATCTAAAAAATTTGTAAATGCAGTTACATGATTAGAATATTAAGATCTAAACGTGTTCATCCCATAATTAACTGTCATTAGCGAGGTCATCATTGGGATGTTGCTATTGTAAAAGTATTTCTTCGTTGCAAATGCATCGTTTGATTGTGGTTCTCAGTTCTGATTATGCGGTCATTGCCGTCGATGTATTTGTTTTGTTGCCACATCATCGTCTGAGTTTGGTTCTTTCATAGTGGACATTCTATTTCTTCTCATTTTGAGATTGCTATACATAATATCTCTAGTTCTTCTGATGCATCCAGTAATTTCTCCCTTCGGTTGCACCTGAAACCAAAGGAATAATATCTGTCAACGGAAAATTGTACGTCTTTAACCACTTTGCTTATCATGAAAAACAATAATTTCAGGGATACGCAAAAGATTTCCGAACGTAAGCATATTTTCGTCTAGGGTTGCATAATTGGAAAAGGTACTTTGGGGCTTATCTTTAGCAGATCATCTGTAAATATTTACCTTTGTATATTACACTAAAGCATATTTAAAACGGATGACGATGTTGTTCGCGACTTTATGAGGTGGTGTCTCTGATGTTGACAGTGTCTAGCACAGCAAGTACTTCTTAGCCACATATTGGCGGATCAGGTTTTTTTTTCTGTGTTAGTAATGTTAAATACCAGAATGGAGTGCTTTGCACTATGCCGACATATTTTAAAAATTCTTTTGGTGTTGCCAGCCCATACAAATCATGGGTCAAGACAATGAGTACCTGGTCCAGAACTTTCATCGAGGTTAACAATACCTGTTTCAACACTGCTTGGTTGTTTTGATAATTAATCACACATACAAATACATCTTAAGTTTTTAATGTTAATTTCTTAATAGTATCAATTAAATCAAAATTGGAAGTGGGAAGCTCAAAACGTTTTATGTTTAGCGAAGTATCCGGGGTAGTCTCAGACCTTGACTGTATCATACTATTTTTTCGTTTTCCTTGTTATTTTGTCTGCTTTTTCCTTACTTCTTGTTAATGTGGATTTCCTTTTTTCTTCGGCTTTTTAAGTTGGGACTTAGTTTCTTCTTCTTTTGGTCTTGTTTCTTGTTTTACTCATTCAATATACTCACCTACTGCCTGTTTATAAATGTTAGACTAGTTAATATCTCTCTCACATCTGATCTGCCGAGTATTTGTTGCAGCGTGAGATGTATAAATCTCTAACCCAATAAGCATATTTCAGACTTTTAACATATTCAGGATTTTCATTATGATCTATATCACTATATCCAAACGCGAAAATTGGCCATGGGTTTTGATGGTGGCAATACCTTCAGGTTTTGGAGGAGGCAATGGTTGATGTTCAGGCTGTGAATGAACATCAGGTTGTGGTTGAGGATATTCGGGATTTTCATCATTATCTATATCCAAACATGAAAATATGAATTAATTGGCCTGAGATTTTGATGGTGGCTATACCTTCAGGTGTAAATTTATCTCTAATGTTAGTTCTAACTTTTGGAGGAGGCGATGGTTGATTTTCAGGTTGTGTTTGAACTTCAGGTTGTGGATGAGAATAGGAGGTTGCCGAGGTGATGGTCTAGTTGCACAAAAATCTGAGGTGGTGGTCTAGTTGCTTAAATATCAACAGGCAAAGTTTCAAGAGCTTTTGAGCTGCCTCTGGTGGTTGTAGAAATTTTCTTTGTTGGTTCAACAACTGGTTAACGTATCTTCTTCCCCTTCTGTAAATTACACTCGAGACTCCTGACATGCTTGTAGTTGTTGCTTGACAGAATCACAGACGGGGAGACATTTCTTAATTGTCTCTAGTCGCTGTCGAGTTAGTTTGACTGTACTAGATTCCATGCTTAGCGTAGAATCACTCATTATTATAATGTAATAATTATTTACTTACACCACTAGTCCACGTCGACAACAAACAGTGAATGTTCCGGTAAATACATTTGAAACGCAAGCATCAATAATCCTGTAGAGGTCTCAGTTTAGTGCAACCAGAAGCTTTTTTGTTTTCCACGAACAAACTTGGTCTGTTCACCTTTCACATGAATCTTTTTACCGGAATTCACAAATAAAATGTATGCGCCGTATAAAACATTTTGACTTATTGTACCAATGGAAAAGGAATGTGGACAATAAAATTTTAGTAACAGATGTTAAATGGATTATTTGGAGGAAATGTTTACAGCATGGCAACCAAAGCAAAATCTGGTTTAAAGCCTACAATAGAGGCATCCACCGTGGGGTAGAAAGGGGAGGTAACCTGAACGAGTTGCTTCCCTTTGTAATATGAGACTTGTTCATTTCAGGCTGTATTGCCCTGGCATCTAAATTAAATTAAATTAAATTAAAAATATAAAATAAAAGTATTTTAAACATAATAGATCATAGATATATTGTATGTATATATGTATGTGTATGTGTGTGTGTGTATATATATATATATACACACACAAACACACACCACACAGAAATATCTACAATAGACTGTCTTTGTTAAGAATAAAGTTATGTACAACATTTCCTAAGTAATTTCTTCCATCCATCCATAATCCTAGATTTAAAATGAATGTCATGGCCATTGGAATGGTCTCAACATTTGAAGAAACCCATATATTTTCTTGGAAATGGGTCATATACAGTTGCTATAAACAGCAAACAAGGAAAGTACTCATCTGCTATTTTTATGCCACAGTCATCTTAAATATTCTAAAATATATTTATATAAGTGGAATTACAGAAATGAAAATAAAAGTTACAAAACCAACTTTTTTTTATCTTTTAATGTTACAAAAATGCTTAATCTTTACACTGTCTTATACTGTCTTGCAGAAAATATAGTGCTGGAAAAAAATACATGTGATTATGTCGAAAGTGTAATGGTTGGCATGTATAGTTTTACATAGTAGTTGACAGTTTCCTTATAGGTAACAAAGCACAGGTCTACTGAATGTTGTTTTATAAACCAAACTGATTATTAGAAATTGTGAATTTACTTTGTTGAGGAATAATAGTCAAATATTTTTGAAATTGTTGTATAGTGTATGCATACCCACATGATGTTTTTCTGGGAGGGCTGGATTCAGAGGTAGCAAAGAAAGCTGTCCTAATGTAATGTACTAAAGTAATATATTTGATGGAGAAATTTACAAATCTTCCAGAATGAAGATAATGATTACAACATTATTCAGTATTTATTCTTTTGCCTTCAATTAGTACTGAACAGTGTATCTGGTACTTGTGATGCTGTACCATAAAACATTAAACCAAACCAATCTCTTACTACAGTCAATCCTTGTATTTAAAAGTTTGTTTGTTTGTTTGTTAGCATTATTTGTAAATTAGACTGATTCTTCCTCATTTTTTCCAGATTTTTATGAGGTTATTGTTCATCAGTTACATTTTTTTTAAAGACTAAAAATAGTGGGTCATCTTAAGAATGTGGTGTGGACAAAGACAAGACTTGTCACAAGGTCAAGGTCATGAGACTTAAGCTAAAAGAGCAGCACTATTTTTTTGCAAGCAATGCTAAAAAGAATTCAGATGTAAAAACATGATGTATTTCTTGATTTTATTTTGGGAAAGACTAAGTTAATATTCAATAACAGGACTAAAGTAATCTCAACAATACAACTAAAGTAATCTCAACAATACAACTGAGATGAAAATATTTTTTGCTTGGTTTCTCTTGAAATTATGTAACTACTTAAAAAAACAAAATCAACACAATATGAAAAATTCTGTAAAATATGATCCTAATTATAAGAAAAACATTTAACAAATATTAATTGTATCATACAAATCAGTATGAACTAAAAAGAAACCCAGAGATACATGAATGTTAATTTATGGTAAACAATTATACTGCCACTGTGCAATATCATACTCTGCCATTATTTGATTTTAAAGCTTACCAAGGTAAATTCATATGCTGAAAAATAACAAAAATTGAAAATGAAATATTGGTAATCTATATTTTTAATATACTGAAGTATTTCTTAATATGCATACACAAAATATATCTTTGCTAATTGCATAAGGGCATGAAGTAAAAGGCAATTATAGCTAGACTACATATCATTGTAAACAGTTTTGTAATGAACGTATAATGTGTTTGCTGACCTTCAACATACCATACATTGAAATGGTATGAAAATTATGTTAAAATTATATGACATCTGGGAAAACAAAAAGCTTGTGATTTATTTAAATATGTGGACTTGCAAATATACTTTTTTGTTCAGCCAAGGTAACACTCATGAGTCTCCTGTAGACTCAGGGATGTAGAAAAGACCCAAATGACCTCCTTGAAGCCCATGGCATGAAATAGTGTGCTATCAGATCTGTGTGTGGCTATAATGGCAAGCAAATGATTATTTGTGGAGTTTCTGTTTATATGGACAACTAATATTTTGAAGGCTATCAATATCTCCTCCTGTTTAGTTCATATAATCAACTTTGAACTGAAGATATATACAATATTTTTGGAAAGACTTGTATCATGAAACCTTGTATCATAAATCTCCTGTCTGTAATTCAATGCAAATCTTCTTCTTTTTCTTATACTGAACTTCAATACTGTAAAACCAAATAGTTTGAAACCATTTGTTGACAAGCCTAGCATAAGATAAGAAATCTTCATACAACATACTGCCTCAAGTATCAGTCATTATTGCTCCCTAATCCTGGCTTTATACTTGGAAGAACAAAGTAGATTAAGCCGTCCTCTAGAGACTGTATCTATATGGCTGAACATACTGCTAAGCATCAAACAGAATTGTCACTTTAAACTGACAACATTGCCACAACAATTAATGCTTTATTTTATCATAATATAAATGTTCTTTCTTTGTACTGTTATTGCAAATATTAAAAGTGTTTTTCATTATCTAGTTGAAGAAGGAAGCTACAAACAACTATATAAATTTATATTCAATCTCTTTCCAAGTTCATACTGCTATAATACACTAGAGTAATATAAGATATCAGAAAAATAACAACATAATGTAATGATCACATCATTTTGATCTTTGCTGTATTGTTTGATTTTACAAAAGAGAATTACCATAAAGACACTGTACTGATGAGTATATTACATTTTGCAAATCCCTGAAAAGAAATAAATTCACAATATATATTATCTTATTTATATACATGTATGCTTATTGTTTACAAAATAGTGGCCAAATAGTAGCTATATTGGGCAATCTATGTAAAGTTGTTACAGTGATTTAAATATTTTTAATACAGCATGTTTTGTGATTCTCACTAATAAGTCCTGTGTTGCTCATATTTATTTTTATACAATTATCTGCTTTCATTACAAAATAATTTGGAAATATACATTCGTACAAATGGGAATTCAAGTCATGGATATCTTTCTCAGTTCTGTTAGTAAAATAATCCATAAACAGTAGTGTTCAGGCCAGTTCTGCTGCAAATGTAACATATCAATTAAAATAACAAACAGACGCTACATTGGTAAGATTTTTTCTCTTATGTTTTCCTTCTACATCAAGTCTATAAACTGGCCATTTAAGTTAAGAATGTCATATTCAGGAAATAAAAATTATATTTTTGAATATAATATCTGAGAAATTATTATAAATATTCTTTTCTAAAACAATATTTTAGCAGATTATATTCAACAAATTTCATAAACCAATGAAATTTAAATCAAGTTCAACACAATTTCTTGATTGTGGCAAAAATATTAAATAATAAGTTTGCCTCTTTCACAAATAATGTCTGGTAGGAGTCTTATAAAAATAGTAAGAGTTTTTACATTCTATGGAAAAGATAACAAAGCTTAGTTTCCTTTATTGGACAAAAAAATAAAACAATAAAAATTGCTAATGTAATTTAGCTGATATTGTGTCAAACAGGGAGTTTGGGAAAACAACAAGCATGCACAGTTTATTTTATATCTGTGGCTTATAATAGTGGTATTCTAGTCACCCTAAGTAACAGTAATAAAACAGACTTTAGAAAATCAACTGCACAATATTGTCATTTCTTTCCTTAAAGAGAAAAAGATTCAATTGCTGAAAAAAACTATGCAATCAGTGTAGCTTTCTTAAATGAAACAATTTACAATGAAAATGTTCTCAAAAAGAATACTTAAATGGTATATTGGTGGCACATCTTCCTCTGATCCAGAAGAGTGTTATAATATATTTTAAGCCACTACAACACATCTGACAGTGACCAACTACCTGACCTACCATACAAGTATAAAGGGCAATTTCTCAATTTTCTAATTTTGGCAATTTCTAAGATGGAGTTGAACATTTTAGAAATTCAGGTAGTGGAACCTGTTGCACTTAGATCTATTTTATGAAGTCTGTGTGTTCTTTTTCTCAGGCATCATAGATATCCTTAGAAACAATTAATTTCGATATGCTTTACAGTTTGAAAACATGAATAAGAAATGCATTTAATTAGGGGCAGTCCATTTAGTGCATATCCCAAAAGTCTGTCATTTTCACACACCATCATTACATGATATACTTTTTTCTGCCCCCTCTCTCATGCATATGTATACTTTTGTTTAGTAACCCTGCCCCCCCCAAAAAAAACTACTGTCAACTTGCTGGCATTTCAATTCAAATGGGGTTTCTTTACATACAGTCACCATTTGTGCATAGTTAAGTCTATATTTTCATCTAATAGATCTGACCATTCAAAGTGTTAGATAATCTTAATAATTACATAAATATTTGAGTTACATCTCTTTTGAACAAATGTGTTCGAGTGTTCTTCCTTTTGATTTGCAGTTGTTTTAACAGAAATATTACAACATTGCATGATGCAGATGATAGTTTTGACTGCAATGGACTGTTGGAAAAATTATGAAAAGGACAAAGGGGCTTACATAATTGTTTACAATTTACCTATCAGTCATAAAAAACTATATGGGAAGACAAAATCTCTTTTCTCTTGTAACTTATATAAAATTAAAACTGATGTTTCCAGCTATATATTTGCATATCATAATAAATCTGGTACTCATGTTTAACTCTAGTGAACTTCACTCTGTATGCCTATCCAAAGTTTGACTATATTTTTAAAGAATGCCAGACCATTTTCCCATGATATAGCTGCTGATACATCACTTCATGAAAATCATTTTGAGAAATTTAAATTTGTTTTTTCTTCCTTATTTCGTCTGAACAAAAGAGATCAACATGACAGATATTGTACAAATGTTTTTCTTAGGCAATGATGTTATTGGCGGGGATTTAAAATAATAACATCCCTTTCCTGCCAGCACAAAATCCAAATTTACTTGTAAATAAAATTCTCTGCAACTTAATTTTGATGTAATTTCTGGAAAAGTCTTAATGAAATGAGTAGAAGATCTGAGATATTTTCAGCATTACATTATAATGGAATCAGATGGATTACATTAATCCTAACAGCACTGTGTTACATGATAATGGAGCCAGATGGACTATATTAATTCATGTCTAACATGGTGTTACATGATAATGGAGCCCGATGGGCTATATTAATTCCATGTCTAACACTATTACATGATAATGGAGCCAGATGGATCATATTAATCCATGTCTAAGACTGTATTACATGATAATGGAGCCAGATGGACTATATTAATCCATATCTAACATTATTACCTAATAATGGAACCAGATGGGCTTTATTTATCCATGTCTAACACTGTTACATGATAATGGAGCCAGATGGACTATATTAATCCATGTCTAACATTGTATTACATGATAATGGAGCCAGATGGACTATATTAATCCATGTCTAACACTGTATTACATGATAATGGAGCCAGATGGACATTATTAATCCATGTCTAATTATCAGCACTGTATTACATGATAATCAAGCAAAATACACCATATTTACTTAAATCTGTGCTACATGATCATGGAGCCATACGGATTATATTAATAGTTTTCCCATTTTGTATTTTTTAATATATTTAAAAAAGCATTAAAGACTTAAGATTAGGTAAAGAAGGATGATTAACTAAGCCAGGTCATTTACTCTCTTGTTAGAAGTGAGAATATAAATCTGTTAGCACCTGATTGGTTAGTTACTTGCCTGATTGTTTTCATTTAAGGACCTGGCATCACACCTGTATAGGTCTAACCAATTGGTTTTCAAATTTCATCTTAAAGCTTGTTATAATTTGGTAATTTATAGTATTTTGATCTCAAATTGCAGGTTTTTGTTAGATCAGTTAACGGGTAGGGAACCAAATTTTGCATACCTAGGTGGTACAATTTTCCGTCTTCGAGATATGCATAAGAATCCAATTATAAGAAATATAACAAATATGACTATTGCAATGGCACCAATAACATAATACATTAACTTTGGAAAATCATTGTCATGGTCATGATGCTTTTTTGTTGTGGAATCTGGATTTTTAGTACTGCTAGGGTTACTTGTGGTTTTACTTCCTGCTATACAACTCTCATATTCATCAACAACTAACTTTGTTATTGCACAGATATTCTGCTGGAAACACGAACTATTACATGCAGGAGTCAATTCTTGACTAACACTATTAAAGATGAGATACTTCTGAAAAATGCCATTTTTAATGTTGTAAAAAGAATCCACTAAATGTTGCATATCATATGGTGTAATTTTATCCAGAGCATAATCTTCCTTTGTATCATATTCTTGTAGCCATGTGGCATTTCTGTCAATATTGGCAGCTGTGAGGTTAAGGTAGAACTGTTGATATCGCTGGATAATCCCAGTTTCAATGTCATATTCAAATAGCCTTATTGCAGGATTGTTGGCTCCTACACCTGGGAGTGTGCTCCTCCATGGGGTCACTGATGGACTTAACAGCAGACATCCTATTGGTTTTTCTGTGGGGGGATAAAGATGATTCAGCATTTAAGTACTTTACCAATCAAACTATCATACTCCTACCAATACACAAGGAGTACTAATATGTATTCTGTCCCAGTGAATGGTAATTTTAAAATAGTTGTCTGAAACCATATCCAGTTAGAATGGAATGACCTTATTTTAATAATTACCTGTGTATTTTAATAATTTTCCTGTGTGTAAAATGTACATTAATTCAAACATGATGTAGCTGGAGTGATACCTGATAAATGAAAGGGAGAAACCAGAGTTATAACATTACCATCTGAGCATTTTTATCTAAATTAATTTCTTTATATTTCAATAAAAAAAACACTAGACTAGATTATTAAAAATTTCTGGGTAGATGGAAATGGCTGAATTATTTACAATTAGAAATATATACAAAATTATAAAATCAACAAAGATTGTAGATATGGAATTGGTTTATAACTTTAGGAAACTAAGGTCTATTATATATAACTGCCTAATAAGCTAAACACAAGGATAGAAAAGTATGAAATCTAGGTGAGAAATTTCTTCCAATGTTTTATACTTCATATGTTTTAACAATTGCTTTCACATTTCCTTTATTCCTTAATTATCATAATCTATATTTGATGTCACATCATGAAATAACTTGGACAATACTGCAAAGCCTTTATGGCAAGATGCTTTGTGTCAAAGTCTGTTATATGCTGTGTGATTTTTTTTTTAACAAATAAAAGCTACTTAAATTCAAATTTTAATGACAGATCAAACTTGGGCATTTTCTGTTAAATTTGTTAAAATGTGGTCAGATTCCTTTCTTTTTTTTAAAAAAAAATATCATTAATGGTTATACATTGCTGAGACAGTGGAGGTAAAAACTTGAAATCTCATGACAGAATACTTTGTAAGGTTTTGGTCAAATTTTGTTGAATGATTTCTGAGAAAAGGTTGTTGAATTTTGTTTTATTTATATAATTGGTGGTCCTATTTGAAAGGTCTTCATGCCAGAATACTTTGTACCGTTTGGTCAAATTTTGCTAACAGATATTTGAGAAAAGGTTGTTAAAAAAATGTTTCTATTTTAGTCATGGTGATTCTATCAGAAAAGTCTGCATGCAGGAATACTTTGCTTCAAATATTGTCACATTTTGTTGAATTATTATTTAAAAGACAATGTTTAAAGGTTTTGATAGTCTTACAAAAAAAAATCATCCACATTAAATGGAATATTAGAATCATTTTGTATCAACTCAAAAGAACTAGCAGCCAGCATGCATTCTGTTAAATATGGTCAAACTCGGCTAATTAGATTTTCACAAGTCCTTTTAAGGTTCCCCCTATCCCCTCCCCAAAATAATTACAAAAATCTTTTTTTTATTAAAAAGAGGTTATGGTTATTTTACATCTTCAATTGTATTACCACCTCACCAGCAGCATGGCAGATAACCAAGTGGTCTGCTTACATTTACAGATCACTCACATCTAACCTCTACCCACATTGGTTCAAGTTTTGTCTTAAAAATTAGCCAGTAGCTACCTATGGGTTGCTGGTTCTTCTTCCTCCACCTAATACACTGGCTGCAATGAGTAATCAAGCATGTGTTAAAATGGCATTACCTCAATCCAATCACAAATAATTTATGCCAGAAGGATTTCTGCAATATCTGGTACAATTCTGCAAAGTGTATTTTAAGAAAATGTAATATAAAGGTTTTTGTATTTTTAGTAATGGCAGCCATCTTTAATTGAGGACAGAGATTGAAAATAGCATGGATAGTAGTAATGGGCAGTGTGATTGAGATTGAAAACAGCATGGATAGTAGTAATGGGCAGTGGGATTGAAATTGAAAACAGCATGGATAATAGTAATGGGCAGAGGGATTGAGGTTGAAAATAGCATGGATAGTAGTAATGGGTAGTGGGACTGAGATTGAAAACAGCATGGACAGTAGTAAAGGGCAGTCGGATTGAGATTGAAAACAGCATGGATAGTAGTAATGGGCAGTGGGATTGAGATTGAAAACAGCATGGATAATAGTAATGGGCAGTGGGATTGAGATTGAAAACAGCATGGATAATAGTAATGGGCAGTGGGATTGAGATTGAAAACAGCATGGATAATAGTAATGGGCAGTGGGATTGAGATTGAAAACATATAAAACATGGATAGTAGCAATTGGCAGTGGGATTGAGATTGAAAATAGCATGGATAGTAGTAATGGGCAGTGGGATTGAGATTGAAAACAGCATGGATAGTAGTTATGGGCAGTGGGATTGAGATTGAAAACAGCATGGATAGTAGTATTGGGCAGTGGGATCGAGACTGAAAACAACTGGATAGCAAATATGGACAAAGTGATCGAGATTGAAAACAGCATGGATTGTAGTAATGGGCAGTGGGATTGAGATTGAAAACAGAATGGATAATAGTAATGGGCAGTCAAGGGATTGAGACTGAAAACATCATGGATAGTAGTAATGGGCAGTGGGATTGAGATTGAAAACAGCATGGATAGTAGTAATGGGCAGTCAAGGGATTGAGATTGAAAACACATGGATAGTAGTAATGGGCAGTCAAGGGATTGAGATTGAAAACAGCATGGATGGTAGTAATGGGCAGTGTGGTTGAGATTGAAAACTGCATGGATAGTAGTAATGGGCAGTGTGGTTGAGATTGAAAACATCATGGATAGTAGTAATGGGCAGTCAAGGGATTGAGATTGAAAACACATGGATAGTAGTAATGGGCAGCCAAGGGATTGAGATTGAAAACACATGGATAGTAGTAATGGGCAGTGGGATTGAGATTGAAAACACATGGATAGTAGTAATGGGCAGTGTGGTTGAGATTGAAAACAGCATGGATAGTAGTAATGGGCAGTGGGATTGAGATTGAAAACACATGGATAGTAGTACAGTAGTCCCCCTCTTATACGGCCACCCCTTCTACACCGGGAAAGTGGCCTTATATGGCGGGTGGCCTTTCCAGAGGGGGACTAAATTTTTTGTGAGAAGTATATGTACGTAGTAAGAAAGCTTCATTTTTCAAAGCATTTAATATCTTCCTTTAAAAGCAACATTAACTATTGAACGGTTCTTGTGCTATAATAGTTGACTTATTTCAAATGAATATGCATTGATAGTTCTTATTCTTGGTGTAAGCATGATATGTGAGCGGATGTTGTCATGCACGTTGCAGAACCATTCAAAAACGTCATTTGAATCTTGGTACATACGCAATTCTCTTTCCATTTGCTCCATTTTACCACTGCTGCTAAATAACTTACTGGTTACGATATTATTTATTTGAGTCTTTTCAACATAAAATTGTTTTATTCGAGTCTTTTCTACCTAAATTTGTTTGGCCAGTCCCCCTCCCCCGATATCGAAGACGATAATAACTCACGTTTTCTGAAATAATCATCTTTGTTTACGTGATGACATGATAATGTTTGGTAATGAGTTATTTGATGTTGCTAACTGTATTTGATTTAGTTATGCAGATGACACATTTGTTCAGCGTATGAAATGCTTTCTTTGTAAAGAAGCTACAAAATTGTGTTGTCACATATCGTATCGTATCTTATCTGTTATTATAGTCATGTGCTTGATTACACTTTTCCCAATCATCAGAATTATTCCTCTCATTTATGTCACTTTAATTCAACTTTTGCTTTTTCCCAGTGGCTGAACATGTTCTATAAAACGCCACATTTAGCCTGTCTTATAAGGAGCGAATTGTGTCCCGTTTGGAAATATGAGATGTTACAGTATAGTTAACACAAATTATTTAAAGAAAATAAAAGGAATGTCACAGTGTTCTTTATCTAAGAAAGTCAGAGCAAGAAACGCCATTTCAAAACACATGCTTTTAGCCCCCACTCCACACTAAATGGCCTCTTTCTGATAAAGACCAGCGGTTTTTCTGCAGAATCAAGCAGTGGCTATTGTAAACACTTTTACAAAATATTAACATCAAAAGATAATGTTAGTTTCAGCTTAGAAAAGGTGCACTCCCATCAAATGAACCCATCAGACTCTGCGCGATCTATGTAACAACTCCAATTATGGTCTCATTATTATTATTATTAGCAAAAGTTTGGTAATTGTTCCTAATTAATCGAACACAGTATTGTTAAAATTAATAATAAGGCAAAACATTTTCAAATCTTAGATGCACATGCTCGGAGATTTTTATTTCCAACAAATGTGCAGCATTCTGCTTGATGTCTTCATGTGTATTCAATTGTTTGTCCATTCTTCTAAGGGAAAAAATATAAAATCTATTCTTATCATCATATAGAAAGTAGTTTTATGGAAAGGATGTGTCAATAATGTTAATAATAAATGAATCTAATTTTTATAATTATTTTGATGCAAGTGTAAAATTTGCAGTTTACCGTTTGTGACTTGGAGTGTTGGAGTGCTTTGCTAGAGAGCACACCCCCTTAATCAAACAAACATGCAAACTTTAATTTCTTCGAATAGCTTTTGCAGTGTTCTTATGTGTGGTATACCGTTTTGTAGTTTATTACTGTGGTCGAGTGAATAAAGTGTGATACCACGTCATTATTTGTTTAGTTAATATCAATTACCAAACTTCTGTCGTTAATGATGGTACCATAATTGGCACTGTAAGCGAAATGCACAAATCGGATGCATTCTTGCTATAGAAATGCACATTTCTGATGCAGATATTGACTTCATCTTCTCATGCTAACATTTTATGACTGTGTTGACAATGGTTACTACATTCATAATACAGGACAGCTAAGTCTTCATTAGGGTACGGCGTAAACAAACGCTGACTGTTGATAACCGAAACTTACTAGTCCATCGGACTATTAACATTATGAAAGTTACTAGTCCGACAGGAAATCTACTAGCCTCGGGCTAGCGGACTAGCGCTAATTTCGAGCCCTGGGATGTAGTAATGGGCAGTGTGATTGCGATTGAAAACAGCATGGAAATTAGAAATGGGCAGTGTGATTGAGATTGAAAACACATATAGTAGTAATGGGCAATGGGATTGAAATTAAAAACAGCATGGATAGTAGTAATTGGCAGTGTGATTGAGATTGAAAACACATGGATAGTAGTAATGGGCAGTGTGATTGAGATTGAAAACAGCATGGATAGTAGTAATGGGCACTGTGATTGAGATTTTGTCTTTTATTCTCGAAGACGACCATGACTTCATGTCTGGTCTGGTCTGGTCTGTGAGTGCGTAGATGGGACTTAGGGCAGGTGAGAGATGGTTTCAGCATTTATGGAGGAAGGTTGGTTGAGGACTCTGTGGAAGTGTTCTGCCCTGCGCTTAAGAATCTCTTCCTTATCAGTGATCAGAGTGTTCCTATCTGCACTGAGGATGGGGGAAGATTATGATTTAATGGTACCATAGAGTGTCTTGAGCGCTCTGTAGAACCTCTTCATGTCATTGCATACGTCTGTATCTCGTCAGCCTTCTTACTCAGCCATGTGTCCAATACTGTCGAAGCTCTCTCTGCACCATTCCTCTCATACTGGCGAATGCAGCTTTCTTAGATGTGAGTGTTTTTCTTCAAGCAGTTCTTGAATGCGGTCCCCATTATCGTCGAACCAGTCCTGGTGCTTTCGTGAGGTAGGGCCTAACACATCATCGGCGATGGAGTAGACAATATTCCGATGGGACACCCAATTGGACTCTCATGATGCAAGCCTAAAGTGATGGCTTCCACCTTGTTGTCTAGGATGTCTGCAAATGATTGCTTCACTGAATCTTGTTTCAGCTTGGAGATGTTCAGTCACTTCAGTGTCTTGCTTCCTTGAGGATGTCTAGGAGACACTATCTTGATGTTAAGTTTGGAGATGATCAGCCTGTGGTCAGTCCAGCACTCAGCTCCACACACAGCCTTCATAACAGACATCCTGCCTGGTTTAGCCGGCCAGTCAAAACTGTTGCCCGTGATGTGGCCGCTGCGCATGCTACAGCTACTGGTAGCCACAGGTGAGAGTTGAATGGCAGGTGGGGACCAAAGGTAGACTAGCTGCCCCATCGAAGCACAACTGCTAACCCACCAGAGGTACTACCCCTTCCTGAGCACTCCATACATCACAATAAAGGGTGTACAAATAACTAAACCACATGAATTTAGCTACTCAAATCAATTTTAAACCTTCTTGTGATATCTTTTTCGGTCTGTTTATGTCCATTCTGGAGATTATGTCCATTCAATCAGTATGATTGGAAAAAAATTCAGCAAATTTAAAGATTGAAAAATCTTTTACATGATTATGATTATACACTGTACTTCTGCCTGAGAGATGTGAATAATTTCATTTCTTGGTTGATTCTGGTTGTTGCTCAATTCAAGTGCATCATTAAAAACACTGTAGCATTCTCATATGTTTGTTACAAATATTTATTATAGATGTACATCTCCATCTTGAATATAGCTTGAACAAGTTATAACAGTTCTGGTTGGAACAAGGGACATTGCTAGAGAAACTTTTTTAAGTGAGCTAAAATGTAAATGTTTTGGCAGTGTGTGATGCATGATTGCTCAAGACTTCTCCATCTCGTACATTTACTATGAAAAATCCATTTGTACTAACCGATGATGACTTTTAGGTAACTGTCAGAAAGGCACAATTGACAATATTCAAAGGTCTAAACAAATTACTAGAGTCAAAGTTTATAAACTCATACAGCTGTGGCAAAAATGATGGACTAGTACCTTTGATGCTGTTACCACAGTTGATTAGTTGGTTGATTTAGTTTGGGATGTGCAAGTGATCTGTAAAAGCAAACACCACAGCACTCTTGGGCCTCTGTTGATTTGATGTTTATCTCAACAGCCGAAGTCATTTAGACAAATGATCTAAGGTTTCAGAAGATCATTATGGCCTTTCCACCATTTTCAGATGAAGAGAATCTATGTATGGCAGCCAATTTTACTGCTGAAGAAAATCCATACCAGACACCACTTATGTAGAACCTCTGACCTTCCACAAGTAACTAGCAACATTTTTATTTACACACTGTTGGCAAGTAACTGTTAATGATCTTGTACACAGAATATCAAAACAAAAAATACTAGTGTGCAGAAGTCTACAAGGTCTTTTACATCCCCTCCTTCTTGTAAGTCCACATTTAAACAACCTCCCTCCCTTCCCCCATCTTTGTGCCCATCCTTGATGGATGATCCCTTACAAGAAATGATATACTGTAGTGTAAAAGTAGGCAGAAATAATGTGACATCACTTTCAGAGGTATTAATTTTTGTTTTCTGACAAATCATGTATTATAAGTTTACCAAAACATTTATTGAAAAAAATAAGAACTAGGAAATCATAGCATCTGACCACACATTTAAAGCAATACAAAATTAAAAGCAATACAAGATTTAACTATTATTCTAATCAAAAGCAGCATGCCTGAGAACAAAGAAAAATAGCAAAACATAGTGATCACTTTAGTATACACACAGTTTAGTTAGGATACCATTTCATGATTTCTGTATTAGAAAGAAATCCCTAATATAAAATCTATATTCATGGACATTAAATTATTAGTTATTAAAGGACTGATCAATGACATCTACAAATAATAAACTACCAAGAAAATTTGTGATTTCACTGTATTGGAGACATGCACGGCTGACAGAAAAACAAACAGAAGGACAAAAGATTGATTATAATGAATAATACTGTCCAATAAAAATATGCAGTAGATTATATGATCTAAAAGAATTCAGTAGATTACTTCCAGCCAGCTGTCATTTAAATCGCTTCTGTCCCCAACCAAGTATTAAAATTGCTTCTACCACCCACTAACCCATTGCAAGAAATTATGTAAAAAAAATATTCTTCTGTTGGGAAGAATTGTGTTTTTTTGATTAAAACATATCTGACAGTGGATCATAATTTCTTAAAATTGCTTCTGTTGTGGGTTAGTTGATTTTGAAAGTGCCTTACCCCTGGGGGTATATGTTTTAATGGAACAGCCCTTAAGCAAATCAAGGTTATAGCTATATTTGTATCACTCCGTTAACTAATGGGAGGAAAATTAGTAATCCCAGTGTCACAGGTCCAGATTAAAAGAATGCATCATATAAGCTTGCATGGGACTGGGAAATCCCACAGAATAAGCAGAGATAATATTGCCACAGATTCTAATTCTGAAGCTGGAATTTCCCTTTCTCACTGCACTGCAAAGGATGAATTATTTCTCTCATTTCTAACCAGGAATAATACTGAATAAAAATGGCAGGTCACTGGTATAAAGTTGACAATAAAAATACTAAGAAAAATAGTGAGTTTTTATAGAAAGAGCAAAAAATGTTCTTCTTAATGTGTTCTCATAATATCATAAGCACAATAATGAAATTTACAGTGTCACTGAATTCACTCATGTAGTTATGCATGTAACACATGGCATTGTTGCTTGGGCAAAGTTTATCTCAAATTTAAAGGGATGACAGAATATGTTTTACTCAAAATTCATTTGGAAATGATAACAGTGCTAATTTTATCTTCTATGTTTAGTTAAGTACTAGGACACACTTTCATAAGACATCTCAATATTCAGTTATAACTCAATTCAAACATTGGATATAATGTACAATATGATAACGGCATTAAAAGTATTTTTAGAATAAAACTGGTTAACTGGGGGATGAACATTTTGACAATAATACTTGATATAAATTTTACAAACAGGACAATATAATATTAAGCTGGGTACATACTCGTGTTGGGAAGTTTTAAAAAAGCAGGGCTGGATTTAAGTATCTGGCAAGTGCAGCATGAACTGAAAATGATAATGGGTGGTCACCAGGTTTTATTCACCCAAATGAACTTACCAGTACTATTGCTGTCATACAATAGACGGAAGCTGTCAGTATGCTCATGGCCATAAAACTGTGCAGTGATAATATCGGCATGCTTCCGAAGCAGATCAAGATATCGTTTGTTGTAATCTTCATAAAACCATGGAAAATTGGGGATCTTCTCAAAAAAACCTGGAGAAATATGTGCTACCAGGAACACCTAAAATGTGAAGTTGGTCCAAGAGTTTTAAACATGTAAAATGCGCACCACTTTACTTGAGAAACTGACCTATAATTCAAAACTTAAATGGAAGGATAATCAGACAAGGGTAACATTGCTACCATACTTGTGATAGGGCATAATAATAACAATGCCAAGGCATAATAATAACAATGCCAAGGCATAATAATAACAATGCCAAGACATAATAATAACAATGCCAAGGCATAATAACAATGCCACGGCATAATAATAACAATGCCAAGGCATAATAATAACAATGCCATAAGAGCTTCCATGTCAAGTCCACAATCAAAGAATTACTGAAAAACTTTAACTACCATGTCTTACTTCCCATCAACAAAAATAGTTTTTGACTAAACTAACTTTAAAAAGAATCCAACAAAAAATTGTAGGAAAATATTAAAATTCATTCATACATATGTTCTTTCTTGCTAGAAAAAGATAACTAAAAGATTCAAAATGAAAATAAAAGCAGTTTTATTTGCTTGCTTGTAAAGTATGTCATGTCACAAACACTTATTCAAATAATTGTATTCAGAGTGAAAAAAATTGAAAGAATGTAATTATGGAAGCCTTACTGTAAAAAAAAATGCTAATTAACCAGTAATGTATCAGAATTGTCATGAAAATAAAAGCATATCCTCAATTCTAATCAAGCAATATCACTCTGGGACTCTGTTTGCAGACAAGATTACTACCACAAAAAGAGGTCTGCATATATAAATGTATTGATGTCTTGTCATGCCCATTAAATAAACATACAGTTATAGGGTGGAAATTTAAAAAGTTTAACTTTCCAAGTTATGATCCTAATGTCCTGAAGGATAAACTCTACTGCACATGTCAGGTGCATGTATAATAATTTTCACTTTTTCCCAATTGGTGTAATCGGTTATAAATTAAACTTAAACTTTGAAAATTGTTATTTTTTTTTTCATATACAAACAAATTAAAAACTTTTCTCTCAAAGTAAAAATTTGCTGGCATATTTTGGTCATTAAGGGTCATGTAAAATCAACATTAATTGCTGGACAAAACATAATATAAGAGATTGGACTCAGATGAAGTGGTTGTGTTTAAATAATGAATATGAAAGAGTCCCTGTTAGTACAAAAGAATTGTCTAGAAGTTAAAATAAGATCATTGTTTCCTTTTCACTGGTAGGTGTTGAAACTATCTCTTATATTCTTCAATGATAACAAGATTTTCAAATTAGCTGCTGTGGTTGACATATGGAATTTAAAGTTGGTACCATATTTATTCAGAACCAATGAGACATCATAAGAAGTCTTCTGGTGGAAACCCCATTTCGATATGATTAGCTGGTTGTTTTTTTTTTAGTAATGGTAATGCAGTATTTTTCTGTGTGTAGAGGGTAAACTGATTTTAATGATGTAATATGTGTACTTACCTGATGCTACTACATACCTGCTACTTTTCCAGGTAAAAAATACCCTAATCATATGGTGAGAATTTTTCCTCCCATTAGGGTGAATCAGAGGATTTAGAACACTTGATCACTTTTAGGAAACCCTGTGCTTTTAATGTTCATGTATTTTACTGCTTCATTCTTTTCTAAGGTGCAGCCTAAATTAATAAAACTTGATAGTGATGAACTATGTCTGACATGGAAGAATAAAAGGATACAAATGGTCTGTCACAATAGTCTACTTGGTGTTTTGGTAGATAATAACCTATCATGGACTGAACATGTGAAACATATCAGTAAAAAAGTCAATTCAAGTTTATGGCTTCTCAGTAGGATAAGACACTTTCTCCTGGAAAAGCACAGAAAACTATTTTATAACAGTTACATACAACCCTATTTAGACTACTGTAATACAGTATGGGGTAATTCAAATGATAAAAACTTAGTAAAGCTGGCACATCTCCAAAAAAGAGCTTTTGAGTTAATATCAATCCAGAAAGAAAGCAGGGAAAATTTAGCTGGTAAGTTACAAATACTACCTATTAAAGACTGAATCTGTTTAAGAAAAGCCAAATTAATGTACAGAATAGCCAATAATAGTGCTCCTGAATATTTACAATCACTATTCAAGTATAGGCTACCTGGAAATACTCCCCACCTGTGATCAATGTCTATCAAACATTACAAAATTCCCGAACCAAAATAGGAATGAATTATTTTAAAAAAGTTTCCAATACTCTAGAACTTTGCCCTGGAATAGTATTCCAGTTGAGATTAGAAATGTCCACTCTATTTCCTCTTTCCAAACCCAGTATATACACTGGCTTCAGAGTTGCAGCAAAAATAAGTAAATTCCTTTGAATGAGGGCCTCAAGGTAGATTAGTTCTTAACTAATTGAGTTATCCTCTTTAAATAAAGTCATAATAATAATAATAATAATAATAATAATAATAATAATAATAATAATAATAATAATAATAATAATAATAATAATAATAATAATAAAAAGACCCAAGAAAGATTCTTTTTAGATATTAGAGAATGAAACAAAGGTCTTTGTAGCTTGTAATACTTCATCATGTCTGCTTTGTGAGAATCTATCCTGATGGCAAGGCCTTTCAAAACATTTGAGTGTTCTTGAAAAGGCTGCTCATGTGCCATTAATAGCAGAAACCAATTTCTTTGTCAAAAGAAGTGAAGAAAATCAGTTTTCTGGGTTTTACTCTTCTCTGCTACCTAATTTAAAACCATAGATCCATAAATACTTATGAGATCATCCTGAAGGGTGGACAGTAGGGCATAACCAATTAGCATTTTTCTACTGACTTTTGATTCCAGATTTTGGGCATGAAATTTTTCTGATTCTGGATACGATTTGATTAATCGGAAATGCTTACTACCAGGAGTTATTTGCCAATAACACATCCGATCAAAATCTCACCTCTGCATCCCTGTCATCTGAATTCACAAGCCAGCACAAATTGGATTCGTATCTAGCTGAGAAAAATCAGCCAAGGACTTCACCATTGAACCCAGTTATATACTGGAAATCCCGAGAAAAAATGCTCCAGCTTCCTGCAGCTGTCGCTTAACTTTTTTGTTCAATACCGCCCTCTAGCGTTGATAGTGAAAGAAGTTTCAGCATCGCAGCAACAAACAATCAAGCATATCCGCTGAAAAAATGAAGATGCTACTATTTCTTGCAAAGAACTTGGAAGTTATAAATTTTGTATATTAAATTTCTTTGTTATCTATTAAACAGTGTGTGTCGTGCCCATGCGCATTAAAATATTTTAATAAATTTAAATCTTTTGGTCTATCTCGATTATCATTTCACCCCATTGTGTTGACCATATTGGACTTTCTGACTTCTTATTTAACTTTATTATTGCACTATTGAATGACACACAGGGTTAGACACAGTGCTATAGAAATTCAACTTTATTATTTTTATTATCCGAATTGGTCGTTCCTGCCTTGTCAGACTCCTATTAATAGAAAGTTCAATCTATCCAGTGGAAGTCGGTTATGCCCTACTGGACAGGTGTAAGCAAACTGATGATCCCACTTCTGTCTAAAAGTATCCACTTCTAGGCTCTCTGGCTGGGCACTTTCACTTTGGTAACATAAAAGATCTTGTTGTTTACCTTGGAGGCAAATAAGTCTACCAGCGGAGTTGCCTCAAGTTGGAACAAGGAGTTTGCTATCAACTGGTGAAATGACCATTCCATGAGAACTAGGATATCTTTCCTTACTGTACTCTGAATTATTCATTTTGTCAAGAAAGTTGCAAACCCAGAGGGTTACACCCTCTGAAGTAGCCTAGCCAAGGAGGTTGCAAAACTTCATGCAGACAGTGTCTCCTTGTCTCCTGAGGTACTCTACAGCTGATGTATTGCTGGACCTCTTATTTTGGTGGATGCATTACTGAAGAACTAACACTTTCCTAATTCCCAAATTGTTGACATGAAGGGTAGATTTTTCTTGGGATGAAGAACCTTAAGGAATCAGTCCTTCCGGCTCTAGATGATCACCCTGGATATTATGCATCTGTGAACAGATAGGACTGGAGTTGGCGGTGGAGTGCATGGTGATCATTAAAAGAAATTGGTCTCGAAGTATCCACCGAATTGGATGATGGTAAAAATCCCACCTAGAGAAATTTGAACATTCATGGAGTACCTGTGCTATTTCCACAACACCAAAGAAGAAATGAGAGGAGGCAAGTGCAGATGGAGATTGAAACTGTAATTATCACTAATGTGAAATGGGTAAATCAAATAAATGAACTTTTATGAATAAACAGTCAGTAGTTGAATAATGACAATATACTGAAAGTCTGACCTTTTACCATTCTCATTCAGGACGAACTAGAACATGTGATGGATGTGTCAATAGTTGCTTCATGGCCATCCTCCAAGTAGTTTAGGAGAAGTAGCCGTAAAACAGTGGACAGATGGATGACAGATGAGACAAGCTCTTCTGGTCTATGACACAGTAAAACTAAAATCTGCCCTGTAAGAAAGGTCTTGTAATTATTATAGTCCATTATGACTGAACTTACACAAACTGTAATTATTAGATATTCTGTCACCCATACAGTGTACCTTTAACACTCTATGACCAAAATACATTTTTAAGAAAATCCCTTGGTTAAAAATAGTACAATTGAAAAAGTACTGATTCCACCTCTCAAGTCATAATCATATCTGAAAATGATGGAGAAATCAAATTTGTGTTGACAGCTGAAATTACATGACAACTGAAATTTGGGTGCTGTGTCTATTTGTGAACTTGGTTGCCAAGGCTTGAGAGCAGAAATGAAACCAAATTCCATACCAGTAAACTCACAATCACTTAAGCTTTTTCTTTTTATGCTCTCATATCTGCTGGATATGACCATTCTGTGATATTTCTGCAGTACTCCTAACCCAACAAAAATTTGCTTTATTAATCCACGAAAGAAACTTGTGAATGGAAATAAAAAGCTGTAAATTTCACAAAATACAAAATTTGAAGCATTATGTGTACAAGACAAACTTTTGTCCTAAAATTATAGTAAATTTTGGAATTTATTTTCATTGATTTAGTAATGCAATTGTTAACTACACTAGAACAGAATGAAAAAAAAAACAATTCCATGCAAACTGACCATTTTTGCCTTACAAAGTAGATATTAAAACGAAAATCTACTCAGAAAGTAGTAACATTTTGTATCATCACTTGTCACTTTACACAACTTTATGTATTATTTGTCCAAGCTAAATTTTTACAAGGGTTGCTGTCCTAACATTATTGTAAATTTTAGAACTTATCTATGTGGTAATGCAGCTATTAATTGCATTGATACAGAATGGAGAAATGAATCCATGCAAATTGACAGGCTTTGCTTTTAAAAATATATTAAATAGAAAATCTACTCATAAAGAACATTCTGTATTGTCACTCATAGATTTGCCACATGTTACAACACAATGTTTCCCACTTCACTCATAAAATACTTCTTTATATCTACTAAATGTCTTCTATGTGTTTGAATTTTCTTGAAAGTATAAGAATGAGGTACATACTTTATGTGAGCAATTTTGTTTTCTATATTAACCCAATTTCAGACCGGTTATGAGTCCTTTATCCCCACTGTTTCCATTCCTAAACAAAAAAAAATCTAGTGAAAATTCTTGCATTGTTTACAGCAGACAAACAAATTTTGGTCAACTCAGGTTGCCATTAGTGTATTAAAGTCCTGTATGTTGATAATGCTTCAATTTCTTTCATAGAGCCACCAAAATTAAAAAATCTTTCCTTTTCAAATGGTGGGGAGATTTTGTCCCCTTGATTTTCAGTTAAAGTTGAACATGTTGTTCTCTACTTTAAAAACTATGTTTATTTGCAACATACCTTTTCCTTGCTCTTTCTTGCATCATCCAACTGTCCATCGAGCCACTGGAACTGGTCAGCAGGGTCAACAAGATGATTAGTCAATGTATTGAGTGTGCTATACAGGTTCGTGTTGAGAGCAATAATTCGCAAGCCAAAGTGAGGACTGATGCTGAAGTAACCACCTGACATCAGAAGTAGAAGAAAGTTTGACATTAACATCCATTAACTGTGAAATTAATTTATTTTGCAGATAAATTTTCATAGTATTGAGAAGAATGCAATTTTTGTTAGTACTTAATGAATTGGATCCTACTGTTTCCACTGTTTTGGGGTCTTTAACTTTATGGTTTATAGCATGCAATATGTCCTCAGTGAAAATCATCTATAAAGGTCTGTTATGGGACTATGCAAATTGTCTTTTATAGACTGGTGTTCTAATCATATATAATCAATTATATAATATACCAAAAATTTGCTTAGGGAAAGGAGGAGGAGGAAAGATTGATATGTTCTCCTTCTATTCATCTGTCTGTTAGTAACATTTCTTTCCTCTTATACCTGAGGTTGAAAATTTAAATTTAACAATATAGCTGCCTACATGAAAAAAACCATCAGTTACAGCAGAGTAATTTTGGGGCTGTTGTTATTACCCTAGGGTCCTAGAGAAGGGATCAAAAGTCAGGTGCATCAAAATAGAAATAATAGTGACATATTAAATCTGCAGTTATAGCAAGATGGCAAATAATCAGTCACAAATTGGTCCTGGACTCTGTGTGTGTGTGTGTGTGTGTGTGTGTGTGTGTGTGTGTGTGTGTGTGTGTGTGTGTGTGTGTGTGTGTGTGATTAAAAAAACATGAAATTTAACCTGGTGAACCATGGTAGACACCCCCAGTTCTTTTAAGTTAAAAAAGCACTTTGGTTTGTACATGTGCATGATGTTGTCCTCACCAATAATGGACTCAGATGTGTAAAAAAAACATGTTTAAATGATATTGCGATAATTTATATAATATTTGAATACATTCGAATTTTAAAGTAGGTTTTTTAGAAGGGGGGGGTCCGACAGAAATCTTCAAAGTCACCTAAGTACATCCAAAATGGCGGACTTGTATGATGAATCTGAATTTTCTGGGGATGAAATAATTGAAAATATTGGCGATTTTGAGCTTGTAAAGATAAATAAAGAAGAGAGGGAACATATACAGCAAGAGTGGCATGATATTGTTGGTGACAGTGATAACGATGAGGAATTTTAATGTTTTGAACTCGATGTGTATGAGATACCTTAGTCCGAGTTTCCTCTTACCCTTGACACTCAATTTTTTATATCAAAAATGGCGTCAGAGGAAACTCGAACTAGAGACACCTGTGACCTGAATTTTGTCAGTGGACAAAATCTCCATCGGAAAGTAATGTTAACACATTTTCCGAACATGTAGGTCCAACACAAGTATTTCATGGATCAAGAACACCTTTTCAATATTTTTAGCTATTTTATAGAGATAGTGTTTTCATAAATAGCAAGACTTACAAATACCAGTGCACACACCTGCATCGAGACTGACCAAAATCAACACAAAGGTATTTGAACTGACGTCAAGTTGTCTAAATAAAAGGCATTCTTTGGCCTGTTGATATTGATGGAAGTTAGGAAATTAGACAGAGATGGACTGTATTGGTATAAGATTGAGAAATTCTGGCTTGTTGGGTTAAATTTTGGGAAAATTATGTCACGTGACATGTTTGTCCAGGTAAAACGCTACCTGCATTTAAGTGATGATACCAGTCAAAATCTTCAAGGTGACAAATTGCACAAAATACTGCCTTGAATATTTGATATATTAATCTGGTTGACAGTCAATACGTGTTTTATTTTATCTTTATTTTCATTGAAATGATCTTAAAACCTTGTATACTTCAGGCTTTAAATACCTGTAAAAATATTGTTAACACACCTTTGGATTTGCTTGAATTTTGAGTCAACATTGCATTTATTCAAACCATGATTTGTAAGAACACCACAATGGATAAAAAAAACAGACCACATATTACTCTTTTAACATTTTATTCAACATTTTATAGAGAATGCATTGAAAATACCTTTAACTTACCTTTTGATTTAAAGAGTCTTGAGCTTCAGAGAGAAGAAAAAAAAAACAAATGCAGTAGCAAGAGAAGCGATTGCAATTACAATGAGAGAGAGAGAGAGAGAGAGAGAGAGAGAGAGAGAGAGAGAGAGAGAGAGAGAGAGAGAGAGAGAGAGAGAGAGAGAGACAATTACAATTTGAAAAACAGGAAAGAGAGACAAATGCAAAGAAAGAAGGGTGAAAGGGAATTTCAACTTAGAATGAAAGAAATTAAGCTGGCATGTGGCAAGCAAAACTATACTTAACATACAAATTCAAACTTTGACATCACAAAAAATATCAGGCTAGTTCCCCCTTTCAGTGAAAAGAAGTAGACAAATATTTTATCTATTTTGAAAAAGCTGCTGAAAATCTGAAATGGCCAAGGGAGCATTGGACTGAATTATTGCAATGTATACTTTTCGGTAAAGCCCAAAATATCTATGCATCCTTGTCAGTACAACAGAGTTTGGAATATGATTTGTTTAAGGAGTTATGCGTTAGTCCCCGAGTGTGTCGCAAAAACTATAAAAAGGAAGCTGGGCAGATGTAAATTGAATTTGCTAGAGAAAAAGAACAGTTATTTAAGACATGATGCTTAGCCAAGAAAATTTAACCTGATTATGAAAGTCTTGAACAACTTGTGTTCCTTGAAGAATTCAAAAACTGTGTTCCTAAAATTTAGAATCATCTTGAAGAGCATAAAATTTAAACTTTGGAAAATACTGTTCTTGCTGCTGATAAGTACTCCTTAACTCATAAAGTTCCTGTTGTAAGCAAATACATTCTCTCAGCAGTCTAATGGTAGCCTGGTAGGATGGTATTTTAGCCTAATACGATTCTCAGTAAAACTTAATCTGGCACAAATTCTAAAAATCAAGCCTCTGAGAGACTTGATTCAAATACCTTGTCTCTGCCTATGTGTATCTATTGCATGAAAAAAGGACACATCATCTCTGATTGCTTCAAATTGAAATATAGGTATCAGAATCATGACAGACCTATCCCAAATGCTCTTATTTCTAGGAGGTCACAGTCATAGTCATGTATTGAAAGCAATACATTTGTTGGGTCTAATAAACACCAGTCTGATTTTATTATGGAGAATTATGAATTGTTCATGTCAAAGGGTTCTATATCACTCTTGGGTTATAAGGCCAATCCTATCCCTATTAAAATTTTAAGGGATACAGGAGCTTCTCAGAGTCTTTTAGTGTCAGGTGTTTTGCCTTCTTCTGAGAAGTCCTGTTCTAATGAGTGTTCTCATTGAGCGAGTAGAGTGCGGCTTTGTTTTAAATGTTTCTCTCTGTTCTGTAAATTTGTCATCAGACTTAGTGTCAGGATCTATGACAGTCAGTACAGTGTATAACCTATCCATTTCAGGACATTCATTTGTTACTAGGCAATGACCTAGCCGAGACAAGGTTGTGGCTAATCCGATTGTAAATGACTAGCCTTCTTTGGATCAGAAACTTGATGCAATTGAAAAAAATACCCTGAGCTTTATCCAGCTTGAGCAGTTACCAGAGCTAAGTGAAAGAAAGCTCTTGAGAATGATTTTTATAAGGAAGATATTCCTTTAGCTGACACATGTATTGGTCAGGCTTTTGATGAGATCACTTTCACTGCTAATTTGGATCAATCAGATGGTATTGATCACAGTGATCCTCATTCTCTTTTATCTAATCAGGGTGATAAAAGACAATCTCTTGTCATCAAACAGGAAAAAGATCCCGAGATCTCCTGTTTGTTTCAGAGGGCCATTAGTGAAACTGAAGCAACTAAAGTACCTGTCTGCTACTTCATTAAAAATGGAATTCTTATGAGAAAATGGAGACCTATCGAGATACCTGCTAATGATGAATGGTCAGTGAACTATCAGATTGTAGTTCCAATCTTGACTCACTTTTATTGGCCAAAAATCAAATGTGATGTTTGTAAATTTGGCAGATCTTGACATACTTGTCAAATGGTAGGAAAGCCCAATCAGAAGATACCTAAGGCTCATCTACAACCAATTCCTGCATTTGATGAACTATTTAACAGAATTATGGTAGATTGTGTTGGTCCCTTACCTAAGACCAAGTCAGGCAACAAATATTTGTTAACCATTATGTGTGCATCAACAAAATTCCCAGAAGAAATACTATAGTAAAAGCTTTGATAAAGCTTTTAACTTAGTTTGGCCCTCCTATATCTGTCTGATCAGGACAGAGGTCAAATTTCATGTCTGGACTTTTCAGCATTTTGTGCTTGAATTTGACACTCTTCAAGTCGAAAGTGAAACTATGGTTTCACAAAATTTTACTTAAGAGAATATTTAAGTTCTGTGCTATAGTTCATTCTCTCTTGCTCATTCTTCAAAATTTTCTTCTGGTTAGATAAGGGCCCTTACAAAGTAAAGAAGAAAATGATTGAGTTAAATTATAATTATAGTACTCTAAATAAATTAATGGAGAACTTGTATATTGAAAGAGATATCTAAGTTAATTATTACAATTAATTTAATGGTACCTGTCCTACAAACTGAGAATATATGTGAGGAAATTCAATTGGACACCATTGAACTTAGAACATCAAATCTTTGGAATTCAGAAATTATGTAAGATTGAGACCAGAAACTTTTGCATTTGCAGCAAGGAGAAAGAAATAAATTTAAACAGTTATTATTTAAAAAAATAAGCACTTGTTTCAGATATTCCTACGAGAACATACAAAATTTTTCATGATGTTGAAATTGTTGATCCAAAACTGGTAAAACAACACCCAAATAGAATAAACCTTCTCAAAGAGGAATACTTGAAAAAGGAAATTCAGTATTTGCTGGGGCGAGAGCAAGTAGTGAAGAAATCCTGAAAATAAACAGCACCCAATGGTTCTTTGGGGTTTTGGTTAATGACCATAAAACACAAGATTCCATCTAGGTGTAAGAGAACAAGACAGGTCTCTCTAGCTCAAAATACTTGAACCAATTATTGTGTCCTGAGAAAGTATGTGTTTGAAATGACAGCTCTATAGCCCTTGATACTGGATACAGAACATTTTTTTTTTATTCTCACAAAGGTTATAGAGACGCAGCTAGAATCAACATGTTTCCCAATACACCAATCACAAAGATTCTCCACCTGGCATCATAGACCCTGGATGTAGCTCTCCTGGCCAGAATGATGTAACTAGCAACTCTGCCCAAAAAGTTGTTTTGGTGGACAGATCGCTTGAGATGAGCCAAGCACGAAGGTGGAGAATATTTGGGTTGTTGTGGAAAGATCCCTAGGACTCTGTAACAGAATGGCGAAGAGTTCATTCTGTGAAGATGGTTCTGATAGTTCTGGGGAGACTGTCAGACAAAATGTTCTTCTTGCCCAAAATATGCTGAACTCAATGTTTAAGTGGCCTGGTGCAGGAGGATCCAGACTTCCACACAAAGAGAAGGGGCATCTGTGCCTCCTTCATGTAGGACATGTCAAAAGACCATGACACATTCATCCCTTACTCTCTTGATGCATGCTTGCAATGCTAGGTATACAGCTTTACTTTTTAGGTTGTTAATTATACCCTCTGGTTCTAAATGAGCACCTTAACTGAAATCTGACTCATTGGCAAACAGACAGGATTCATCCACCATTGCAAATGGTGATGAAATGCTTATACTAGAAAGATCACTGTTGATAGAGAATCTTTGTGAGGTTTCCATCTTGCGAGAAGGACAAACTGTAGAGGTCATAAATGGAGACATTCTAACAGAACCAAGTCAGCAGCAGTGTTCAAGGTTCCCAGAAGGAACAGATACAGTTGAACAAAGAAGTTATTGCTTGTGGCATCTCTAACAGGGCCAGGATTCGACCTATTTAATCCAGTGGAACTCGTTTTGGTTTGTGAAGAAATTCATCCCCATATACACAGTCTTGCGATGGAATGAGTTCCAATTTATCAAGGTTGGGAAAAAGGCCCCAATGAGTTACCATATACCACAGCACAACAGTGGTACTGATCAAGACAAAGGAAATAGATTAAAACATTGTGGATCAGCCATTCAATGAAATACTGGAGAACTGGTATTCCTACAAACTGAATGTACCCTGCCACTATTCCCATAACTCGGGTAAAAACTCGGGGCGCAGAAGAAATTTTGAATGGTAGAATCTGAAATTGAAAATCTTCCAGCTCTAAGAAAAACCTGAGATATTTGTGGTGAGGAAAAAATATGAGGATGTGTAAACAGGCTTCTGGAAGGTCAATAGAGACTGCACAATCAAACAGTTAATGAGCATTCTAGACTGAGGATGTGGTCTCCATATTGAAAGGTTCTTCCAAAAGAAACTGTTTTAAAGCAGAGAGGTGAGTACAGTGCAAAACTTTATACATTTCTTGGTGGCTAGGAAGATATTGGAATAGAAAGTGGATGACTGATCATTCATGACCCTCTCAACTGTCCCTTTCTGTAAAAGGATGTGCACCTCCTCCCTATGTTTCACTATACTGGATTGTTGAATAGTGATATGGGTCCTGGATAGAGGAGGTAGTTCATTCACTATAGAAAGGACCCAACTATCATCCGGGATGTTCAACCAGGTCTTGGAAATAAAGACCTAGGTGAATACCAATTTGAATGCCTGGAAGAGGAATGTGTGGCAGAGGAGGGTTCCCTAAAGCTGCTCCATCCCCTCTTTTGGGAAAATAAGGGGGTAGCTGTGGAAGCCGCCTCCTTTCTTTCCAGGTTCTATGGGTACATCTGGGTTTTTTTTTTAATTTTAGAGCCAGATGTGTAAGAAAGACGAAGCTCGTTTTGAGGTTGCGTACTGGACTGAGGATGTGTCCACTTGAAAAATTTAGCAGAAATCACTTGAGGGTGATTCAAATTGACATGATTCATGGCCGATTCAATGGACCGTGAGTGGATGTGAAGAATCTATGCTGATGATCCAACAAACCTTGAGATGCCACAGAAGGAATGAGGCTCCAAACAGGCTCTTAGTTTCAAGAGGAGCAGCCCAAAGGATGTCTTTACTGTGATCAAGAAATTCCTTGGAAGACGTTTTGCTGACAAAGCCAAAGAAACACGAGGTGCATGATGAGACGTCTTGGCCACAGCTTCCAGCATGTGTTGAAGGGAGGTTCAGTTCAAAATTATCAATATCAGACCGAAACAATGATTTTATTTTTTTATTCAGATTACATTTTTATTCAGATTCTGATTATAATAGTTATTTTGATTTTAGCAGATTTCATAAAAATCAATCAGGTCCTGATCTCAACATTCTATGAACGCGAAGATCTTACGATTTCACATACAAGCTTATTATGAGAGATTCATCTCACAAATCAAGAAGGTGTCCATGTTGGTCAATAAGTGACATGTATCCATAATAATGGATTATAGCATCATATTATAGATAAACCTGATTAACAGGTACAAACACAATTAAAAATCCAGGTGAAACTTCAGGGGTGAATGAATATTAGATATTTTCCTGTTGTACCTGCCTGGATTTTCAAGATCTACTTGATAACTGCCATCAAACGCATCACACACCTGATTAATTGCAATTGCGGATGCAATATTGGCAACACCTGGTGATACATGGTGACCACCACCATCTGGATCATTCTTATGGATTAGAATATTTGTACGTGTGAATATTTTTCTCCATGATTCTAGTATTGCTGGAAAATATTCATCACTAATATTGATAACTGTTTTTGTCACTCACTGGTGTTAAATCTTGGAATTATGAATATTTATAATTCTGCTTCTATGATTGCATAGTGTCTGAGGAACACCTGTTTAAATGTCATTGTATAAGGATGTGAAATATCAATAAATTCATCTCCTATAGCAATCATTGTTTGAATAACCCAACTGACATATTTGAGTTTGGAGAAAACTTGATTTAGATGTATCATTTCAATGCTCTGCTGCTGTAGATCGTCATTTGGATATTCTTGTATGTGACTTTGAAACAACTGAAACAGTTTGCCATGTATACACTTGTGTCCAAGCATAATGGCATCAACAAACGAATTAATTTTTTTGTTGATACATGGTTTTCTATCATCTTCATTATCACAAAAAGCTTTAGATGGCTTCAGAAGCTTTGTACCATTACTTGCAGTAAATAATCTTTTTTAGGATCTATTGGTGACCAATCAGTACTAATACTTTAGAGTTCTTCTAACAATATCCATGAAAAAGTTTTTCGATACTTTGGAAGGTTTAAAAATATTTGGCCATCCTAACACAGTTCAGAGAATTCATATATATATATATATATATATATATATATATATATATATATATATATATATATATATATATATATATATATCTTCGCTTTAGTCAGGTATTGAGATTTCAATAGTGTCTGATAACGTTGGCACATGAACCATAAAAGCGATTTTGGATTCTTTTCCTATGATAAGTTTAATTCTGCATTGGAATTCAGTACTGATCTGTTCTATTTGATAACTGCCCATAGCAATACCAACAACATGCCAAATGGGGGTTCAATTAGATTTATGTTTTTATGGAAATACCAATTATTTTCTTGCAATTCCAACAAATGACTTTGATCTAATATTTGGCGAGCTGTAATATACTTGCAAATCTAAGATTGTTGACATCATCATGGTTGTTGGTGGTGTTGTATTACTGATGATTTGTTCTAGCAATTCTTGCAAGATTAATCTAATCATTGACTGTCAAGAGGTTGGTTTCTAGATGCTTCATGGCAAACCTTCATGATTTCTGCAAATTCCTGATCTGATATTACATCATTGAGCCCTGAAGATATCAATATGATAACTTGGCATGCGTGTGTTGCCGCTGATAGCAATAGTGCATATTCATGTAATTTTATCAGCTGGACACATAGATATTGCTTTGCAATAATATTAAGAATACCAGCAATACCAGTCATAGCTGCAATGCCAAGTCCTATTACTAGTGCTATTATGTATGCAGATAATAATCAGATTATAGTTACTGTTCCAGCAACTACAGTGGATGCAGAATATACAATTATTAAACATGTCTGCGGTATTTGTTTAGTTTTACTGTATGCGCGTCAATGATATTTTTCAGTTGGGTCTGCTATAAACATGCTTGCTCATATGTGAAATGCTGAATGTCAAGTGAATGGTTAATTCTATAAATTACTAATACTTTAAGTGGTATGAAGGCATAAATTTAATACACCAATAATACAACATGCCAAGGTTTTCTTCTTCAGATTCAACTATGAATGTTTCCTCATTGTTTTACTCCAATATCACTAACATAGATCTGGAAGATCCAATAACATGATAATGCCAAGAAATTATAGTAGATATTTTAATTGTTGTAGTGATGAGAATTTGTATATGTCAGCAACCTCAGTGCAATATTTGATTGATTTAATTCGAATACTGCTTATCCAGATGCTACTGTATGTACTATATCATTGGTAATCTTTATGTTGAGAGTTTAATGTCGATGACTGCTGGACACCCAAATAAATTCATCAATGGCTCTATTTGTGTTTCTATGAAAATGTACAAATGCAGCTCTATGATTAGCATATTCAGATTTAAATGTGGTCATTTCATCATCAGAATATTGCTATTGTCGACTTTTTTCTTCATCGCAGTGTCATAATTTGATTCTAGTTCTCCAGGACCAGTAATTTTATTGTTAGCCATCTTGAGAGAACCAATAATTGTAACACCAGTGGATTGCAAACAATCAGCAACATATTTACTTATCTCAGTTCTGATTGTGGTGTTGTTGCTGCCAATGTATTTTTTTTGTTGTCATATCAGCTCATTTTGGTTATCTCACATTGATAATTGTGTTTCTGCTTATGCTTATGCTGAGATCGCCACACATATCTCCATTTGTTCTGATGCATCAAGCAATCTCTCCCATGAGTGTTTGAATTAATTACTCTAAATATTTAATTTTACTGTTTTTAGCAAACACCACAAAGTTATCTTTGATCACACCTGGAACCCACAGAATAATATCTGTCAATGGGAATCGTCTTTAACCATCCTTGCTGATTTTAAAAACCAACTTTATTTAGTGAGCTCATCTTTGACCTGGTCAAAGGTTGCATTTTTGGATAAGTCACCTTAGAGCATGTCTTTAGCAGATCTTCCATAAATATCTATCATTGTATATTCACTAAGACCTATTTAAAACTTTGGATGACATGGTATACTCATGCACAACTTTATGAGGCAGTACCAGTGAACTTGAAACAGTGTTGAGCACAACAAGTACTTCATGGCCACATACTGGAGGACTGGGGTCTGGATCAGTTATTGGGGATTTCTAATGCTGAATACAAGATCAGAGTGCTTTGAAGTCCATCAACATATTTTAAAAATTCTTTTGGTGGTGACAACCCATACGAATAAAAAAAAAAACAAGTATCAAGTAAATCAAAATTGGACATGGGAAGCTTGAAATGTTTTGGGTTTAGTGAAGTGTCCCATGCAGTCTCAGACCTCAACTGTTTCTGGCAATCTTATACCCCGCCCTTTTCATGGATAGTTTTAGTCAGTCCATGGCCTGTTGCTTTCTTTAATGCCATCTAAGCAACACCTAGTGCATCTACTTTTGCAACATCTGGGGCCACAGTGGCTATTAATGCTGGTATAGCTGCAAAAAGTGGAAATATACCACCCATCTTGGCAATGTCTTTTATGACACCCGCAGAAAGGCTAAGTCTAACACATGTCACTGATAGTGTCATTGCAGTGCCTATGTTCTATCAGTGATAGTTTATTTGGACCCTTCAGATTGCTTGCCATCTGTGCCAATTTCAGCAATATTTTTATTCCAGAATCTTTTTTTAATGCTGATTGCAGATTTTTAATCCGACCAAGAGTCAGTGTGACATTAACATGATGATATGACATTTTAACATCATGAGCAATATACTTACTGATCATGACTGATCCAAATAAATGTTTTCATCTGGGGCATCAATAAATTTAAGTCATCCACAAACACCTTCTGGTAGCATTGTTTTGTCTGAGAGTATAACAGCATTTGCTCTGTACTCGGGAATAGCTCCTCTTGCCACATGAGCTTGAAAGTGTATATCAATGACAGATTGTCTAAATAGATCCATGTGTTCCAGTAACAAGTAATAAATGGAATACAGTGTTGTAAAATCTAGCTGTGATATTTGTAGACTAGAATCAACATTTTGATCATATTCCATGAATGTCAGTCATGATTGTTATCAAAATTCAATATCTCTTCGGATGGTTATTGATGTCTATTTATTAGCAGTGAAAATTCAGAAATACCAAGTTTGTCAAATATCATTATACTTTGTGCTTCTGAGTTTACTGTTCAGTATTTTGGAAAGCAATAAATATGTTGCAGTGCAGAGACACCTTGCTGTGATGCTATCTGACATGTGAATTAATCATTAGTGGTACTTTGAACACTATATGTGGTCATTGTCAATCATGATAATGTAGATTTACCACTTGAGACCATAAAAGAGAGCAGCCATTGTTCTTCAGTTAATGACAATATTATTGTTGGCATCCACAATAAAAGTTTTGTCAGTATTACTTTACCTGCATCACTCATAGGGCACTAGATTGCATGGTCGTCATTAGCATTTCTTACAAGTACAACTGTATGATTGGCTCCAAAAAAAACTTTTTTTTTCAGATTCCTACAAAATCCAAAATTATTGGGCAGTAGAATTACACAAGAAAATCTTCTACTTCCATCTTTCAGCATTGATTGATTTGCTGCGAATCCTAAGTTGAAATCTAGATTAGCACCATGAACCACCAAAGCCACATTGGTGTCAGCGGTGCTGGCATTATTTCTTGGTGATCTTATATCATACTATTGTCAGGATGGCCAGAAGTATCCTTCATAAACATCTTTAATGGAACTGCATGTTTTGAATAATCATTGGAATATTTTGCTAGACCCAATATCATCATGGCAACGTTGTTTTCCAGGCTTGATTCAATATTTCTTCTGCAATACTATACACAGCACTGTCAAACAATGCCCTGATGACATTATTAACAAAAACCAACTCTAACATTAGCTACATATTCAATATCTGATATAAAAATTTAATCTTCTACTTCAATAAATGCTTCAGCAGATAAGAAATATCTGCTTGTATCCTGAATTTGCAGCTCGATTCGCCTTCACTGATTTGTCTCTTGTGCATCATATGAATAATACTGATATTCATGTACCGATTCATCTTTTTGAGGACTAACATATCCATGTCGAATGCGGGATCAATTTATTATGCTTGCTATCGTCTAACATGACAACCACTTTCTGCTATCATACTAGCAGTTACATTTTTTTTTTCTGATAGGGGTACACCAGCCAAATGTGCTAGTTTTTGATTTGCAGCATGATTTATTATTTTACTAACATTTGCCACATAACTTCGGTGCTGGGAAATTTTACTGGCTGAGGTTGGACCCATGGCGGTCTGCATATTAATCACAGTAGTCTATCCTTGACTGCCGAGAATGCTTTAATAGCAATACCTTTATCATGAACAATGTCAATAGCTTTCATTCCCAGTTGCTTTGCAATCAGTATTATTATTGGGGCTATCCTTTTTAACAGACACTGAGTCTATCTCTGTTGATTCCTTTATAGGTTGGTAATCATGAATTTATCACCTTGACCAATATAGGTCTATGCTGAGAATTGTATATGATCATATTTTCTTGTCACTACCTAATTACATCAATCACTGCAGTGATCATCAATGATTTCATCATTTCATCGCTGAGGGACTGATAAACTTTAATGTCCATGATACCTCCTGTATAATCTCTGACAAATAGCAGCTACATTATTAATGATTTCTGGGAAATTATTGCCATCTTGTTTTCCACCAATCAAAATTTCTAGTCATTCAACAATGGCAAGGATATTATTGGGGTTTGGAGAAATAAGAAAGAACCTGTAGCACATATGGCAATACCACTTCCAGTATCACTGGGGGTAGAACTTGCATCTTGCCATTCTTTGTCTTCCTCAATTGTTGTTTTGACTGATTGATGTGATTCTTGTTTTTGCAGTTGCTGTTGTTTTTGTTTCTGAGATTGTTTTTGTGGTTGTTTTGTTTTTGTGATGATTGTTTTTGTGGTTATTGTAATTGTTTTTGTAACTGTGAAAAATATTCATCTATTCCATTAATAAATGCAATATATTTTGTATCAATATTTTAGGCCTCATCAGTATCCTAGTGTATGCAAAATATCCCACACCAGCTGTCACAACCTACCAAACTTTCAGTATGCTTATAACTATACACGGCAAATGCAGGTAATTTTTTCACACCAAGTTTTGTTTTATGAAAGCAATACTCTTTTTGGTAAATTTTTTATCATTCATTTCAGTTTTGACTCTTGCTTCTTTCTGGTTCTGTTTCTGGTACAAGATCCTTTATATTGCCTACTTCAGAACAAGCTGGAAAATATTACCAAGTATTTCTTGTGTTTGTGTGTGTGATTGAGCAGCACTACTTCACCTGAAAGTTCTCTTAAAATATTTTCTGTTTATTTAGTTCATTTTGTTATTTTTCCAGTTGCATTAGTGGTTTTCTCCAATTCAGGAAGAAGAGCCTTAGTAACTGGTTCAAATAATTACGCTGTATCCTCTGCAAATTCCATTTGAGTTTCCTGATGCTGTGGTAGTTGATGCTTGACAGAATCAAGGATGGGAAGGTTTTTTTCAATTGCATCTACTGGTAATTGATGTTGAAATAGTTTACTTGTGCGAGATTCCATAGTTAGTGTATTAGTGATATAATAATGATTTAATTAGCCACCAGCAGCAGAGAGATGACCAAGTGAGCTACCTGGGTTGGTAAATGAGAACATATCAAAATTTGAAAATAAAAAACTTAAAAAGAAAAAATAACAAAAATGTTCTAACCCCATCAGAGACCTCGGTTCAGCATTACTGACCTTGTATTTTCATTTTTGTAGGAAGCTTTATTTTTAACAATGGACTGCTCTAAGAAATGGTCTGTTCAACTTCCCTACTTTTCAGAATCATACCACGAGATGAGTGGTGCATATCCTCAACATTAGGAGGCAGTGATACACTAAATGGTGAGAAGTGCATCTCTTCAATGAGAGGCAGCAACATGCTATGGGGTGAGTGGTTCATCTCCTCCGTGGGAGGCATCAACATACTGCTAAATGGTCTCCATATTACCTTCACAATGGGATGTAGCAACCTTTCTTGGAGGGATTACCAGAATACCCCTTATTTTCAGTAACAGAGGAGCAGGAAAATTCTGAGGAAGAAGGAAAATATTCTTCTTTCTCTGACAAGTGGAGCTGGAGTCTGCAAGGTTCCAGCTTTCTGCAGACCATGATTTACAAGATTTACATATTTTCTTGTACATTTGGAACATTTCATACACTTTCCCACAGACTCTATTGATATTATTCATATATTTATAATGTTGCATATAACCTTAAGTTTGTATGGAATGCATAGGGAGTACACCCATGATCTCTATAGACATAGTAAACTTTAACAAAAATTTACCAGTCTTTTTTGATGCAAGGGAGTTCTCAGTTTTATACAATTTTTTCAGACAATGAAAAGTATACAAGCATACAAAAGCAATGTGAACAAAAATTCACCACACTGAATTAAATATCTAGCAGGTCCATATACAATCACAACTGAACAATACGTGGTTATACATGAAGTAACCCAAAGTCCCTTGAAGGAGAAAGGTTACCATGTAAATATTTGGAAAAATGGATAATATAACACCAGTAGATATAATTATTGTAGAGACCAATCATAATTGCAGTTTCAAAAACATGCTGCAACAGGCAAATTATCTCTGGTGTTTGGCACACATCTTGATAACATCGTCCTTGAAAAAGATGAGCTCAAGTTGTCAAGTGAACTGCACCAGGAATTGCATCATACTCACAATTCTTCACTCTAAGAGTAAGAGAGGATGTAAACACATCAAGTGGACAGTATATTTTGGCACAGAAAATAAAGATAAACAACAGATATGGGTAAACTAATGCTGTTATTAAATTCTTGTATTAGTTTTATCTTTTAGTTTGGCTTAAAAATAATCATTATAAATGCAATTTGTCCTCTTGTAATCAAATGTGAAATGTTAATTAACCATGATAACAGCAATGTCCATGAATGTTTCTTGGAGAACTTAAGTGCCAACCTACTATTAAATCTGATTTGTAGAAGTATTTGTTGCATTGTTGCACTGAATTAAAAGCTGACCTCTTTTGTATTGTAATATTAATTATATCTCTTGTATTAAATAAAAGACATGTAATAAAAGTTAAATTCTACTTGCATCATAAGAACCTGCATCAGGTCAACACATTGCAAATGATAAATCAATCAGTTATAAATATTACTGTGCATATAACTGAATTACCTTAAATTAGCCAACTCATTCACTAATGTGATAAAACATAGCAAGGCAACCAAGCACAATGAATACTTGGAGAAATAAAAAGCTTTGTTTCATACATACAATTTATTATGTGGAAGTGAGTTTCAGAGTTAATTTAAAATTCCTGAATTGGCAGAGAGATTTCCTCAAGGAGAAGATAAGATTTACCATTACTTGCAATGAAATCATAGTATCAATATTTTACAAAATGAACAATTAAAAAGAAAATAGTTCTGACTTTGATAGTTGTTTCACAAAATGTCTGTTGCTTCTGAAGCAGAATCTATTTTAGCTGTAAATTGAATCAACAATTAGTCTGGTTCCCTGCTTTATATGTTCACTGCATTTTTGGACTTCTTCCACTTCCCCAAAGAGGGAAAGGATGGCACTGATGACTCAATCCACCTCCTGCCTTGTTTGCCTCTTTCAGATCTTCCCTTAGGATCTGGACAAACCACATTTTCTGCAACTTAGACTTATGACTTCTTAAACTCTTCTCTACCATAGACACCCATCTTCTGTCACAAGTTCAAGCTGGTGCAATTAATGGAAGAGGTGCACACCCTTCTACTGATGGGTGCTATAGGGAGGGCACTGGCTTTTTAATCCTTTATTTTTCTGTATTCAAGAAAGACAGAAAATGACAAATTCATATAATGGACCTTTACTCCTTTGCAAGTGGATGTTTTAATTTTGAGCTATTTTGTTTGAACTTACTTCTTCTCCAAGAGTTTTTATCAGGGTGATGGAGGCAGTCACATCCCATTTGAGATCTACAGGGATTCTCATTCTCCAGTTTATCAATCACTGGTTGGTGTACAATGTTCTTACAGATTCTCTTGTGAAGAATTTATCCATTTGTTTGATCACAGTGACCCATCTCTGGATTATTCCAAACAAAAACAACTGGATCTTATCCCTTCTCAGGATTTTGTTTAGATGGGTATGAATTTCAAAACACACCTTAAAATAGTCCATGTTCACCTGAACATGATCAACAAGATTCTGTCTCTTTTAATGGCTCTCCTATTTTCAAGACATTATTGTCAGCCCATCTTTATCTTTCATCCTGAACTTTGGTTCCCTTAGGAAGACTTTACTTGTACCCTCTCCAGTTCCTGCTTCTAGCAATATGGAGAAAGCATAAGACCTTCCATCTGCTCAGATCCACCTGGAATGATTTTTACCACAACTTTAGTTGGTGACTCAATTGAGGCTGGTCACTGACAGGAGTACCAATCCACACACTCTGATATACACTCCTTTGTATATGTTGATCAGTCACATTTGTGTTGGAGTGCTCACCTCAAATCAGAAGGCAAAGTTTAATTCACGAAGAATGCAACTTGGAAATGCAGATGGTGTTTCTACCCGTCTCATCAATGTACACAAAAGAGTATCTGAGTGTGTGGTTTGGGACTCCTGTACAAGTGTACTTCAAGAGGCAAAGAAGTACTCATGTCCCTATCTTTGCATGTTAAGTTGGGAACCTCCTCTGATGGGCAGCCTTGGATGAGATCATGCTCCCAGTTCATTATATTACTAGAAAGAGGAATTTCTTCGAAGATAGTCTTCCAGAAAAGGCTGTGTGGTTATTGGCATCAGGAGGTAGCAGAGTCACTTTCCCAATTGTGGCAGAGACCATGTGAACCTACTAACAAGCTTTCTTAGGTACTCATTACAGTTGAGCCAAGACATGAACTTGCACAGATTGAGGTGAGATATTTGATTTGTAAAGGCAACCACCTTAGAGTTTCTGTGTACATTTAACATAGCATTAACAATTTAAGTCACATCACACTGATGTCTGCAGTGTGGCAATTTACAGTGATGTATAGTACTGGGACATCATGCAGCAGAAATGTGGCATCATGTCCCAACCACTCGAATTATCCTGACACTTGGCTGACCAGTCCTATCCCTAACCTCTTAATGCTGTGTGCCAAGTTAAGCTTTTGTTAGTACCATTTTTATGTTTTATTTATGACTTGGCTGTGGCTTAAACCAGTGACCTCCTACATCCAAGGCAGACACTCTAACTACTCTGGCCAATGAATCAGTCACAAACACCTTAGACCTCTCAGCCACCCATGTATGGATGGATTCTGGGGTCAAAGTAAGTTACATGCATAAATTTGTCTTTTTCATAGTCAGAATGGCCCTAAGTGACCAAGTGATCTAAAGCACTCACCATTAAGGACCACTGCCATCTCTCTTCTGTCTGTGTGGGTTCGAGTCTCGGGCCTTGGCTAATGTGTACATGAGAAAATTTGCCAGTAACTTCTTGTGGGTTGGTTGTTTTTTTCCAGGGTTTTACCAGGTTCTTCCTCCACCATTTATACTGGCCATCATGTGCTGAAAAATGGCGTTAAAACCCTCTAACAACAAAAACTCTTCCTATGGCCTGCCTCAAAGTAATTCCATATAGCCTGAACTCAGTACCTTTCTTTGTGAGCTGCAATTATATGGAATATAAACCTGTTCTGGTACTGACTTGATGGGGAATCCATCTAATAATGAAGAACCTGGGCATCATTATCATTGATTTTTATTTGAGGAAACAAACTGCCAAAAATTGCAGAGCATACTGACTGTGTGATTAGTGTTATAGGAGATAACAACAACTGATTTGTAGCTCAGCTTCTCTCCATCTTTGTAATACAAAACAACAGAATGTAGTGTAACTGCCATTTGATTCCTTTTAATCTGTTTGAACTTCATCATTGGATCGACAGGCGAAATCCATTTGTAAGATCATTTAATGTTTTTTCATATTTTCTATATGGGAAAGGCAAACCCTATCAACATGTTGGGAGAAATCATTGATTTCATTCTTGACAATCAGTTTGAAATGAGGTTTGTTTGATTACTCTTTGGTTATTTTCATCTTCCGAAGAGTCACTATTTTCAAGGATCATCCTTGTTCATGTCTGGAATAGTCACAAGGAGCTTAGATTCTTGTCAACTTGTGTGATATTTTCATGATTTTCACTAATATGATTTTCACTAAAATGCACACCTAATTTCCAAATGGTGTGTGTATTTGTTGGATTTTTGATGTTGCTTTAACAATATCTCAGTCATATCATTACAATATCTGTAGTGTGGCAGTTCATAGTGACGTCTAGCATTTGGGCATGATGTATAAGGTGACCAGTCCTAAACTAACCTCTTAATGTTGAGCACTCAGTGAGGCAGCTATAAATGCCATTTTTATACATCTTTGGTATGGCTCAGCTGGGGTTTGAACCCATGACCTCCTGCATCCAAGGCAGACGCTATAACCACTAGGCCACCGAAGGGCCTAAATTTTCAGCAACATATTCTGAAATGAGTGCAGCCAATATTACATTATTGAAATAAGAAAATTAGGAAATGTAGTTACATGGTGGATATATCACTAGTTTTTATGTTGTGATCCTGGTGCATAGTTCTTAGGACTAGGGAAAGACCAAAGGGTCCCAGTATGACATATATTTATACTTTGGTCAATGAACACATATTGCCAATTTTAGACATGTGACAGGGGACCCATGTGGCTGAGTAGTCTAAAGCACTCTCCTTTACTGATCACTGACATCTCACCTCTGTCCACATGTGCTTAAGTCTCAGGCTAGACCAATGTAGGCATGTGAGAAAACATGCCAGTAGCTTCCTACTGGTTAGTGGTACTGGTGTTTCCTGATGTTCTTCCTTCACCAGATATACACATTTCCTCGATAACTTGTGCACAATGGGTCCACAAACATAGACCACAAGTTACCGAGGGAACTAAAAAAAAATTGAAATAATTTTGCATGGACATTAAGACAACTGTTGGGGGGGAGGACGGTAGTGAACTGAGCTTTTTAATGACTGAACTCTCCTTTTAACAATAACATGGATAATAATTGTTAATAGCATGCTTTTTCTAATGAAGTTGTTCATTATTCTGTATAAATAGCAATTATTTTCAAAATGTCCAACATGTGAAAACTTGTTCCAACTGGTTTCAACAACCATCATGTGTGAGCGAAAATGTCTGTGTATTATGTCACTGCATTTTGTTTTGTTGTATAGTCTGGTTCCTAGAGAGGTTTTTGTAGTATACTACGAAGTCAGGAGTCAACAAAGCCAGGAAATATCTGTTGATACACCACCAAATAGATTCCCTATTTACAAAACCAACAACATTTATTTCATGAGATAATCTCCTACATCAAAACTCATTTTTTGTACTGAATGTTAGTACAATATTCATGTCGTGATTTCATGAAAGTAACAGTGAAACTTCTTATCATCTTGAGGATATTTCTATGTACCAGATCAGAAAGTCTCTGAAAATTGCTTGCCCATAATTGTCCGTACCTGTGAAACCAAGCTCTTCATTTTACGAAGTATTCATTTCACTTTGTTGCATTGCTATCTTTCATCACAATTATAAGTTTGTTAATTTAAGGCAATTTATGTTGCATACACAATAACATTTATAACAGTGTGCAATTGATCAAGTGAAGTGAGTTCACCCATCACAAGGCTAGGGCCGCTAGATTTTAAGTGTGTAGGCTTTGCATGCCTTTTAACTCTTTTAAATTCCACCACCTTTATTTGTCAAAAGACATAATTAATGTGATAATACAGAGGTGGCCAGCTTTTAATTCAGTAGAACAATAAAACAAATACTTCTGCAAATTAGTTATCAAAACATGGTTGTTACTTAATTAGATTCTCAAAGAAATGCTTGCAGACATAGCTGTTGTGGTAGATTGACAAATTTTATGTTTAAATACACACTGCATTATGATGATTAAATGTAAAGGTGCTAAAAGATAGAATTAAAACACAAATTTCACTTAATAAAAATTACTTAAGTAGCATTTAAATAAGAAGGTACTGCTTACACTAAGCAAAGTGACATTTTCATGGATCGAAATTTCTTAGAATATCTTTAATTAAGGTGTACTTAGAATGTTGTTTGGAAAATGTAACCAATTATGACTTCTTATTAAAAGTTTATCATTTCAGATGCTGATTAAAATTTCCATAACATATCTACCATATTTAATGATAAAAAAGCAATATATCAACATTTCAGATAGCAATTTTTATCCCAATTTTTTTCAAATTCAAGAAATAGGGATCATTTGGGGGCATATTTTCTGCTTTTAAAAAATGGGATCTATGCCTGATCCTGCATTATAAGCAGGTTCGCGACGTTTCAAGTCACGAGTTATCAAGGGAGTTGCCATGTATAACCTTATCCTGTGCTAAGAAATGACTATAACCCAACACAACAAGAATCAGACATGTGACATATATTATTACTCATTAATTAATTATTTTACAATTTATGTAAAACCAACCAACTACCTCTAGTCAAACACCCTGGTGCATGAGCAAAATTCTAAAGTTGTTGGCACAATGTGCACCCAAAAGACTATCAATGACTCAAGCTACAGTTGTCCAGGTCTAACTTGAACAGTACAGGAGGAATTCAAGGCATTATGCACACATCTATGCCAATATAGATACATTACATCACAATATAACCAAGCTTCTTTGAAAGCAAAGATGATATTGTCAATCATCTGCCGAAATTTTATTTCAATATTGTTTGAGAACACCACCAAAAGCAAAACCATAAGTACTGCAAAAAGGCATTTGTGACCATCAAGCTAGAGGTCAGCATGTATAGGATTCTTCAAATTTTTTCAGTTTACAGGCTACAGGCTTGTAACAGAAATGGGTCACACAAGTATGTTTTAATTGAACCTTGGAGCTAGAGACCAAACAGTGATATGTGACTTGTCATGGTATTTATTATCAGGTGGATTAAGATTCTCTCTAGAAGTCAACAAGTTATAGCCCAGACATCTAAAAAGATCAACTGTTAATTTTTCCCTTATGAAAACCTGCTGCATCTTTGAGCAAAAGACCCATGTTATGCAAATTTACACTGGCAAGTTATGTTTTGTTACCAAAGGAAACTTAATTAAAAATCTCTCTTAGGCTTGAAAAGTTACAACTCAAAAGGATAGAAGATAGAAATAGAAATGAATGGACAATATGTTATGCTCGCATAATTTATGTGTCAGAGCTAAGTGTTTCACAGTCTGAGAAGTTACACAACCTTAATATTGTTCTTACCTTTCTGGAACTGTTTCTGACAATTATCATCAAGTAGGGAATCCCAATGACTGGAAGTCAGGATCTGCCTGTAATAATCTGATAAATTTATGTCATATGGCATTTCATTGGAAGGATAGGAATCATGATTTCCAAGAACAGGGAATATAGATGTATTAGGAAAGGTCTTCCGTATTTCATCTGTCACATTTCCAATGTTAATGTAGACCTTTTCAAGATTGATATCTGCATCTTTAACATGTGGTATACTGTCACTAAAAGAAAGAAAAACAATGTTCTAGTTAGCAAGTTTCATCCAAAATTTTATAGCACATGCAAAATTATTTTTGCCTATTATTTTCTTCTGTAATTATTATTATTTTTATTACTACACTTTTTCCATCCATTCATATGGGCTTATGTATGTAATGTCACTGATCTCCTCCTACACTGATAAATCTAGACACAGTAAACTATTTTAAGTAATGGTGGCCACATTAATGTCTGACTTACCTGGTGTCATCTGAACAGATTTGATGCAGCTAATAGATTTTCTGAAGAAATCATTTAATAAATTTTCTATCTTTCATAATGGTGATTATATTTTATAGTAGGTCAACATCAAACAGACTTAACAGGCCTTAATTCCAAAAGGATTTCTATCAAATTTGGTCAAATCCAACAGTGCAGTTTTTATTAAAATAAAGGCCATTTGAGAGTTTTTCTAATTTAGGTAATGGTGGCTTTATTAGATGGAATATCAAAATCACTAAAACAAATCTGAATGAGCTTTAGGCTGGGATGTCTTCTGTGAAATTCAGTTCAGTGGTTCTTGAAAAGTCATTTGAAGACTTTCTTATTCTTACATAAAGGTGCCCATTTATAATGAAAGATTTGCATCATTTAATAACATGTGAAATAACTTTCATGATAGGATGCTTTGAAAAATTTCATAACATTCTGTTGAACAGTTTTTGAAAAGATTTAATAGCAATTGAAAATATATAACAGATGACTTGTGATGGATTTCACAGGAATGATGAAAGACCATACGATGAGTTCACTTGTCCTTTGAGTTAGGTTTATTTTGTTCTTATTATTGTTCCTGTTTCTGGCTGTAGCACTTTCTTCGGAGAGTTCTTTTTGATTTGGGAATACAGCCACTGGCACTGCTTCATTTTCTCTATCATCTATTCCATTTTCAAAATCCAATTTATTATACCAGTCCTTTTCATGTTATCTGGTCTTCAATTTCCCACTGCTATCCTCTTTGAGTGGTTTCAGTAAATGAGGAGAGGGTCATCTTGTTGGTTTTGTTGCTTTTGGTTCCTCTCTTGATTTGATTGTTCGTCAAGTCTTGTGTTTCCCTTTTTAATTGCTTTCTTGACCTTGTCTTTTGGGGATTTAGTGTCTGGTATCATATCCCTTTTTCCTACATTTTGTACATGTTATATTTCCAGTGAGATACATCCTCTATATCACAGACTAAGTACTTTGAAGCCATGGATACAGAAGAATGTCTTAGCTTAGTTGCCAGATCTTTCACCATCCTGATGATCCTGACTACAGTTTGCATAGTTGGATAGTCCACATATCTTGCAAGTTTAAATTCTATTATATTTAAAACCAGATTTTGCTTGAGACTTTCCGCTATTATTTCAAATGGAATTTCAATTGGAATTCCAGTAATGTAGACATCTGTATACTTCACCTCTATTTTTCTTTCTATAATGGATGCATCAATCATTTTTAACGTCATTCCTTTCAGTGTTATAGTTTTCTGTGTCAACAGGGGTTAGTTTTGATTTGAGTGTAATATAAATGTTCCTTTGTCAGTGTGGGGGCAACCTAGTGTAGTCACTTGCCAGCAAGTTAAGAAAACTTACAAACTGTTACATTAAGTAATACCTGCATGAAATCCAAGGAAAGTGATTTATTTATCTGGGAAACTACAAGTATTATACTCATTATATCTTTTATCCACTCACAGATGAAACAAAACTAGTGTTGATAAAATCTGACATGGTAGACACCATTAGCATTGCAAGCCACACAATTACCTTGCAACTTACCCATCCATGACGTAGTTTCAAAAGTCATGTCATATTAACAATAAACCCCTTTCCAATGTTATTGAACAAAAAAATTACATACCTTTTGTAAAAGAACAAAAGGACTCATAATTCTCAACCTTTTTATTATGAGAACAATGTCCATAAACCTGTCACTGTCACTGCAACCTTGACAAAGCCAGATTCATCAAGCAGAGAGCATGTTTATGCCGTAGTCATGTGATACAACAAAACCATTGTTAAATGACTCTTCATGCAACTTTTCACCATTCAGCAAAAGCTTTTATAAGAAAATGATTGAACAAGATGAATTCCCAGGGATAGCTGTTCATTGTAGTCATGAACCACAGTTCCTCTAGGAATCCTTATCCACCAAAATTCATTCTGTCTGCTTCCATTATCTTTGTCTATAAAAGCTTTTGGCTGGTTTCAGTTCTAATACGTAATTTTCAGTAACACTATGTCAAATATATAATGCATCTGTATGTTCTTTGCTGGTAAGCATGAATGGTGCTTATGTAAACATCTCTCAGACAAAACAGGAAGTATTGTGCTTTCAAGTTACAGACCACAATATACCTATCCATGGACAAGTAATCCTGCAAAAAGTTGCTCATCCGTAACAACAAATTTCCAACTTGGAAATATGGACAACAGATTTCTGAACCCTTGATATGCTTAAGAAATTATTCTAAAATAGAGTGCAATTTGTGTGATTTACATTTTTAATGTAGCTTTAAAAATTGTTCAGTCATACCACTACAATGTCTGCAGTGTTATAGTTTATAATAATGTTTAGCACTAGGACATCATGCTGCAGACATGTAGTATGATGTCCCACCCAATCACCTGTGATGTCCCACCCGACCTCCCACATTCGAGGCAGATGTTTTAACCACTGAGTCACTGGAGCAGTTTTTGAAAGTTGAACAAATTACACACTTTTGCCTATTCTTAAAATACGGAAACAAATTTTGAGTGGGGACATTACTATCTTCTGACACAATAATTGGTATTTTACAATTTATCATTGAAATCCTAAGGTAAAAATCGGCATGCTAGTCTTCTGATATGCTTATTGGAAATAAGGCCCAAATGTGTGTTCTCAAAATCATATTAACCTTTGTCATTCTGAAATTAATATTTAAGAACATCTTGTTTTACACTTTCACTGGCAATACACATTGCTGTCTTTAGAACTAGGGTAGGTAATAAATGTGGATGCAAAAATATGTTGCTTCACTGGCAGTTATCAGGTTAAATCTATGCATATTGAATGTGAAATAAACCTGTAGTGAAAACAGAAGGCATATACAATATTTTACTTTATTCTGAGAACCACATGAATACTGTTTATATATACATGTCTAATGCATAGCAATGAAAAATGTATCAACACCATGTACTCACCTTCAAATCTCATCACATATATTGAATCCATAATACAGTAATTCCATCAAAAATATGCACACAGATATTTAAAATATTTAATAATTTTGTGACAGGTCATATAGGTCTGAATTCAGTGGAAAAAATAGTACAATCACATAATAAATGAAGAAGCACATTTACTTTTCAGTTATGTCTGCTCAGTAAAAGTTTGTTTTAAGCGCAGTCAGTAGTTTGTAAACAAACTTTCTTCAGTAAAAATGAAACTTTCACAGCACAGTAAAAATGTTCCAGTCACATTGGAAAATGAAACAATCCATTAAATTCCATTGCTTTTATTTAAGTTTTGTAACAACTTTTTTTGAAGAAAGGTTCTTTGTTTTTACTGAAGATTGTTGTTGGCTTTCTTTGATGAAGTGTGCATGTGTTATTGAAGTCACCACTAATGGACAGCTTTGGAGAATCAAACAAATGCCCATTTCTTATTGTGGTCGCAACATAAAAAAAATTGTACTACATGATTGAGACAGACTTTTTCCCCCATTTGCTTCGTATATTTTCATACCAATTAGTGCTTCAAAGGTTACAAATGTTTTCTTTGAAATTTCAGCTACTATTTTATCTGGGTACATTTAAAAAAAAAATGTATGGTCAATTGTGGTTACTGTTCCTCCCTGCCTACTGAAAAGACAAGTGACAGCTTTGGTTATGGTAGTGAAGTGATGATGCTTTCCATGCATGTCATTCAGAAGTATAAAGATAGGATCAATCTACAATGTGCTTCTGGTCTGATGACAGGGATTACTATAAAAAATGTGAATGTTCTGAAGGATTTAATTCTAAGTAGAAAGAAAAGGAATTTTACTTACCATCCACATACAAATGTCAGTGAATGCAAATATATTAATTACTAGCAAGTGGTCAAAAATCAGATGAAAGATAGATTATGAGATAATGCCTTGTCCGGTTGATTTCTGCTACCAGATATGTAAATTTGAAAAAAAGCAGATATCTCAAAACATATAGTATTCATATTAGATTTCAACATAAGCAGATTATGATATAATCCATTGTTAAACTGGATTGTCAATATGGACAAAGAAATTGTTTATGTAACAATATATAAATTTTAGTGCATTTTATATCAATTTTACAGCTTCCTTTCATTTTGCTTCTGAACTTCTTACTCCAATCCAATGGTTGTATATACAAGTTTAAACAGCCAACAATGTCGCCAATTTAAAAAAAATTGCCAGATGGTATATTTTGCAGCCAATAAGGGAAAAAAATTGCAATTTACGACATTGGCAAAGCCCTGCGCAATTCCTGAATAAATTTTTATACATTTTTTTTCATACTTTAAGAAGAAAACACTATTTTTCATGTATGAGAAAAATGCATATACAATTTCAGTAGCCATGCCACATTTGTCTTGTATAATTCATACACAACCTCTTCCCTAAAATAATACTTTATTTTTTCATACTTTTACGAACGAATCTTTTTTTATGTACGAGAAAAATACACGTGTATGAAATTTCAGAGCCATACCACAAAAGTGTTATATCTGAATTCATGTTATAATGAAGCATGCTATAGTGGGGTCACACTGTATACATATCTTACTTAGATCTATGTTACACTTTCATGTGTTTCTTTGCAAAACAAAGTCATGTCTCATGACAACAGTCAGTTTAAAAATGCCACATTTGTCTTGTATAATTCATACACAACCTCTTCCCTAAAATAATACTTTATTTGTTCATACTTTTACGAAAGAATCATTTTTTATGTATGAGAAAAATACACATGTATGAAATTTCAGAGCCATACCACAACAGTGTTATATCTGAATTAATGTTATAATGAAGCATGCTATAGTGGGGTCACACTGTATACATATCTTAGATCTATGTTACACTTTCATGTGTTTCTTTGCAAAACAAAGTCATATCTCATGACAACAGTTTAAAAATACCTTGGAGAGTGTGTGCGTGTGTCTGTGTGTGTGTGTGTGTGTCTTTTGGTGTGTACTGAAGTAAGTAATCATATACATGTTATGTAAAAGTTAGCATACAAGACAGGTTATGTAAAAGTTAGCATACAGGTTATGTAAAAGTTAGCATACAAGACAAATGATGTATGGGATAGAGGAATATGTGAAATCCTGACAATTTATGTTTAATAAAATAAAAGTATAGTTTTATGCCCAGAAATCATATGTAATATCTATCTATCTACTGTTATGCATATTTAATTTGCACTGTTTGTTAGGTTTTTAATTCATTATATACTATGTATTTTGTAGTTTACCTTGTCCAAAATCAAGTCTAACTGACTGGAATCAATGATTTTGTTTTAAATATTGTAAATAATGAATATACAGCTGATATTTTCTCTGAGTGTGGGTTTAATATTTGGATCATTAATAATGGAAGTAAACAAATTTATTTTGGTCTGAGCCAAGGCCATTGTGATTACATGTTCATTATTATAATTTTAGTAACAAAACCTTTTAGAATAGAATTTTTGATTAAGTAATATTTTTTTAAATATAGAAAATACTAATTGAAATCTAGGTCAACTAAATGGCTTTATAATCTTGTTTACCAGAAAAATTATTTAGTCATGCTGTAAGATCTTGAGGATGAGTCATTTGTTGTGTTCAGTGTTTGATTTGGGCTAAAACAAAGATATTTTGGATCACATTAATGTGATTCAACAAATAACTGTTAGCACATCATTACTATTCAAGACACTCGTACATTAGTACATTAGAGACTACAGGCTACTACAGGCATATCAACACCTTCAGCACTGAAAATTATTTGGAATACCATTAATGTTTATTCAGAACTTTATTCATTGGGACTTATGCTGGTATTTCTTTGATTATTTAAGATGTAATTCACAATACAAAAAGTTCTTTTTACATTTTTAATTTTTATTTGAGGGAAATAATATAAACCTTATTGCTCCTTCATTTTTTATTACTTAGTTTTAAGGCCACAGAAGCTAATATATATCTGTCTATCTACCTATCTATATATCTGCACAAACATATAGTCTCTGATGTATGATCCTGGAGCTATATTCCCACCCACATCTAGCTTCATCTGCAGGGACAGATCAAAACTCTGAATTCACTGTGTACATCTTAAGACCACCTTCAATTACATCCCATGGTTTAAAATCTCTATCATGAGCAGAAGAAGAATTGCATGACAAACAAGACTCCTTAATTTCTATGTATTTTATTACATACACTGTACTTGCAAAAGTAGCCTCAGCTTTTGGAGGCTGATAAAAAAACCAAACCTTTTTTGCACCTCTACAAACCACTCCCAGGTATATATCAAGGTTTCAAGTCTTTATCTTTAATGGTGTCTGAAGATTTGTGTAACATTACAAATGCACATGATTGTGTATGCACTTTCTGCATGGGCAATGGGCAAGAAAATGTGAGGATAAAAAAGATCAGATTTTAATTGATTTTTAAAAAATCTTTATTAAGAGACCTGATTCACTTTGCCAACAAAAGGCAGTCTTTTAAGGTAAGTGATTTTTGCAAACTACCAAGTAATCACATTCACCTACATGTACTTACCCTGACCATAAAATGAAATCAGGATCTGGAGAGAAATCTTTCATAGCCTGCATTGCTGATGTAACAAGTTTCCATGGAGCATCACAGAGATAGTTTCCAAACATTCCCAACTGGCTGAAGTTGGAGACTGAACCTTCATGGCACATTTTGCTGGGATCTCCATGCCTGCTACTGTAGCTAGCATCAAAGTGAAAATCACTGACTTGCCAGAAATACCCTGCAAGTATTAAAAGTAAGGGTGAAACAATTCATTTATATACTGATGCACTGATACTTTTTGCCATACCAATACATGTCAATAAACGAGGTGGAAAATTGATACAAAATGATACTTATCTTTTACAAGTTACTCTAATATTCAGCTGTCATGAATTAGGCATTTACCTTTTTTTTTTAAAACTGAGAAATTGTTTGAGACAGATGTCACAGGCACATGTACTCATTTTTGTCAGTGGAAAATGGAAAACCTTTTAACAACACCTGCTCTCCTTCTATAAATCAAAACAAGATGACATTGTTCATAATGCTCCTCACCACCACACCAATTTTATGCTAATTATCTTGTCCAATGGCATGTACTGCTTAAAGGAAACATTTCAAATGTGTGAAGTTACTATATGATTCTTATCTTGCCTACTTGGGTCTAATTTCATCACTACACTTTCAATGTATCACAATGATACATGTTGCATCAAATTCTGATGGGTTACAAGTTAGGGAACATTTTAGTCCAGGGTAAACAATCAGAAATTTATGTAGCTTATTCAATAAACACACCAACACACTAACATCAACACCAACACACTAACACACTTATTCAATAAACACACAGGAAATTTTGGCAAAGCAACAAAGAAACTTTGTGCAAAAAAGTTTATTAATTGATATAAGCAATATAAATAAATGCTAAGTCTGTGTGTGATTTGGATTATTAACTTAACTTAGATAGCATCATGTTCCACCAAGTCACATTATCCTGACACTAGGCCAACCAGTCCTAACACTAACCTCTTAACACTGGGTGCCTAGAGAGGCAGCTGTTAGTACCATTTTAAAAGTCTTTGGTATGCCTCTGCTGGGGTTCGAACACATGACCTCCTGTACCTGAGGCAGATGATCTATCCAATGCCAAGTCTATGTCCGTCAGTAATCTGCATACTTAAAATACAAACAATTTGTCCATACACATAAATGGGCACCACCTACCACTTACAGAGCTTCTATAGATGGACAGACCATCAAGTTTATGTCAGTATTAATAGCACAATGTAACTTAGGCCTAGTATTACGAATTGTATTGATATGTGACACAGCTGCAGTTTCACCCCTAATTAAATTTTAGGCAAAATTTGTAGCCTCTGTCACATACAAGTGTAAAAATACATAAAAGGCTCAAAGGCATATTTCATACCCAGATTTCTTTTTTAAATTTGGGACATGGGAGGTGGGAGTTAGTGGAGGATATATACAATAGTTTGATTATATCCTTGCCTGCATTTTATGTATGAATCAGTATATTATATTATATTATATTATATATCAACTATCTTATGAGCTACACTTTTTGCTAAGTGTGCAGAACTTTCAAAGGGTTGCAAATTTATTAAGAAAAGAAGTAATCAATGGCAAAAAGGAACACTTCCATCTATAGGGTCTACCTGAAAGGTTGTATACCAACTTGCAGCAAACAACCTGCTATTGTGCCATTATGCAATCTTAACATTCAGTGACAGAAATGAACAAGAAAAGCTTTACAAAAACTCAGAGATTAATGGGAATGAAACACTTAAAAGACACAATTACATTATTTAATAAGTTTAAACATTTTAAAAGTTTATCAAACAAAGGTGAACGTTGATCATCTATATAATTACATAAAGATGTGGACACACAAACTTCAAGACATGGTCATCATACTCCATTGTATTACCTTGCCACATGTAATACATAGTTTTACAGTACATGTATTACATGGTCTTGCAGTACACATCAATGCATATGTAACACATGTAAAGCCCACCATTATATATTGTTATACAATATGTTTATTACAGCTGTATACTCACTTGTAAGTAGAGTACAAATGCAAACTACATAGACCCAAATCTGTTGTCATACAATGTACCAGCAGGTCTGGGTCAATGCAGTTTGTTCAAGAATAATTAGTAGAATAAGCAACATATACCCAGATCCACTGGCACATTAGTGCAATTAGGAGACAGACAATTTGGAGCAGATAATTACGAACTAACAGTACAGAAACTGAAAATTTAAAGACATATTTCAGAGAGGGAGTTTTTCAAAGACAGACAATTCAGAGATTGTAAGCAAAATGTTAGAGATGAAAACTTTTAATCAAAATGCATGGCCTGTTTTCTTAGAAATGGGTCATATATAGTTGCTATAAATAACAAATAAGAAAAGTACTCTCATGCTATTCTCACGCAGGTATCATCTTTTTAAGAATATTCTCAAATTTATGAGTGGAATTAAAGAAATGATAATAAAAAGGACAAAAACAATGTTTCTGTCATGTTTTCTAAGCCCCAGCTATAAAGTCATGTATAAGCTATAATCTACCTTGTCTTGGGAATATTACTGCGGCCATGTGTTTGATGTCTAAAGACTGCCTTGGGGTATTCCTGAACTCTTACCAATGTTAAAAGACCAGCTGGAGAATGAAATCTTGAATCAACACTGGGGATAGATTGAACCATCTAAACAAAAGATTGCAATTATCACACCTAGGTGTTAAAATTTAGTCCAAAGATCAAAGAGAAGTCCATGTGGTAAACAGGGCATATTCTTATCTGTCCCTGCATTGACAGACAGTGAGGACATTGTCCACTAAGTTTGATTGGATCATTCACAGTAATATCCAGTTGGAATGGAGATAGAGGGAGTGATTATAATGCAGGCCAAATGATAACTGTAGGAGCTTGTAAGCAAAAATTTAGTATTTGCCTAGAGAGAATGCAGATCAATAGGGTTACTCCAAGTACAAAGCCACTCATAATTTGGAGGCAAAACTTGAGGTAGATTCTCAGGAAAGACAAACCTTCGAAAAGTCAGTAAGATAATTTGCTCAATTTTTACTGAATATTACAGCATCATAATTGTAATTATCTGTTATATTATATGTAAATACTAAGATTGTTTAGTATGTAGATTTACTTTTGTAGTGTTTAATTTACTTGCATATTGAGACAAGGGCCTAGAAGAGAATTATTAGATGTGAGGTAGAATTTTGTAGATTGTTAGCTTGTGATCAGAACTAATTTTTAATTTGCTATTAGGTTACTTTGTAGTAAACTAGTGCATTTTTTAATGCATAATGTTAGAATTTAAATTGTGAATCTGGAAACATGGTTGGAGTATGTAAGATTAGTTACTAGGGATGTATGCAATATATCTGAGCATGAATATTTTAATATTTGTATACTTTGTTCAAGTTGCAAGGTAAAGAAATGTGTCTGTGATATTGATTGGTATAATGGAATTAGGAATATGTATTGATGTGATGGAATTTATCGATGTATGTATGAGGATACTGTTTATTTTGCCATTCAAGAACATATGGGTATCTTGATGTGAACAAATGTACAAGTTTAGAAATTTAATGGCCATTATCTGATGTGAGATGAGAGGGCTAAGGAAAAAAGATTGCACAGTCTTTGTGTTTTCACAGGAAGCATTTTATGGGACACTTCAGGTTCCATTGGGGCCAGAGTTGAAGACAGAATTGAGGCTGTAGCCAAGAAAGTCAAAGCTGATCAAAGAGTAGACATGGAAGAGAAAGTGGAGGAGGAAAAGGAATATAGAAAAAATGGAAAAAGAGAAGGCGTCAAGAAAAAGTCAAGGAGGAAGTGGAGAAGGAATCTGGTAATAAGTCGAGGAGGAAGGGAAGAAGTGGGAGAAATGAGAGAGGAAAGTACAGGTGGAAATCAATCTCGCACTGCTAATTAAGTGATACAATAGGCTTAATAAAGGGCTGAGTGGAAGGAGTGTAATTGGAAATTTAAATTGTTATTAATTTTGTATTCATTGAATTTCAACTTTATCTGCAAATATAACCATCTAACTGCCTGCATTGTTTTATATATATTTTTCACTAAATTTAACTTCCAACAAAATAGAGCCTGGGTGGGATTTACAATGGCAAATTTTAAAATATCTTTTATCATGGTCGAGGATTTACAAATACACTTGCCTGCCTACTGATACAAGTTCAAATTTGGCTTGGTCAAGCTGTCTCACCAAATGTACTGTCCCATGAAGTCCCAAGAATTGAGAAGGGGTTCTGCTCCATTTGTAATGCTTTATATTCTGCAAGTTTTATACACTATAGCCTTGGCACAATACATATATCAGTATTTTTATTTAGTGTTTATATGTACTGCATTCTTAAAACAGGCCAGTTTCTTTCACCTATTGTCTTTTCCATCTTGTAGTTAAAGTCGGTCTCACATTTTCTTACACAGGCATGATAATGGGAATATTTACTATTAAAAGCAAGTTTTTATAACAGAGATGCAACCAACAACAAAACCCCAGTGAAAAAAAAATTAACAAAATCTCACCTGACTTTTTACAAACTGGTCAAATTTAGTGATGTCCCTAAGTTTTCCTCCTTCAGTGAATTTAAATTCCATAGAAGCCATGAAATTATTTTAACTAAACCAAAATACACAAAGAAATAATAAAACCATGAAAACTTACATGCTAAATTAAATTAAAATATAGTGTTTTGGTGTGTTGCTACTTTCCTTTCCACTCAATTTATATCATTATATTCAGGAAAAATATGATTAAAAATATTAAAAAATATGGAATAAGTGTGATGGAATTTTTATTTTAAAAATATTAAAATAGCAGATTTCTGACAACTGGAATTGTCCCAAAAAAGTTCTTGTTCTTCCTGACTAGAGAGTCTAATATTTTTATTCTGGTAAAAAAAGTAATCCATAGTAAATATTTCCCTATGAGCATGGTTTAATATTAGGATCATTATTTTAGACTGTGTCAAGGACATTATGTTTACCATGTTCTTTATTATAATTTGAACACATACCTTGTCTAATTATAACTCAGATAGTTCTAAAAATGAACTTTTGTTTTACATTCTGCCATCTTTTGTATCTTAGTTTTTATATAATCTTGTTAACCTGAGGAATCAATCATTCCTGCAATATGATCTGATGCAGAAATCAGTCTTATGGTTGTGTTCATTATTTCATTTGGAATGGAATTTATTTATTCATATTGTTTAATCATTGAAAATTCAAAATGCTCTTAAATAATATTCTTAGACAGAAACATTTACTTGGAATTATAGTGATGTCAGACAAGGACATATTTGGATGATGTCAGACAAGGACATATTTGGATGATGTCAGACATGGACATATTTGGATGGATATTTCAAACACCAACAGAATTTAATCAGAACTTTATTCATCTAGACTAGTGAATTTTTTTTAACTGTTTTGGGATTTAACTAATGGAAATAAATTTTTTGTTGAATATTTCAAAACTTATTGTTTTTACTTGTTTATATTACTTACTTTGTGACCATAATGTAACACTGATGTTACCTTCCCATTTGTTCTTCTGTATGCCCCATTTTCTCTTTCCTCTCACTGTGCCATGTAGAATTGTTGTAAGTGTGAGATGAGACCATACCATCCTAATTTGCATTTCCTTACAGTGGTGAGCACAGATTTTCATAAAATCAAACTGCATTTTGCATTCTAATTTGCACCTCCTCATTAAAGATGTGATCTAAGTAAGAGACTTTCAGGGTCCTTTAATAACATCACATCTCTAAGGCAAGGATTCTTCATTTTACTTCTGCTGTCAGGGTCCATGTCTCAAATGCATATAGGAATATGGACATGAAAAGGGACTGCATAAGCTTTATCTTGGACCCAAACATGATGCTGCTGTCCTTCCAAATATTCAATAGCCTATCCAGCACAATTGTTATCTGCACAATCCTGGAAAGAACTTCAGGTTTTGAACCTTTATCAGAGGTGATAGCACCTGTCACTGTTCTCCACTTCTGTCCACTGACTCTTATTTCGTTTTTGATGCTACTTTGGTTGTTTATTATTAGCTTGGTCTTTTCAGTGCTAATCTCCATCCCATACTTTACTGATGTTTGGCTGAGATGGTTCACTAAAGTTGCAAGTTCTTCTTCTGCTAAGCCATCAATATCATCAGGATGGCCATTGTTCTGCCTCTAACACTGACACTGCCTTCATGGTCTTCCAAGGGATCAGAAATGATCCTTTCCAGGTCAATGTTGAAGAGAATGATGGGTTAGAGAAGGCACCCATGTCTGACTCCAACAGTGGTTCTGAACCAATACCCTATGTTGCCATTGATGAATATTATGCTAGCGATTCATGTATTGAAAATGTAGCATCCACAAGTAGTGTTTATGATCTGTTGCTTATGTGACAATTACAGGAGACTGATACATACCTCATAGCAATACTACATAGATAAAAATAGGTATCCTTGAGCTCCAAAGTTGGCATGTCAATTAATTTGGTGCATGTCCTTAATTTCAAGGCGACTGGATGATAACTGTTCAGTAAACTGATAAAATAATGGTTAATTGAGCCTTCACTTATGAGTATAAGAAATCATTACAAACAGATTCATTAATATTCATGTAGTTGATGAGATCAGAGTATTATCTAGGCAAAAAAGGGAAATTTGAAGCTTCTAGCTCTAAAGAACTTGTTTTAAAAGAAAAATAACCTGTCTCAGGCTATGAAATCTACAAGAAAGTTTCAATCAACATTGATTAATAAGTATCCGTAGCTAGAATATTGTTATTGATTGTTTAAGTTTTAGTTCAAGGTCTTTTACTTACCATTTTTCTATATCTCTCTTCCTCATACTTAAACATCTAGCTATTTCCAAAACTTTTCCTATCTGTCAGTGTCCATATACCCATCAATACATATGTACTTGTCTGTTTAGCTTATCTGACAATATATGCATTCTAATCTTTTTACATTTACATATCTTCATGTATTATTTATATGTGTAATTTGGACAATTATTTTCTGCATATGGTTTTAAAATGCCAACAAATAACATAAAAAATGTAAAAGATACATAATGTTATTTCCTTAAAATATCCCATATTTTCTTACTTTTTTTACTTATGTTGGGACATTATGTTTTGGGGCAAGCTCAAATTTCTTAACTGCAAGCTGACTTTTATCAAACTTCTAAATCCCTGGTGGCTTCAAGTCAAAATGTTTTGCATTATTTCAATGCAGTAAAAATATGAAAATTGTATTATTTTTATCTATTTTGGTAGTTATATCTCTTTTCCACATTAAGCCAATGTAATATTTCCACCCAGATTAGAATGACTTGTCATATGACAGTATATGTATTATTTAGTGTGTGAAAATGCTCATACATGCAGGTAATAAAGAAAGAGTAAACTGGTAAAATAGAAATTTTAAATTGCCAGAAGAATTGGTATTTAAAAATTTAATCTTTTACACACACACATTTATCCAATGATAATACCATGTCAACTGATAACTGCCCTCCCCCTCCTCGAGAAAACATTTAAACAAAAATTTGGGCAGATATTTACAAAGGATATTTCTGTCTGGTTCTAAGCTCTCCCAACAGACACATTTTTGGCTAAATTTATCAGGCTGGTGCCCTTCTTTTATCATTGTTACATGTAGGATCATTGAAAAGTAACAAAAGAAAAGAGTGAAGCCAATAAGCTGTGCAAATTTTAACAAAATAGTTTATTTCCCTGAAGAAAAAAAAAGGTAAAAATGTGAAAAAGGACTCACAGTTTGTGAATATTATCCAAAAATTAATCCTGGAATCTAAAAATTAAGTACTATCACTAAAAGTTCCAACTGAATCTAAGTTTGAATTCTGATGAAGTTCCAATATGGAGGATGATGACATCAGATGAATCAACAGTTCCATGTTGAGTCACCAAGAATATAATTCTGGCTTTTGAATTCTGAATAATTTAATAAATGTCTTTGTCCAAGAATTTTGATGAAGATTATTCCTGGGTGAATAAATTATTTTAAATATGAAAATCAACTCAAATGTCAAATAACAGGAATACCTATTGGATTTTTTCCCTTTCATCTTAAATATGAATCTTTTGATGGATGCCATTTTAAAAATTCTATAATCAACAGTTTGTAAGATGCAAACACTTTGCATGAACAAATAAGTGCAGTTTAAAATTGTCTGAGGTATTACTGAAAAGTTAGTCTAATTTCACTAATTCTAATATGAAAACCCAGATTCAAATCAAACAAAGATGAACAAATTTTCAGGATTTTTCGGCAATAATTATGCTTTTATGCCATAAGTATATATTTTAGGGGTAATTTTCGTAAGGTTTACGGCTTGGCAGGTCTGTGGCTCACATAACGCATTGGGCAGCGAGTGCTCTCCATCGAGGTTGATATATCATATTAGTTTCAGCATCATCCAATGATATGCCCAACACTTTCAGATCTTCTGTGAAAGTGCTTCATTAAGTAATTTGGTGTCGGCCTTGTTTCCGTCTTCCCTGTGATGTCCATGAGATGGTGTTTCTTGGATGCCTTGTGATTGGTAGCCTGAGTATGTGGCCTGCAAAACAAATCTGGTGCTCTGTCCCAATATCGTTGAGAGGGTGGGTGCCTGTTCGCTGGTGGATCTTTTAATTTGTTATGTGATCCTTATATGAGATTTTCAGGATTCAAAACAGCCATTGGAATCCTAGCCGATATCTTCCACATTTCACATGCACAGATTGCAGTCAGAATGATGCCAGTATTAAGTAGCTGGATTTTTGTTGCTACACTGATTTGTGCATTGGCCCAGATTGGTTGAAGTTGTGAGACTGCCCCTGCCTTCCCTATTCTACAAGTGAAATTGTGATAGACACCGAACATTATTGGCTAGGGTGCTGCCTAGGTAGGTGAATTTCTCTACCTCCTCAAGTTGTTGCTGACCAATCATCAAGGCGTCCCTTTCTGCGGTATACATGATCCTCATGATCTTTGTCGCACTTCTGCTTATCCTAAGCCCAATTCAGGATGCTTTGCATTCCACTTCTTGAACTTTTATATTTGTGGTGCCAAGGAGTGCAATGTCATCCATGAAGTCAAGGTCAGTTAGTCAGTTTGATTTCAGCCATGGAATTCCAAAATCATCTCAGTTCATGGCTTTCTTCTTAATGAAGTTGATCACCATAAGGAAATAAACAGGATACATCCCTGTCTGAAGCCAATTTCAATGGCAAAGAAGTCTGTGGTACCATCTTCCGTCCTGACACAGCAGCTTGACTAGAGGTAGAAGTTTATAAAGACCTCAACAAATCGCTCTGGGATGCAGTAGAACCTCACTATGTTCCAAAGCTACTCTCGATGTATGCTATCAAAGGCCTTAGTAAAATCAACAAAGTTGATAATGAGTCACTATTGGTGTTCCAGGCTCTGCTCGATGATGTTTTTGCAGGACAAATATTTTTTCACTGCACGATCTGAGGTGATGAAAGCCAGCCAGTTCTTGGAGCTTTGCATACACAGCTTTCTTTAGTTGCCATAGCTGGACAATGCTATTATGAAAATTGTCATTATAATAAAATGTAAGGAAACAAAAGGAAAAAAAAAATTTAAAACTAACAAACAAATTTGATTACATATATGTAACAATCATGGAAGAAATATACTGCATACTTATGATAGCAATACTTGGTTTTAAATAGGAGAGTAACTCCTTGAATTGATCAAAGTGCTTCTTCCAAATAAGTAAACACTATGCCACAATACAAAGAGTCTGTACAGGCTTACAGGTATGTTGATATCTGGTAAGCTATAGAAAATTATCATTATCATGTGCATGAATGTTGATATCAGACATGATATATCAGGTATAAACATGTTGCTATCTAGCACGCTGTACAAGATATGTTTGAAATCTGGATACTGTAAGTGATTCATGCTTCATCCTTCTTTTCCTGCCTCTTCAATTGTTTATGAAAACAAGACATGTATATTGAGAAAGCAAGCTACAGAAATGTATACCAATAATACAAAATTATTATTACCACTAAAATCAATGTTGATATCCAGGACTGAAAATAAAGTTGCAACAATTTTTTTAATTGTGTCATTCTATAAGTACTTCACTTAATTTTTTTATTTGTTTTCTTTTGGCCCTTTGTATAACTTCACCCTTCCTAAAACTCAGTAAAGATTAAAGTTTTCTATGCATTTCTATGTCTAACCTGAATATTTCCTCAACTCTGCACAAACTATTCCTTATTTTATCAGCATTTCCTTAAATGAACAGAACATGCAAAATTGTAACATGAATGTGTATTAGTAAATTTTATACCATCTACATGTTATTTCTTCTTCTTTCCCTTACACATTACAACTAAATCAATCACAAGTTTTTGCCTCAATCCATCAATGTTAATATGATACTTAAAATGCATCTATATAATAAAAGTGTGGCACTGAAAATAGAGGATATTAACCTACAACATGAAAATCATGAAATTTCCATGAATAACAATGTGAATAATTGCTGCACCTAGGATTCCAATGTAGGGGCAGAATGTCAGCCTGTTAAAAAAATACTGGGAACATATGAACTTTCAAAGTAACAAACTAATACTGTATGCTAGTAATTAATGACCATTTAGCCACATTAACTTTTGTCATCTGCACTGCACTCTCACCTTTTCACTGGACATTTGTATTATTGTTACAAACATTTTATCAAACTCCTATAACCCATGAAAATATTTACATGTATAAACATCTGGATCACCTGAATAAGACTTCAGTATGCAACTGCTCTAGTGGCCTAGTGATTAGAGCGTCCGCCTCAGATGCGGGAGGTTGTAGGTTCAATCCCCGGTCGAGTCATACCAAAGACTTACAAAAATGGTACTAACTGCCGTCTCGTGTAGCACTCACCATTATGAAGTTAGTGTTAGGACTGGTTGGCCTGGTGTCAGGATAATGTGACTGGGTAGGACATCATGCTACATGTCTGCGGCATGATGCCCCAGTGCTCAGACATCACTATAAACTGCCACACTGCAAACATCATAGCGATATGACTGAAAATTTTTTAAAGCTGCTATGTTAAAAATCATAATCACATCACACTACAGTATGAAATTTTTATTTCTAAATCTAATTTTAACTTTAATGTTCACTTGCTATGTACTAGCATTTACACCACTCCCTAGATAACTCACGCCCGATAACTCACGAACCCGCTTATAATGCGGTGTCCGGCATGGCTCCCTATTTTTTTTTCCAAGGAAAATATAATTTAAAATGTGTCAAACATGAAAAAAGTCGCGATAAGAAATTGTAAATTGGCAAATTTAACCTTGATACATAGTTCGTTTTTATCATCGAAAATGGTGATTACCATATTTTCCGAGGTATAAGTCGCTACTTTTTTTTGTTTTGTTTTTTTTCTTAAAAATGATGTGTGCCACTTATATGTTGGAGCGACTTATACGATAAAAAAAAATTTTAACGACTGTGACTGATGCACAGTGATGCTGTGCTTTAGCGAAATGCATCTGCAGGTATACGGGCAAGCCAATTGCTGGAAACTTACATACGGTACACGTAAGTATTAGACTATAAAATTATCAAATTAAATAGTCAAATAATATTTAGTTATATATGTGTTAAAATTTGTTGTTATTAATAAATAAAAAAATATTGAAATAATGATTGCCATTGTTTTTCCTTTATTATTTGGCATGTACATTTTAGAATCTTTCTGTCTCTAATGTCAGTCGTTATAAATTTCAGCAAATTTTCTCACCCAAGCTGATAGTCAAAGTCCTTTGAACTTGTCGCCCAGCTATTGCGTCATGTTCTTTTGATGTACTCAAATGAATACAGAATGCAGAACTGGGATTATTTTGTTATTTTAAACAATGAATTATGTCCCCTTAAAGCATTTCCGAGAACTCTGTTAGCACTTCATAATTTACTTTAATAGTAGTTTATAAAAACACACGATCATTTTTTCGGTTGGAATATTTCCTCTCATGATTGCTCTAGTTTTAAATTCTGGATTAAGCCAAGACTGGCTTCATGGAGAGAACTTCAAAGTACCAGTAATTAATTAAAAAAAAATAACTGGAAGTCTGGTGAACAGTTTCAATTGTTAGGTGAATTCGCAATGTCTTTGTTAATGTATTAAAATCACTGTAGCGCATAAAGTGCTTTTGAAGTTCGCTTGGGTTGTGGAAATGACTGATAGATAAATACATACCGTTCATACAATGGATCATTAATAAAATATAGTTTCACAACATCGTTGTATGATTTAAAATTGTTATATTAGCGCAAGTCAAAAAGTTTTGTTTTAAATTAAATTCGTGCCATTTATCATGGCACCAACAACTAGAAAAAATATGCAGAATTTAAGTTAAACGTCGTAGCATTTGCGAAAGAAAACGGAAATCGTGCAGCAGAAAGAAAATTCAACGTAAGCGAGAAGATTGTGCGTGACTGGCATAAAAAAGAAGACGAGTTAAGGTCAACAAAACAAACCAAGAAGGGAAATCGTAGTGGCAAAGCAAGTTGTCCGGTTCTCGAGGAGAATCTACGAAAATGGGTTGTGGAACAGCGTGCTGCAGGTCATGGACTTTCAACAATTCAAATACAACTCAAGGCAAAGTCAAAGTCTATTGTAATACTGACTTTTATATAACTCTTAAACAATTGTATAATATTTCTTACACGAAGTTGGAAATTATCATGTCGCATGCAATGGCCGGCTGTATCAAAGACATGATTATGGTAAGTGCGGAGGAGCAACTTATACGCAGGAGCACTTATAGGGCGGAAAATACGGTATTGCCTGTAAAGATAGAATCCATATTGTGAAATTTGCATTTTTTCAAAATGTGAAGTGATATATCTCAAACATGTCACAAACCGCAAGTGTTATCGTGTTCTAATTTATGTCATTTTAAATTTTTAGACTCATTAAATTCATGTTGGTAATGGTTAAACCTTGTGAATTTTTTTTTTCTTGCATTTTACTTCTACCGCAATAAAAATCTACACAGCGTTCGATCAACATTGTTTTTCGAAGTGTGTTGATCTTTTGTATTTGAAAAAGAAAACATCTACTTTGGATGGAACAATAAAATTAGAATGTATACCATTCACCACAAAAATAAGTGACGTAATACACAACACGTGAAGTACATGTGCTAAGCAAACGGAAACCAGGAGGAATAATGTTTAGATGATTTCCTCAATATACTGTAAGTTATCCTGAAATTAATGTTACTCTGTGAGGAAAAACTAAACAAAGTACACCAATATGAAAAGATATTTATCCACTGTTAATCTTAGCGTGATTATTAATTGAGTATTCAACATGCCAAGCCACCCCACCCCCCTTTTCTCTATGCGTCGATCCCATTGTGATATTTGTTGTTTGTTATAGGTCCCTCGATAACTCGCACCCTCACTTATATCACAGTCGATGTTTTTGGACCCCAATGTCTGCGAGTTATCGAGGGAGAGGTGTATTATAAGTCCCATTTTCATAAATTATTTTTCTTTAAAAAGTTGTACTTCATTGAATTCATGCAAAACTGTAAATTTCTACAAAGTTATTCACCTAGAAATACAGCAAATTTTGACCTAATTCAATCTCAAAATTATATCACTTTAGTGGCTGTTAGTTACTTTGAACTACAGCTTGGGAGACCACTACAACTTCTAAATGTTGTATTAGCCAAAATAATTTCTGTTTCTAAAAGTGACTGCCCATTGCTTGAGCCAAAATAGAAGTAAAGAGATGTGCACTAATAAAAATAGCAGGATTATTTTGTACTTTTCTCTGATGAAAGAACATGGTAAGTGGGAGAAGAGAAGTCAAGATTTGGGGAACAATAGCCAAATTAGCTTATAAAGCTATATCTCATGTTCATGGTGCACTAAAGACTATAGTACTTGAAAAAATAGTTTGCTCACAACTTTTATATTATGTAATGATGTTTGGGGTATATTATGACTATAATCTTAAAATAAATAATAAAAAAAAGAGAAAACCATCAGGTTTTGTAAAATTCAAGTGGTCAAGATGTTTAAAGCCCTCTCCGTTATGGATCAATGCCATCTCACCTCTGTCTGCGTGGGTTTGAGTCTAAGATTCGGCAAATGTGGATATTCGAGAAAGCTTGCCAGTATCTTCTCATGGGTCGGTGGTTCTTTCCATAGATTTCTCGGTTTCTTCATCTACCATTAACACTGGCTGCCATGTATAGCCTATCATGTGCTGAAAAATGGCATTAAACGCCACCACAACAACAACAATAAATTATTTCCCTAGAATAAATATAAAGTGAAAATTTAAGAAGAACTTAAATGTAATGCAAATTAAATCCCAAACAGTTCTAAAAGATTTATTACAAGTCCAAATGTGTAAAGGTTCCTACTGAATTTTAGTGGTATTTTAAAGAAGTTCCAATATTCAATTTGTTGACACAAATATAGTCTCAAATGTGGTAATGTGTTTCTATAGCCTATATTGTGGCCATGTACTAATAGTCTTTTGATGTATCACAATATTATAATCCAGTTATTGTCTGAACTTACTATAATTTCACTTTCATATTCCAGTCAAAGAATATTATGGAATATCACTTATTTCCAGTACTTTAAAAAAATAATTCCACCCAAATACTGAACACAACAATAATACTGATTCTGCCTCAGATGTTAAATGCAGGAATGAGTTGTTTCTCCAATAAACAACATTATATAAATAGCTAAGATACAAAGTCAAAAGTTCATTTCTTGAATATTCTAAGCAGTCAACAAGACAAGGTCTATTACTAAAATAATAATAAAGAATATGTTAAATATCAGGCACTGCAGGTTTATCCATGGGGAATACCAATGTCCTAGACAGAGGCCCAAATAAACATATTTCCCTCTATTGATAATGATCAAAATTTTAACCTGCACACATAGAAACATAACTATGTAATGTTTGTTTACACAATAAAAAGTTACTGGTCAGGAACAGAATGAACTTTACTTTTACAAGGTCAAGTCCAAATTAGTAAAATACATAACACATAATCATGGAGTAAAAAAATACAAATTAAATATATGCAACAAGTTGCTGGATAATCCAATGGGTTACAAATGTATTATCATCATCAAACATGTTTGCAAGATTGAGCAATAGCGAATTGGGGAGACTGCTCTTAGTAGTAAATATATCCAGGTACCATTTTCTGGGTATAATTTATTCATTAATATCATCTCTATTTTACCTTCTCTAGTATCAAAACTAGTGATTGGATATCAAAAGATAACTATCAAAAGTGAAACATGAAACATGACTCTAAATATATCTTTGATTCATTCTTGAATCTGAGGCTAGGGCATTAATTTCTCAAAACAGCAAAATATTTAGAAAATTGTACAACTAATTATATACAAAGAATACTGATAACTCTTATTTATTTTAATAACAGTAATATATAAAGTAAAATCATTTAACAAAAAATTAATTTACTTCGCAGAGAAAGTAATAACTGAAGAATCTTGCATGTGGGGTGATGCTGAATCAAACTAAAAGTGCACAGTTTCAAAATGGCTTACAGTATCAGCTTGAGTTTAGCTGTCTTATTATTTGTCTTATAATTTTATTTTGTTATTAGATTAATTCCTTTTATATATACAGTGGCAAAGTACATCAGTTAGAAAACCTGCTACTGAAAAATGGCACCTGGATATATTTGCTACTAAGAGTAGTCTTCACCTATTGGTTATCACTATGCAAAAAATGACTAATAATGTGATGGTACTTTCCTCTATTACTACCATACACTGGCTGGAAGCTGTACTTCTCTAAATATTACATCAGTTATTTGAAAATATAAAATATCAGTATGAAAATAAGATGTAGTCTTAATGAAGATACAGAAGAATCTTTGTTAATATCTACTACTACTGTCATTAAGAGAAATATATGCTTTCCAATGACGTCACTATCAGACAATATTTTGCCCATTTTACCTGGACAATGGCCAACCTAGCAGTTTCTCCTATATGCGATCACCTAAATTTTCCATTTTTAGCAAGGTACACTAAAGCAAAGTCAACTTATAAATCACAAATATAAATACTAACAGAATGATTGAATTGCATTCTATTTATGTATGTAAGTTTTGTAAAAGTATCTTGAGAGTCAATGAATTTATTTCAGCTTCCACACACCATATAAAGTCAATGGTAAATCTACCAGCTGACCACAAATATGGTGGCTGATGATGTCATTCTGGAGCCATCTATACTTTAGATTCGGCAAGTTCTTTTTGTTATTTACTTTTATTTTTCTACAAAAATTAAATTCTTTTTGAAGGAAAAAAGTCAGGAATTAATGTTTGCTGTGCATGAGCAATTAGCATAACAAAGTGTAAAACTTTCTTGCTTTGTTGTAATTATGTAGGATGAATGAGGTGATGCAAGTTTTAAAATTCTTGACACTGCTTCAAAAATATATTAATGCCGGAATAAATTAGCAGATTTTATAGGGAGAAATTTACAACAGATCAGAAGTTTGAAACAAGAATTATAAAATGTAACAGATGATGTGATGTAATGTGATTATGATTTTTAACATAGCTTTAACAATTTTTCAGTCATATCGCTATGATGTCTGCGGTGTTGCAGTTTATAGTGATGTCTGGCACTGGGGCATCATGCCACAGATATGTAACAAGATGTCCCACCCCGTCACATTATCCTGACACCAGGCCGACCAGTCCTAACATTAACCTCATAATGCTGAGCGTCAAGCGAGGCAACTGTCAGTACCATTTTTGCAAGTTTTTGGTATGAATCGGGGATAGAACCGACGACCTCTCGCATCCGAGGCGGACTTTCTAACCATTAGATCACCGTAGCGGTTGCGTAATGGAAAATTTGTCAAAATCAAACGGGGCGTCACACCAAACAAATTAGTTTTAAAAAATTTTGAAAAGATTTTTCATAGTTAAAAAATTAAAAAGCCATTGGTTACCCGTAAAAAAAAAATGTTTTTGTACTAATATTAACAATGAAAAGAGAACAAACATTTTGGTCTAGTCCATCTCTTTTCACTTGAACGTAACAATATTATTATAAAAAGTTATAACTCTGTCAATGTTACAGTACTGTTAAAAAAAGCCATCAAAATCAAATTCATACTCTTGTTTCCTCGATCACTGTCCACACCAAACTCTCCGCCAAATGCGCAGAAACAGAAAAAAATAACTGTAATATCCTTCATGATTTAGACATTACGATAGCGTACAAATTCTACACACAGTTATAAACCATGAATTGTGGTTTCTACTAAGCTAAGAGTTCGAAGTACAACACACAATACAGTTTTATGGCTTTTTTCTAATCGAGAGTCACCGAGGGGACTCAACTCTTCCAAGAGCTGACAAGTAAGTCACACGCGAAATTTATCGAACCATTTGTACGAAATTGATACCGTACAAAAAAAAGAGGCTTTTCTCGTGCTACCATTCGAGTCATCGTGCACCAGATAACCGATTATTTGTCTTAAAAACAAGGAGTTGCTATAATGCGAGAAAAGCAAGGCAAAGCATTTTGCACTATCTTCATGGTCCATTTCTTAACATAAATAGTAACGTTATGGACATGAAACATTATGATACAAAGCCCCAATGTCCAATGAGGATGCAAATAAAGATTTATAATGTATATACGTTGGAAATAAATTTTCGTTTCTTATTTGATATCATAAGCAAAGATACACGATTCCTTCAAGATGAGAGAGAGAGAGAGAGAGAGAGAGAGAGAGAGAGAGAGAGAGAGAGAGAGAGAGAGAGAGAGAGAGAGAGAGAGAGAGAGAGAGAGAGAGATCAGCTAATGACAAATTAATCACGGCAAGGCATTTGTACATACACAAACACGAATTCAGTTGATTAGTATTAAGAAAATCATACCTGTGATCATTGCTGATCGAAATTAAAATTAGCTGTAATTAACGGAATAGAGAAATCGAATTGCAAATACTTCGCAAGTATGTAAAGCGTTTCGTGTCTTTAATATTGTAGTGTCAGATTTTGAAGAACTACTGAATCTTCAAGTTGAATAAATTGTGCATTAAAATTCTATCATAGCCAGAAAAGTCTTTGAGAATTGCCTCTTTGATATTTCACTTATTTCATCTCTGAAAGATAAACGGATCTACGTCAAGGTTCAGTTGTTGTTGTTGTTGGGCTTAACGCCATTTGTCAGCACACGATAGGCTATTCATGGCGGCCAGTATTAATGGTGGAGGAAGATACCGGGAAATCGCCGGAAAGTACCACCGACCCACTGGCAAGCTTTCTCACATATCCACATTCGCCAAATCCTAGACTCGAACCCACGCAGACCGAGGTGAGATGGCAGTGATCCGTAACGGACAGCCCTTTAGACCACAAGGCCACTCGGGACCCCTCAAGGTTCAGTAGAACTGACCGTAACGCTATCATGGAAAAGTACAGTAGGGTTACCGGCCATAACTGCAGGAGAGAACTTCATGTAAAATAATTGATCTTCAAAGGAAAGTTGATTCCATAGTATTATAGGCTCTCATAATCTGATGAGAGACATGTTTAGATGGATAAATTTAAAAATAATTGCTTTCTATTGGTCATTTAAAATTAAGGCGTACACTTTGGAAGTTATGGGAGTTTAAATTTACCGACCTTAGTCAAAATTCTTTAGTCATAAATCTTGCTTGAGAGATAGAGGACTGGTTGAATTCATTAGAAACCTAAAAGATTAGTGCTTTCCCTTGTTAATAAGTTAAGAGGACAGATAGCGTCTTGAAAGGAAAAGACTAGATATAGTGTTAGGACGCACGACTGTGTGGAAGAGAAACAGCATTAAGGTAAGCAATTTTAATTTCCATGTAATTTTCTATTTTATTTGCTTGTTTTATGCAAATGTATTTGATATGATTGATCGATATGTATCCTTTATTCAATTTCATAGAAATCTGTTGATACGATAGAATTGTATGCAGTTTTTTTCTTGAATTTCACAATTATTCATTGATAGAATTCACGGATTGCATGTAATCCAAATATTGAAATGTGTAGTTTTTAATTTTTAATAGGTATTTATGGTGTAATTCAAATATTCAAATGTGTAGTATTTCATAGGGATTTATAAATTAATCCAATTATTCAAATGTGTATTTTATAAGGTTATATGAAGCAATTTCCTTTGTCGGTAGGATGATACTGTTTATCATGATTGCATATTTATATATGATTTTGTAATGCTTGAATGATCTTGCAGGTTATTAGCTACGGTAAGCTAGAATTTAGTGAATATTATGCAATAGTTATCAAGCGTTTATCTTACTGAGTGGAACTGACTAGCTAGGTATAATTAGTTCTATAGTAACGTATGCTGACAGCAGACATTTATGGCTACGCTGTTGTAAACACCGCTCGTGTTATTTTCTAGTCAACCGTTGCGTGGAGCCATGGCCATGAACTGTTTAATTAAGGTCAGACTTGGGAGGTATATTGCTATAGTCATTTGTAACTAGAGAAAGTAAGAGATTTTTATATGTATACGGATAATTGGTGAAACATATAGAGCTTTAGTCGTAATCTTGTCATTTAAGAGAACAGCTTTCTATATCCCTACCAGAGAACCAGATGAGGACAGTCCAAGAGGGAAGTTCGCAAATATGGAGTTTTGAATAGAAGAGTCAGGAAGAACCAAGCATACACGCTTGACGTGGAACACACAAATTGGATAGAGGAACGACGCTAGGTGATGCAAGTCAGGCATGGATTTTGTAATCTTTTCACCACTCGTTTCTATGATGAACGAATCCGTAAATTGAACATTGCTATTAAATTCCATTAATGTAAATCTTGGATTTAAACTGCAATGTTTGTTTATGTATTAATTAATTAAAATTTATTTTTATTGTTTAAAGGGGCTAAACAACGATCACCAAATCAATTCAAGTGGGACGCTCACCACAAGACACCCTTTTACAGATATGTTTTGAACAAGTCAAATTATTATTATTAACGTTCACTGTAAAATCTGGATAACAAATTATTAGCTGTCGCTGGCACGTGGATTGAATTAGAATCTGGATCAAGTTCCTACGCTGCTCAACATTACATTTGCAAACAAATATGATGGTATACATTTTCTGTATCATCTCCATTAGCACACATTGGACTCTCAAATAATTAGATATAAACCATTATCTAAATCGCTATAAGTATTTCTAATTCTAGTATGTAGAATGGATAATTTCGTGTTTCCAGCGGGGGAAAAAAATAATCGGCAATCAATTGTGTCTTCTTTGTCTCCTCTTTACTTCTCAAGAATTATATCGTGAGAGGTCAAGCGGAAGACAAAGACACAAGTGCCTAACCATTCTAATCCACTTTTTATTGGGAGCGAGTTTCAAGAATGAATAGAAGAGTGTACGAATGGGTTTCTGCTTATTTAACTGACCGACACTCAGTCAGCTACCATCCATTACCCCTAGACAGGGCCGTATAGAGCTATCACTTGATACCAATAAAATACATCGCTGATACGTGCTTATTACTTCATGAATTTGGTTTTCTCCACCATGCTGCGATACCGAAAGGTTTCTAGTAGTCCTTTTTCAGGATAAATATATTGAGAATTAAGTTTGCATTGTAATTATTTACAAATATTACGTGACCTTGAATTAATATTTTTCGAAATGGTTTCTTCATGCCACGTGACCTTTGATGTTATTGACATGTCGTTTGCGAGATTTGTTGAGATATTGTCCACTAGAAGGAAACATACCAGTTAGCTGCTAAACAGGCAGATAAAACAAGACGTTGTTCTCAGACCAATGCAACTTCTATTAGGTCATCAGGTACAAACTACACATTCCATCATAGGCTAGTAACAGACATCAGTCATGTGACTACACTGAGAAACTGAATGAATCTACTATGCTGTTTCAATTTATGCTACTTTAATTTTATTCAACATTCCATTTTCTTTAAAGAATTAGTTATCTCTACTTTATAAATAATTAATACAAATATATGGGATATGCTAGACATATAGTGTATTTTGAAAGTTAAACTTTAAAAATCATTGCAGTCTTAATCTATTATCAGATTATCAGTTCATATTCACTAATCAAAACAATGTAACTTTAGTTGACTAAGGTCTATATGTTAAGAGCTAATAATTCATTTGTGGAACACAGTCTTTCAGATAAGCAGGCTCCCTGATATTTCTCTTTGGTGTGACTCTTTGTGCGGTCGTTGTCGTTATATTTGAATTTGGCAATACGTCATCCTTAACATTCTCTGAAGGTGACATTCCGGAGCTATTTGATTCACTTGGTGTTGCCGTTGTTTGATCTTTGTTGCTATTTGTCGGTACATCAGTGTTTTCGGGTTTACGTAAAAGTAAAATCTCCCAGGTACGTACTTGTATCTTTGTGGGTCGTATGTGTACACGATTCCGTTTATACGTTCCTTCATCCTGACTTTCCACGATCTACGAGCGTTCACTCAGTCTTTTCTTTATTTTACCAAGTTTCTATTTTTTCCTTCCTTGTGTTCAATATATAAAGCCTCTCTGATACTCAGTAGTGGTAAAGTTCGAGCTTTCTTATCGTATCTCTTATTTATCGAGCATTTTCGCTCTCATCGGTAGTTTATTTTTGGCTCCTTATTCAGCTCACTTGTTGATGGGATAATTGATTGAGTGTTTCTTCCAAAATACATCTGAGTCGGACTAAGTCCAGTATCCTGACATGGAGTGTTTCTAGTTCTAACAAGGTTCCATTACTGATCTCTACCATCTATGAGTGCCTTCTTCAAGATGTTCTTAATGACTTTAACAGCAGATTCAGCCTTTCCGTTTTGCTTGTTGGTGATTTGGATTTGATTTTCTGTGGTTAATGTCCCATTTTCTAATAAATTGTGCGAACTACTTTCCTGTAAATAACTGTGATGATAATTCCAAATCTTGCGAATTGTTTATTCAGTACGGTTACAACTTGCCGTACTTAAGTAGCCCACTTCTATGAAATTTGAAAAGTAGTTAATCACAACAAGATACTGTCTACCATTTAAGTTCAAACAGATCCATGCCCAGAATGGACTAGGTGTTGTCTTACTTCACCTTATTCCAAAGTCTGTCTCCATTACTGTGCTATAAAAGCGGCCTTATTTGGTGTCTAAATTTGCATTCCTCACATGATTCAACCATTTTGTTTAACTTCTGCCATTCCAGGCCAAAATATGTTTTCTCTAGCTCGCCTCACCATGCCTAAATAAGCGCTGTGAAGAAGATTCTTCATATTCTTTCTCAATAATTGGGAATTATAATTGCCTCTCCTTTGACAATTATTCCATCTTGAACGCTAAGGATATCAAATGATGGTAACACTGAGTATGGCTCTTTTCTCTCGATTTAGGCCATCCCTCAATAATGAGTTCCATAAGTAGCTGCATGTCAGTCTTCCAAAGTTGCTTTCTTAACCGCTTGAAGTCTCGCATCCGGCAAGTTATCGAACATAACGTTCAGGATCCGTGGTCGTTCATTTTCTATGTCGAGAATTTCTACATAAGCTCGGCCTAATGCATCAGCGATAATAAGATTTATTCCTTTCATAAGTCTAAATTTGACGTCATATCGAAACAGATTCATCGTGATATCATGTAATTGTTTTGGGGCTTTGCTCAAAGGTTTCTTTAGTGCCGTAGCTAATGGTTTTATGATCATTCTGTTTTATGACTTTTCTTCCACATGTGTATTGGTCTAAGCGTTCTAAATCATAAAGCACCGAAATAGCTTCCTTTTCAATTTGCGCCCACTTTCTTTCGGATGGTTTCAGTGTCCTAGACGCAAATTCAACTGGTCTACCATCCATAAGTAAGACAGCACCTAGTCCATTCTTGCTACTGTCTACTTGTAGTACGACTTCTTTGTTTACATCAAAATATGACAGCACAGGTGCTTCAGTCAGCCTTTTCTTAATTCTCTGGAAAGCAGCTTCGCATTCTTCAGACCAATTCCAAACAGAATCTTTACGTGTGAGTTGATGAATCGGTTCCAGTTCATTTGCAAGGTCTGGAAGATATTTCGCCATTTACTGCACCATGCCACATAACCTCTTCACTTCAGAAATATCCGTTGGTGTGGGTATTTCATGTATTGCGTTGACCTTTGTATTGTATGCTTTGACTTCTTCACTAGTTATTTTGTGACCATGAAAAATGATTTCAGTCAATCCTACTACTTTCTTTTTATCATTTCAAATGATATTCCGTTCGACGCATCGTTTGTACAAGTTTGTATTTTCTCTTGTTGTCAAGTTTCGCTTCTTGTTCGGAGCTTCCACATCCAGCAACAATTATATCATCCAATATAGTGAAAAACACCATTAAAATCTTCAGGTGCTTCGGTGAGTTTCTTTTAAAAATTTCGCTTGAGACCTTTAGTCCAAATGATAACCTCGCCCATCTGTAACGACCAAAATATGTAAACATTGTAGTTAGTTCACTTGATTTCTGATCAAGTCTCACATTCCAGTATGCCTCAAGTTTACTGAGGAATTTTGCATCAGCAAGTTTCGGTAACACGTCGTGAAGTGTCGGAAGTTTTGTATGTTATCGCATGAGCACAGTATTTAGTGGATGGTGATCTATGCAAATACGCAAATTTCCATTCTGCTTTCGTACAACAGCCGTCTGACTAACCCACTTAGTCGGTTCGGATATAGGTATTATAACTTGTCTTTCGACTAATTTATCTGTTTCTCTCTTTCACGTCTTCTTGAAGCGAGAGTGGCAACTTTTTGCAAACCAATGCTTTCGCTAGAATTTCTTTGTCGACTGTAAGAGTTGCTTCCCTTGTATTTAGTAGTGTCGATCATAGCCTTACAACTGTCACTGTTAATAGTAATTAACTTCATTTGCTGAATAGTCTTAGATCCTAGAAGATTCACATAACTATTTGGTACAACTACAAGAGTACTATTTGGTACAACTACAAGAGTAGCAATAGTTTCTTCCGCATTTCTCGGGTTGACAACTTTCAGTGTTCAGCTTCTCCACGTGGTTTCATGTGTGACTTATGAATTGTTAATATATATATATATATATATATATATATATATATATATATATATATATATATATATATATATATATATATATATATATATATATATATATATATGTGTGTGTGTGTGTGTGTGTGTGTGTGTGTGTGTGTTTACAACTTTAAATAAAGTCTGTATCATACAGTAAGTATTTATTTTTCTTACAGGCAGAAGTCAACTAATCAAAAAAAGAAGTTTTTAGTAGCAGAGCGTGCCCTCCTAGGTCTATTCAATGTTTGGTGTCTGGGTGAAGATGTTATTTAACTCTGAAATATTGACAGACTACAGCTATGTAATAAAATGATGTACTAGCTCATTGTTGTCTTCCATGTGTTAATTATATTGCTGTCTGTACTGGTAATATGCTGTCTAAAGTATAAACCAGTCCAGACAAACTGTTCGAAACCGAGGATGGTCAGCGATACACTGCAATGCTTCACTAATGCCAGCGATTTTTCGTATGTTTTAGCAATTTCATGACAGAACTGGGATTCCTCTGCTGTGGGCATAACTTGATACTGAACACAAAGACACTTATATAAAAAATACAGGCAAGTTATTTGAGGCATGTCTTGCTAATGTAAACAGTGTTTAATGGAATTAAACATTTATCTTGCAACAAAACACATGCAAGAATCATCTATATTGCCTAAAGAGTGTACTATATAAAGAAGTCTGAGTTTGGTTTAGCACATTCCACCACATCTGTGATATTCAATTTTTAATTGGTGTGGTGAGTTTAATTTAATTTAATCTGCTACTGAATACAAGAAAGCTTATAATTAAATGTGCTAAAATATGGTTGATATAGCTTTATGCCGCCTAGCAAATCACCATGGAAATCTTACGAACTTTCCAGACAAAGGACAGAGTAATTCAAAATGACTATGCCTTGGTTTATTTGTGCGAATTAAGGTATATGCATATTTGTATAAAGATATTTGAAATAAAGCAAGAATTGCATCTATTCACGTTTATGTGGCCATTTCTGTCAATCCAAACGTTTTATGTAGTCAGTTTAAAGGCATGTTCAAATAAATCAAGAAATATCTAAACTGTATTCGTCCCACTTTCATGTCGATGATTTTCGGCTACTTTGATGGTGACTTGGGGCATTCGTTACTTTATTCTAAACAGTAATTAAGAAGAAATTGCCTATTGTATCCCGAGAAATTGTGAGTCTTCGGTGGCAAAACAAAGGTAATATCTGTAATGTTCAATGTCATCTTGGCTCTACATGTCATCGATAGGGTCTAAGATCCATTAAGCGAAAGACTTCTTTACTTCCACCTAAATTATTTGCTACAGTTGGGGGCAATAAAAAGGTTTCTGGATTCATTTCTCACTTGCTCGATGCGTCATTAATAAATTAGTAAAGTAAATGTCGGCCCCTTGCATACATTCGAAATAAATACAAAACATCAAATTCCATTTTTTTTATCCGTTTGTTTATATTTGTATTCTTGAATGTATCAATCAATTTCTATGTCCATGTTTTGATGACAAAGATGACATCGTTTTTTTCCTCGAGTGACCGCTAGGTTTCCTAGTAGTAAAAGCGTCCACCTCGAATGCGGATGACTTTAAAGAATGGCGCTCAGCATTAAGAGGTTAGTGTTAGGACTGCTCGGCCTGGCTTCAGGATAATGTGACTGGGTGGGACATCATGCTACATGTTTGTGGCATGATCCCCAGTGCCAGACATCACTATAAACTGCCACACTACAGACATCGTAGCACTATGATTGAAAAATGTGAACTTTGTGGTTGTTAGTGCGTATGAGATCACCACAAATAGAGCACAATCTCAGTAGCTGGCAAGGACTTTTCTGCTGTGAACTTTGTACCATGCGATGTTGTACGTAAAACGTATGGTTGACAATGTTAGGTTTGCCAGCGGTGATGTGAAACTTGTCGTTGGATTGCTGAACCTGTTGAATCTTGTCCAATACTTCGGAAGGTATCATTTCTGCCGGGCTACTAAACTCGATTTAAATGAATGACCTCACGAGATAAATGAAAAGTCTCAAACGATCGTCTTGACCTGACAAATCTGTAAACTTTGCCGTGAATATAAATTGAAAAGAAGATGCTATTATTGGTTTCTGAGGCGCAACATTTTTAATTATGACCAGATAGAGATTATAAGTATTTGAGTGAAACCCCAATGTCATTTGCGTCTGAGTATTAAAAACAGGATTTTCAGGATTGCCACAGTAGCATCCATATTGGAAGTCAGAATGGCACAATTCTTCTTACGAACCAGTTGGACATCATATGTAGTACGTTCGTGAAGTCCTAATGTTGATATAACAATCATTTGAAGAGAAGCTGCGAAAACAAAATTTTCAAGATGGTTTCTTTAACGACCTTACCTGACATCAAATAGATATTGATTTCTTGAGCGGTAAATTAGACATTGTACTGTTATTTATTATTGAAGAATAACTGCAGAAGGTGTTCTATACTATTTATTAAATACAAGACATCAGTACATCTAGGAAGTGGAGTAAAGACAGCACTGAAAGTATTTTTCCCTTGGAACTTAAACCCTAGTGAACACTTAATATAAACCAGCTGTTGTTGTCTATCAATTCCACTCCAGTGGAATATACTGCCAAGTGATATTTCAAAGCAATTAGATTAAGGCTTTCATTACATCTCCTCTCCTGAGAAAGTTAACATTAAAATGAAACAAGATCTTTTAAACCGCATTTCTAAACAAGTTACATCAGCTTCATCTTTACAAATCCAGTCTCTCCGGTGGTTTAGACAGTCCCCGAACGTGTGAAATATACGTTTAAACTGATTGATACTATTTTGTTTTCATCTGAATAAGTCAAATTATCAGGGTTTGAAAAAGTCCCTTTGACAGGCTCTGATAATGTAGTAAGCATGGGAATCAAATTTCTCCTATTACACTGTATCCCACCCTCGTCAGTTATCACCATGACTGAACAAGATGTAGAAGCCTCAGATTCAATAATGCCTGAAGAAAAATGATCCTTAATCCACATTGTATTCCCTACCTGAAGTATTTTCATATTT